>CM060706.1:167414187-167790858 GCA_030686995.1 Artemisia argyi | reverse complement strand
TAACTTGGGTTATTAATAAATTCTCTTTTTCCCAAAAAAAAAAAGTTTATTACACTAATAAGCGCGGAAAATTTTTTAAACATTATAAGATTATTCAACAAATTTTTTTTGTATAAAAAACATTTGCACTTATTAGTATTTACAAAAATAAACTTTAGTCACACACACACACAAAAAAAGCGTGGAGAAATTTGTTATAACAAATTAATCTCTACAATTATAAGTGTCAACAAATTTTAAGTTCTCAACGCTGATAAATGTGAAGTTATTTTTTACACTAGTAAATATGAAGACTCGAAGTAGTTTATATATCTTTATACTTATTTATGTAACGTTCATTAGTGCAAATTACAATTAATAAAATTCTATGCACTTTTTAAAGCATGTAGAGAAAAATGCGTGCAAATAACATCTTTTTCGTGACAAATACCGTTTGTGCAAACATTTTTTCTACACGTGTCAAGAGAGCATGTAAAAAAGTAGCAACTCTGCGCACGTATAGTTATTTACAAGTCTATGAGATTTGTAAACGTGAAAAAAAAAAAAAAAAAAAAAAAAAAAAAAAAAATTACATTTGTAGGTTTAGAGAAAATGTCCGCACTTACTATTTTGTATAAGCATAAACTTTGGTCACACTAAAAAGTATTCTTCATAATGGCAATCAGTTATAATAGCAGCTCTAGCAAAATATAGAGACAAGAGAAGATGACAACAAGCTTGTGCAAGCATAGATTGGATTACAAATCCAGTCGAACCAATTGGGAGTTCCCTTACACTCAAATTGTAGAGGTCAAATGTCACACTCTGTTTGTTTTTCTTTTCTTTTTTTCTTTTTTTTTTTTTTTCTTTTTTTTTTTTTTTTTCACTCAAGGGATCGGATGCGTGAAGACAACAGAGAGTGATAAATTAATATCACTTTTTAAATGTAAACAAATTTATATTTTCATTAGCTTATTAGTGCAACTCTTTTTTCATTACAATTCTATGTTCGAAAATATATTGATATACTGTATATTTTCGTGCTTATAAAAGTGATAAATTAATATCTCACACTTTTAAATGTAAACAAATTTATATTTTCATTAGCTTATAAGTGCAACTCTTTTTTCATTACAATTCTATGTTCGAAAATATATTGATATCCTGTATATTTTCGTGCTTATAAATTGTATTTTGTATGTGTCTATAAATATGATAATTTTGGAGGAAGAAGAAGAAGAAAAAAAAACAAAAAAAAAACTTGCACCTTTTAAAAGGGTATTAGAAAAATGTGAATAAATAACATTTATCTATTGTAGTGGACAAACCAACAGAATGATGCATGTTAACAAGAACAAAATGCTAAATGAATTTTTTAAGGGCAAAAAATAAATATATAAATGAAAGCTAATTATGATAAGTTAAAAATAAATATTGAATGACTGTTTAAAACATATATATATATTATATATATATATATATTATATATATATATATATATATAGATATTATAATATATATAGGTAGATTAGTATAGATAGATCCAACCCTACATAGGGTTTCTTAGGTTTTCTATATATGTTGCCTGTATTAGAAGGCGTCATCAAATATATAGCTTATCATTCTGTAATGAGTTGAGATAAAATAAAAATAATAATATAAATCATTTTTTAGTAGTAGCCTTCAATTCTTAATTATAACCTGCAGCTATTCTTGTGTTTCTATCCTATCTAAACATTTTAAAGACCTTAAACATGTAGATAAATTTTAACTATCGTGCTAGCAAGAAATTAAGATCTTGAACAACAAATCATGTTAGCCAAGAAATTAAGCTCAATCAGATCTGGAAAATTAACAATTTATAGATAATAATTTAACCTTAAAAAACAATCAACTAATAACTAATTAAGACATGGATTGAAAAAATATGATAAATATACAACTTATGAGATTGATCTAATGCTAAATCGTTTAAACACTTTTACACACAAAAAGTTAATAATCAAGTACAGAAATGAAGTATAGTTAATATTTCTACAGATTGTCAATGTCAAATGAAAACCGTGATCTAAAAAAGCAAAGCAAATCGTTAAACAAAAACAAAAACATGTTCAAGAAATCACCTGATTTTGTGTTGTCCGGATTTTTTTCGGCCGCATGTTTAGGCGGTTGTTGTTAGACATGAGTAGTGAGAAGTGATATGTGTCAGAATTAGTAAGATGTGTCATGCAGTGGTTAATTTATACTGCTCAAATGTTGAGGTTTTTCATTGGGCCCTGCGCCATAATCTAGTTGTCAGTTTGGTTTTGGGCCCGGTAGCTTCTAAATTTTCAGCGATTGAAAAAGTGCAAGAAAATTTAAATGACTTTTTATTTCATTTACACGACATAATGTGTGTCTATTAGATATATTCATATATAAGAACCACTATACTTAGAGTGTGAGAGCTTGCAATTTAAAAGGTTTTGTATCAATCCAAAATTGTAAGACATTTTGAGTATGAAATGTATTTTGTAACATTTTAATTGCACTACCTGTTAATCGAACTTTGAGGATTGAAATTTGGTAAGTACATGGTTATTCAAATCCTTGATACTTTTAAGTCGTAAATAAAGTAAATAAAGAAAAGAAATGTCTGATGACAAAATTGATCATAAGATTATAGAGAGCCAGATTCTTTTCATCATGTTGATAGAAATTAATTGTTTTTTTCTCGGAATGGGTTGACGTTGCCTTTTTTTCATTCTAGTTATTGACAAGGGAACCCAAAATGCCGGCCTACTACAGGCACCTGCAGAGATTAGTGTGTGAAACCACGATCCACAAAAAACTAAGTATGATATCTTCTTCTAGCTCATTCTTATTTGGTTTTGGTCTCAAGGATCTTGGTTTGTATTTTATGGCATTTCAGAAAATAAAAAAGAAATCTGATCTTGAAAATGATTGTTCATCGAACGATAAGGCGTATATGATGTATCCTATATTTTGTGTTTATGGTGAGTCGAAAATCTAAATTTGTGGTGAGTAGTAACACGATGGGAGCATAATGCTAGAAATGTTAATGAACATGTAGAAGAGTCTATATCCATGCGCTGAGTAGATAATCTAGGAAAATATCTAGGTGCACTAACTAAGAGCCCTCCGGACCTCTAGGGGTGGTCGCGACTTTATGTTTAGAAATAGTGATGCTAAAGTTTCATGCCAAGGAGTACTGTGACAATCTTTTTGACGAAGTCCAAGCTCTATTTTCTTGTGACTCATCTAAGATGCCCAATTTGTGATACGGCAATTGAATCCACAATTCATTTTTTCTTTGATTGTGTTATGTGTAATCGCTCAAAACCTTTGGAGATTGGTCGCAAAGTGGTGGAACCAAATAGATTTCGCTAAAGACTTGAAGGGTATAGTCTCATGAGCTGATAACCAAAGACGGACCAATAAATTTTTAGAAAGTGGTGCACAAATTTTTGTTTATGATTATAAGTACTTAAATTGCACCATAAAGAATTTATAAGCTAAAATTAGAGGTTGCACGTATCAAGAAAAAAACATATCTAAAAAATAATTTACACTTCGTGATCTAAAATCAAGCGTGGCCCGTGCTATACCCGGCTTTTATGTGGGTCTGTCCCTGCTGATAACACACCTCTCTCCCCACTTTGGCAAAACAACGCTTTGATGTGGTAGTTCAAACTACTTTTTCAGTGATTTGGAGATATAGAAACTACATTTGTTTTTATATCAAACCTCCTAGGAAATATATATTAAAGGATGAGATAAAATATTTATCTCATACTTGGATTTATAATAGGAGTAATCGTTTTTGTCCTTCATTGACCGATTGGGTTTCTAACCCAATCGCTCCTTGTCATATTCATACGTAGCATTTTTTCCAAGTGTTTTATAAAAAAATTGCCGTTCAAAATAAAAAAAATAGTCGGATGGTTAGATTTAGATGTCTAATATGCTAGTTTATGTGGTAAATGTTGATTTGGGATTTCGTACCATTTTTACTAGGTTGTTGCTGTATAACGGAGTATCTAATAACATAATTTGTTTTTAAAAGAAAATCACGACATGGATCAATTTATAGGCCTCTATCTCATTCGGTTAGTTAGCCACTGCCACAAGTTCGTCATCTTTTCCAATACAATCTAACTAAAATATGGTTCATCTATACATTTAAGAAAGTCGCTTTATACTATAGTATAGAATTTCTAAATAAACAAACTTCTTGAATAGATCTTTTTTTGCAGCTATACAAAATGTACTAATATAATATTTGAAACCTGTTTTCAGAAGAAGAAGCTAAGTTCAATCATATCTAGACAGATAGAGTGGTGTAAGAACCCAAGTAGTTAACACTATGGGAACTTAATATTTTGTCTTTCTAGCATCTTGATGAGACCTTTTCAAAAATTTTTATATAGTTCTATAGTACTGTTTCAAAATATTATACATGCTCACAATTAAAAGGACTGCCAGAGGCCGAAGCACTAATTTGAATTAACTCGAACTGGTACCAGCTTGTGATTATGTTGTCGGCAAGCCAAATTATACTGAAAATTTCATGACTATCATTTTAAAAACATATCCAGAGAGAAGCTATAAAAATTGGAACTCCAAACAAGACGATCAGCAATAGCTATATATTATTGGTTTCATTGTCTTTCTACTCTTGCTGATAACTCCAAAGAGGCCGCATGACTGCTATTCTTGTGAGCTTAATGCTTTTGAGAACCTCAAAGAATTAAAAACTACATCCAAGCTCAATAATACAGCATAAAAGAAACAGGTCTCATAACAAAAGCATAAACCGTTTCCTGTTATATACTTTATCTGAAGTTAGATACATATAATTTGCTGAAATGCTTATTAAACAATAAAGCTAGAGAATTTCTAACACTACACCTCGAGATATTCTATTTTTCAGTTGGATGTGTGCATATAATCTTGCTAAACTCTCTCGCCGCAATATTTCACTGGCATTATGGTTTTGCTTATTATTAACCTGATTAGTAGGATCGACCACAATCTTCTTCAAAGCAACACTATTTTCATAAAAATATAACGCCAGTTCAAGGTCACTGATGCGTCCAAAATACCCTCCTATCTGCACCTCCTCCAGGTGTCGATGGGTATGCGTAACCTCGCACCTTATTAGCCTTGATGTAACTACAGGTGTCCTCCAAATCAGCTGCCACATTGTCCAAACAACATGAGTAATTTGAAGATAAAAGTTAATCTCAAGTTTAGTATATTTGGTGTTTCTGATACAAAAAGGCCTTGTATGTAGCTTTGTGAAAAACAAAGACTACCCATTTTCATCACAGATGGCATACAGGAAATACTATAAAGAGGACAACAAGAGGCGGAGAATAATCGAGCGTGTAAATAAGGGCTTCTCAGCAATAAAACTACGTAATTAATAGCATTTAGTAGCTCAAATATGATCTACAAAAGGCTACTGAAGATGCATAACAATTAAAATAACTGTTCAAATGGATTTCTACTAGGAATAGATCTTGCAAGCGCCTAATTGGTTTTGTTGGATTTGTGATCCGAATTGTTCTTGCACTAAATTAAACTGATGTAATTCCCTTCTCTCTAGCATCTTGCACGTTCTAATAAAATGCCATTAAATAAAATAATTGTCCTAATACTTTCAACTATGCTGTTTTGTATGCTAACTGATCCCCACAGAATTTGAAAAGGTCAAATAAAATGTTTTGAATTCATGGTTCACACCACTCTATGTATATCGTGGATCCAAATAGAAATGATGTAGCTTTTTGTTCAAAAAGCACGAGAAGTGACATGTTAATGAGCAATAGCAAGGTTTTATCTTTCTTATGGATCTCAAAAAGGAATAGACTTGTCAATTAAACAGAATACACAATGGACTTGCAACTGAAGCTCTTCCTAATCTATTTCGCGGTATTTGTTTACTTCTTGCTCTAGCTAATTGTTAGTTGCTTATATATGATGCGCATTTATAATAATTGTTCTCCGGCCATGAACATGCAATGATCTAAACATGTGAAGGTTAATTAATACTCTGGTCTTTTCCATAAGTTTCATAGATTAATGAAATAACTGGTTTGACCAAATAAATAACTTTCCATAGATAGTAAACGGAGCTCATTATTTTCCTCTATTATTAAGATTGGCATCCGTTAAAAGAAAAGATCAGGCATTCGATTGACAACATATAGGAAAATATATAAAGTTCGTTCAGGGTGCACTGCGCCAAGCACTCTCAGATATAAAACAATGAAAACATATATAATTTATAGCATTATTTGATCCCCTCATTATTTGATTCAAATATTAGATCCCCTCATTATTTGATTCAAAAGCACAAGAGATATAATTTACTCGATCTTCATCCAATTAATGAGGTGCAGCTCATTTTGAGTGTTTTATTTGGATAAGGATATCAGGTTAGGGTTAAATGTATATGTAGTTGGCGTTGTCTTTGGTGGCGGTGTGTAGTTTTTGGAGGTTGTCTTATCTACCGTAGGGGTGTTCGTGAAAGTTTTGTTGCTCTTTGGTTTTGTTCATCCGTTGGTGTTTTATATTACCTTTAATTACCTTCACCTCACAAGTTTTAATGAGCACCCACAATGGGTCAAGTTGCCAAAAGCTTTTCCCTATTCTAAAAAGCTTTTTAGTGGTGTTTTTTGCATTGTATCAATAGCTTTTTGTAAAGCTTTTCACAAAGACTTGACAAACATCAAGTCTTTCTCAAAAGCTTTAGCTAATAAATATGATATGCTTTAAATGCATTAAATGCTTCAAGTCATTCAAGACTTTTACCATTGTAGATGCTCAATTCTGTTAGCTGTCAAAATTATATATTCTTTAATAGAGAGACAGATTAAGTACCTGAATGTCAAACTTTTGCAAATTTGGGCATGCTTTTACCAACCAAGTCAACCCGAGGAGACTCTCATCGTACCATGCTCCTACTATCATCGATAGTTTCTTTACATTAGGCATCTCAGGGAAAGAAAGAAGGTGCATATATTGCTGGAAGAAAATGAAAATATTGTCAGAAAAAAATGTTATTTTGGACGAAAGAAACAAGCAATGGAAACTTAAACTAACCTTTGGGCGGAAGATTCTCAATTCTAGAACATGAAGGTAAGGGATACCAGAAGATATCTGTTGAAACAAATTATTTTCTATTCCTGAATATCCCATACCTATAGAAAGCGTTTGAAGCCTTGGATTATTGTTCAGTTTTAAAGTTGTTTCAATACCCAAGTACTGAAAACAAGCAAGGTTTGTTTCACATATCTGAATCGATTCAAGTTTATTACAGAATTTTATCTCGAGTTTAGTTAGCGCAAGGGTTGGTCCACTTATCTTAACATTCACCGTGTGGCCTGAGTTATATATGTAAAGATGTTCAAGAACTCGACAACTTGTAAGAATTTTTCCTATAGCTTCATCACTGACATTAACACACTTAAATATAAGAGATTTAAGAAGATTTATCTCCGTCACTTTTGCAGAAGGCATTTGGGGAACATTCAAAGATTTTCTCTTTAATGATCATGGTTTTGTATCCAGGACTTTATGGAGGAAAACAAAGTTTCTCACATAATCGCTGAAAGTCTCCTCATTCTCCATTAAGTTCAATTCCAGCTTTTGAACCTTTTTCGACATAGCAAACTCGATCCATTTAGTTAAAGCACCCTTATAATGTTTGTCTAAATCATAGCAAATTTTAATCTCTTCAAGAATTCCGCTCTTGTGGTGGACCATCACACGGTTAACCCAACTGATGTACCTGTTCCTTTCTTGATTACGCAGACTTGGTTGCGCTACTATCTTTAGCATTCTTGCATTGTCTTCAAAATCTAAACGAACGCTTCTACACCACAAGTACCTCCAACTTCTTGACAGCAGGCTGGTTACACCTGCATCCTTATGAGGCAACAAAGACAGGATGGAAACAAGGATATCATCCGGCATTCTGCCCAGAAAATCATCAGGATTGTAATCATTTTGATCGCCCTTAATATACAAAAAACAACACAAGAAGATGTCAGCTTTAATAATATATACATTGCATGATGCAAAAAAATTTCAAATCCATCCACATAATTTCAATTGAATTTTTTTATATGTATAAAGAAAACTCTTTAACAAGAAAAAAAATCATGGATTGAAAAAAATAAATAAATAAGCTCAAATTGGCACTGGGATTTTGCTTATGACGTGCTTTTGTTTTGTTATTTACAGAAGCCTCAATGCTATTGTATTGTTATTTAAAAATGCTACTGACTGCTACATCATTAGGAAGATAATTATTACACTAAAAAACCCTGACATACAAAAACTGTAACATTAGTATAAATTTGATCACCAATCGTTAAATTACTTGGAAAAATAATTCTCACGAGAAATAATCATAACATAAAAAATAACCACAGGTTCTATCACAAATAACTAGGGAAAAAGAAACAGATTGGATAAATGACTAAGACAAGTATTCAGTTTACGAAACACAGATGCTAAATCAATTCACACACAAATCCCTTAAAAAAATAAGCAGTTGCATTGAAGATCAAGATAGACTGAATCAAACAGATAAAAAACATAATCAGTTCATAGCATTTATAAGAAACTAGCACCTGCTTGTTTCGAGCCAAACATCTCCGTTTGCTTTCCCTCATCTTGCATCAAACAAGAAAGAAATGAAAAGATGGATCAACAGCAACAAAATTTAGATCGGAATAGATTGGGATTGTTGCTAACGGTGGTGTTTTTGGTGAAGTTAAGGTTTCATCAGTCACATGTACCAGGTGTCAAATGATTTCAATGTCATGCAAAGGTTGACAACTGAGTCTTGATTGGACAAATGTCAGTCTTATAAGTATAACATACGGAGCATATCTTTGTCAGATCACTGGCCTTTAATTCTACATTGGGCCTTGAGCCCTAATCTGGTTTTTGTTTTGGTTCAGACCTTGGCCTTCTTATATAAAGGTATAAATGGAATTAATTGATTTATGTAATTACTGTAATATTAGATTTAAATTCTGTCATGATGTTTCCATTAGAAATTTCATATCAGAATTTTAAGAAAGGTTGTGGATATATATTGTACATACATGGAAATTTTATTGTTTGCTATAAACCGGTCAATTGGACGCCCAGGGTAACCGTCTAAAAACCTCCAAGGAAAGACACTTTCGGCAAGGAAGTAAAATTTCTTTCGCACTTCTTGCTAGTGTCATAATAAAAATCAACCCAATATCTTGCTCGCTTCCATGGGAATAGGAATGTAAAACCAAATTGGTTGGATTGGATACATGATCCAATATCGACTAGTGCTAAGTCTTGTAATGATTTTTTTCCATTCTAGCTACTTGCTATTGTCGCAATAAAAAGCGTCGTTAAAAAAAATTGTCTTAAACTTCAACGGAAAACTTCTCTTCCCATCAAGCTCAACTACGTATCCACCATTATAATCAAAGAAATTTATGAACATCGGACTTTGTTTTAACGTCTAAAAACCTGTCTTCTTATATTAGGGTGAGCAATTAGCTAGTTTTTCGACGAATCATGCATAGTTCTCATTTTAGCCCTTATGCATATGAATTGCCTGCCGAGGTGTCCTCATGGCCGAAAAAGAGGTTGTACTAACTGTTAAGTTAGATCCTGATCATTTGTGTTGTTTATTTTGTGGTCACTAGATCCACCCGATCATGTGAATCTAGAAGTTTGGTTTTCGCATTAGCTCTGATTTATGCTTCGAAAGATTTCAATAATTGTTCTTCAATTTTAGTCCCAACCAACATTTGATTTAGAGACATCTATATATAAATTTTTGAACGGAAATATTGCTAAATGATAAGTTAATTGGCTCAAATCTAATTGTGGGTTTAGGAGTTCATTAAGTTTAGTGTTTATGTTGCTTATTCACCAAGCTATAATGCAATTTTATGAAATTCACAATGCATTCAATAATAATACAATTTTATTATTTTACAAATATAGTTATATATAACTAAGAATTAGTGAAACTCTCAGTAAGAAAAAACCTATAACAATACTCAAAATAGAAACCTCTCTCTCCCTCCCTCCCTCCTCTCTCTCTCTCTCTCTCTCTCTCTCTCTCTCTCTCTCTCTCTCTCTCTCTCTCTCTCTCTCTCTCTCTCTCTCTCTCTCTCTCCTAATTTTTTTAAAAAAAAACCCTAATCTAAACCTATCGATCGAATCTTCCTAATCGGCTACTTTCTCATGAACTATTAGGTTTGCTTTTATTCTTTGATTAGAACTTCGGTCATAATTCATAGAATATTACATTCCCAACTATTTAGACAAGAGTTTTTGCCGATTAGGGTTTTGCAATTCTTCCGGTTAGGGTTTCTGTAATCACTGCACTCAATAATATAATATTACATTGATTTTTCTTCATTAATGACTAGTGGATAGCTGTGAAACGTTAGTGATATCTAAGCCCTAGATTCGTTTAGGGTTTTTAATTTTTTATTTTTCAATTGCCAGATATTGGAAGCTTAAACCCTTGTCATCTTGCTTACTATTTATTAGTTTTAATAGAGGGTTTGCTATTGCAATTTGTGGTGGTTTCTTATTGGTTATAAGTACTTGGTTTCTGGTTGTGTGTTGTAGTTTGGTTGTTGTTTTGAGGGTCGAGGGTTATGGATTTACATTTGCATGGGGGATGAGAGAGATGGGAAAATGGGTACCAGGGAGACAAGTACTTTTAAGGTTAATGATGGTTCAAAATTTTCTTCTTTATCTGCAAAGATTCATGATTTTGAAAGTCTAATGCTAGAAAGAAAACTTGTGTTGTTAGGAGATCATGGGAAACCACTAAAACCTAATGTTGAACATGACCTAAGTCCAATTGGCTGTACTAATGAGGGTGATCGCGGGTACTAACACTCCAGGTGTCAGTGAATTGAAACGTACTTATGATCACGTATCTCTTATGGACAAAGATGACCTTGGGGCTGGAAAGAAGATGTTTGATACTGGAATACCTCGAGTGGTTTTATTTAAGGATGACAAAGTGGTAAAAGGGGTGGAAGAGCCGGTTCAATCTGCCACGGTATCATTTGCTAGTTTGGTCGGGGCAACGTCTACTACTCAAAAAGTGAATTTTAGGCCTTTTGACACTGCTAAACCGTCAAATGTTAAGGTTTAGGTCCAAATTCCCATATCTTCTATTTTGGAAGTTAGTTTGAGGTTTGATAACAACTTGTTCTGGTACTTTATAGGCAAGAGAGTTGTATTTCGGGTTGTCAAGAACTATGTTAGGAAAGCATGGAAGAAATTTGGCATTGTTTGTGCCATGATGAAGAAATAGGGCATTCGATCCATTCTTATTATGTTAAAGAAGTGGACTTCGAATGCTAGTTTATTGAAAGAAGATTTGTGCTCCATTCTTGTCTGGGTCAAAATCCACGATCTCTGCTTCTTTGTGCATCAAAATTGGAGTTACCTACGACTATTTTATATGTACAAAATCATCTTAAGGGTGAATTGACCTCAGTTTCACGTGCCACTTTTGTGGTAATTATCCGAATAACTTGGTTCTTTTGACTCATGCAGTAGTACGATATAGTGGACGATAATTGAAGGTAATTCTTTGATTGGTGAACCCAATACCTCAATTAAAACTTTGTTAATTTAATCTTAGTGAATTGGTTAATAATAAACGCTTTATTAAAACCTATGTTATGAATTTGTATACATGCTTCTTCATAGATAATTTTGATTATACGCATTAAAAACTAGTACCTTTAAAATTTAAATTTATGCCATCTAATTAAAAGAACACTTGAAGTTGCAATTTATGTTATATGAGAGCTTAGCTAGATTGCAATGGAAATATAAATCTTCATGTTGTGTGAGAGCTCAACTGGACACATTTATAGTTTTTTAAATTAGACAACTTAATTGAATTAGTTAGTGAGACCTATGACTCAAGACATAAGACGGGGGACGAAACATGCTTACATTGCAACTAGGTTTGGCAATTGTAAATCCCATAATGGTCTAGGAATCGAAATTGTTTGCCAATTATTGTTCGATAGATTACCTTGTTGAATACTTTCATTACTAGCATAGCAACTTATGTAACAGAACTATGTCAATTAGGATCCTAACTTTAAGAAAATACTATGGTTTATATGAATAATTACCAATGGGTATTTTATTTTTTTAAAGATCTAATTTTCGAAAATACTGAAATTGAGGGTCCGTTTGGTTGGGGGATTTGACATGGGTTTTGATTTGTATCTTAAATTTAAATGTTTGGTTGGAGGGTTTGGATTTGAAAAGTATCAAAGGGCCCACAAAACCCATGGTAGGCAAATGAGGTAGGTTTTTATTGGATTTTAGTCTCTCTCACCTTATTTATTATACATCACTCTATATCTCTCACACACATATACACTTTTAATCTTTAAATAATATTTTTTATTTTTATTATAATAAAATATATTTTTTCTCATACCTCAAAACCAAATCTAAATCCAATTCTTAAACCAAATCCAAATCCAATTCTAATCCCGTCTACAAACCAAACGCACCCTGAATTTTGATAATTCCTTTAAATGTATTAATGCAACGTTAAACCATAAACGTAAGTTATTCTTTTATTGGTAAATTGATCTACACCTATTAGGGGTTTTTGACTAGAGTCAACTTTACTAAATGAATAAACCTAGTCTCATTTCTATGGGAAAAGTATGAGACTTAATCATATTCATTTTCATGAATGAGAAAGATATGATAGAAAAATTAAAATTGTCAAAATTCTAAATACATAATTCATAGAAAACTTTAATAGTTAAGAGAATTACACATTTTCCATTGAGATTTCATTACCCTCTTTCAGTAATTAAATTCTCATGTAACAAATATGACATTTGGTTAACTGGAAAATATGTGTAACATTTTATGAGTTATTAAATTAGAAGCTAGACCAATTACCGCAAAATGGTAAAAGAAAAACTAATATATTTTATCTGGTTGTTTTGTTTTGGCCATTTAAAGGTACTACATATAATTGTTGGAATGGTAGACCTATTAAGAAAGAAATTGCATGCCTAATTTTTTAAGTTAATAGCATTGATGGATAGTCCATCATTTACATAGTAGAATACACTCTTTTAATACCTGGGTGTCTTAAAGATGTAAGAAAGTAAATAGTACACTATTTGTTTTCACTGGTTATGAAACACTTATAATATTGTCAAATCCAGTGGGAGCATTGTGTTGAAATTACTGAATAAGGAATTATTGTAATGATCTGTAATTCAGTGGAAGATACAAGCTTTGTCATCTTGGTAGTAACCCATATTATCTCTAGAATGTCTCAAGATAATTACTTTCAAATTGTAGACACTTATGTTTTTAAGGATAATCATGTATGTTTCCTTACTAGATAATGAAATGGTTCTACATCTACTAATTATGCTAATATCTATGACACAATCAGATTGATCACATAAACAAATGTGTGACGTGTTGCTTATCTGCTATATGATGTTGTTCCATGCACAAGTGGGAGAACTCTTTATTGTGTGCAAGGTACAACACATAGAAATATGATTTAAATGATTCTCTTGACTGCAAGGTAAGAGACTAAAGTTCTAATATGACTTATATATATCTAATCCAAGAAACACTTGGTGTTGCAATTTATGTTATGTGAAAGCTTAACTAGATTGTAACAACAAGGTATATCTCCATGTTACGTGAGATACGTATCTGGAATAAATTTAGAGTTTCTAAATTAGATAACTATTTAGAACAAGTGCCAAGATAATAACAAAGACTACTTCAATGTAATTTATATATTATTGGAATGACATAAATAAATGAAATAATTGATTAACTTAAAATTACTATTGAAACCAAGAGATGGTATTCGTGATTACTTTAGTTAAACATTGTTATGTTTTATTGTAAAGTCACAAACATGAAGTCTTTTAACTATTACAAGACTTACTATAATATAAAGTAAGACATTAACTTGTTATGTCTTCTTAAATAAGACATATGCATGAAGTCATTGAAAAATGACTTATAACGTATAGTGGGATTATAGCTGTTTATGTTGTCTTGATGAGACATAGACATGAAGTGACTTGGTCAAAAAGTACTTGGGTTGTAAAGCATGCAATTGGCTTGGAAATTCTATTATACCATTAAGATGACTTAATTGGTAAATAGATAAGCTAAAAGATATATGTTTATCCTACATATTGTTAAATTATCTTACAATATTAATTCTAATGAAATATCACATATTTATGGTATGTTCAGTTAGGAGAATCAAACTCTTGTAGCATTTGATTCAACATAACTATATCTTATTTTCTTTCAAAAGTTATCAAGGTTAGAATATTGAGTATGGATTGGACATACTTAATAAGACTCCAACCTAGAAAATTAATAAGACATCATTATATTATGGAATGTGATGAATCACATTAAGTCTTAAAATGAAATTCTGAATTTCTTAAACTTCTGTTGAAGAAGGTTATTAACAAACTGATTTCAGGAATTTTCATTATGTTTTGTAATGTCTCAAAAGAGAACATTATATTGTTGCTCTATTTGCTGAGTATTTATCGATAGTCTATAAATTACAAAAAGTAAGTGGGGGGTTTTAATATCTTGTAAAGATAAAATTACATAATACAACATCTTCTAAAAGACACTAGTAAATATCATAATGAGGCTAAACATGTAAATGATAGACCTTAAAATGATGGAATTCTCAATAATAGATATGCGAGGATATCTCAGATATTTGATTAATATGTTGAGGATTATGAGTTACATGATTATGGTAAACCTGGTAATCATTATGATGCATTATCAAATATTGAATTGGGTAAATTACTCATACTATTAATGTTAAGATGCTATCCATGAAGATAATTAATTTTTGGAAACTTGGTTTATATTGAACTCTATAGATAGCCTAGATATGGGAGATGAGTTTCTTCACAAAAAAAATGTAATGGTTTAATTATTTATGAAAAAATCATATGGACAATATTGAACGCATATTTAATGCATGTCTTGTGACAAGATTATTAATCATACTTAAGCAATTAATTGTGATTGAATATTCTATCCTAAACACATTAAATAAATAAAGATTGTGATTGCTATACTTATTTTCATTAATATGAAATGTGACAATGGAATATCAAAAATCTTTCTTAAATGATTACTTATGTAAGGACGGTAAGTAATCAAAAGGAGTTTATGAATTCAAAATAAGCTTTGAAAGTGTACAAAATGCAATAATTCATTAATTAATAAATGCATGCATCTAGGAGATAAAGCTTATGTTTAATTATTAAATCCATGTTGACATTTTAAGCATAATTTTTAGGTGAGCTTTCTAAGGATAAGATAGAAGGATGTGATTAGACGAGACCCTAGTTGCATTGGAAGTGGTTTATCATCTATGTTTGGATTTATGTATTGTTTCGAATTATGTTTTTGGTTATGTTGTTTTGGGGTATTGTTACGATACTTCGTGTGTGTACTTGCTCTATTTTACGCATGTAGTTATTCTCTATATAGACACCATGTGTTGTGATGATATCAAGGAAGTTACACCCTCGCGTTTCCGCCTTGGCGAGGTGTGACACTAATGTATAATTTCCGTGCTTGTTTTGGTTGAAGTAGAACGATTATTTATTGTAGTTACTTTTATATTAGTATTAAATGACCCCTAGCCTGTATTTTGATTAGAATAAAAGCGTATTTGCTTGAGGACAAGCAAATCTCAAGTGTAAGAGTATTTGATGAGACGAAAAGTGTACCGCTTTTAGGGGGTCATTAAAGCCCTAAGTCGAGATTATTTGTTCAAATATTGCCCTAAATTGTTCATTTTGTCATTTTAGGTACTTTGGAGAAGAAATGTGGAAAAGGAAGCATTTTTAACGTTTTTGCAGCGAAAAGTGAAGAAAACGGCGAAGTCTCCAAATCAAGCTGGAAATAGTACCTGACGGCGTCACGTATTGCATGTGACGGCGTCACATTATGGCAAAAAGGTGGATAAAAGGTATAACGAGACGCGCCAGAACGTTTTTGTGAATTAACACATGACGGCGTCACCAAGGCCGTCAAGAGCAAAAACACACGTGACGGCCAAGAATGAATTAACGCATGACGGCGTCATATCTGATCTAGGCAATACGAGAAGAATATTGGAGGCGAGTGGACTGCGTCAGAATCAGAACGTGACGCCGTCAGACCACAAAATCTATATATAGTTTTCTAATTTTCGTGTATTAAAAAAGGAGAATTTTAGAGAGACTTTTGGGAGAACTTGTGGAGAAACCCTAGGTCGAATTTTACAGGGTTTTTCACCCTTTTATCATCCATGTTTTAATAAAGATAAGTCTTCCAATAATCATTCAATATGTCTATATGTTGTTTGATTCTATCTTACGCCTGTCTTTACTTTAACATGCTAGGCTAGGTTTTCTTTATGTTTGCTTAGATGTAATGAAACCTAGCTATTGATTATTGGTTGGTTGTTTGTTATTAATTGTAATGGATGGATGATATCGATGTTAGGCTTAAGAAAACTGGCAGACTTCCAATTGGTAACATGCTTAAACGTCTTAAGAAACATGAATCGGATGTGTACTACGATTAATTGGTTATATTTAATGCAAGAGTAACTACTAAGGAGACCATGTTAGGAGCTAGTAGTCGGCTCGACATAGGAAGAGGTAAAAGCTTATAGATTTAGAGAAGATCGTACACGGCCCTACGAATGGTATTAAGGAATATAACCCATCATCCACGCAATTGTAACAAACTAATCAACTAGTAAAAGATAGTTAGGGAGCAGTGAAATCGAAGTAAACACGTTTCTCTTATTATTGTTTTTCTCCAAATTTACTTTCTTGTTATTTTATTTTCATTGCATTTGTAGTTATTTGGGTTAATTGACTAGCAACTAATTTAGCCCACTCATCCAAAACCCGAGATTTTTACTTGCTTTAAAAAAAACTACAAAAATAAAAAAAGAATCATCCCTCACCTTTAGACCTAGTTTAATTAAGTTTTAATCCTAACGACACTATTCCCCGAGAGAACGATCAATCCCCGGTACTTGCCACTACACTATACTACATCGGTCAGGTACACTGCCTGGCGGGGATTGCAAGCTTCTCAAGATCCCTTGAGAAGTAAAACCTTTTGCAAGGTTGCAAAACCACGCATCACCTTTATTCATATTTTCACTAATCGGTAAACCAAAGTATGAGCAAGGGGAAAAAAAAAAGCGTAGAAGCTAGGTTTTGTGTTTCACCATGAGTAACACCAACACCATAAAACATGCTTTTGAAAAAGTTTACATTCAACACAGATGACAAATGAAAGCAATTCAAGATATGACAAAGATTTTTTGCATTCTCAAGTGACCATTTACCCAAAATAAGCGCGTCATTTGTAAACTCAACCCTATTAAAATCCAACTTGACCCCTTCGAACTATGTTGACGTATCTAGCCCTATGGTGGATGTGGAGGGAGGAGAGGGTTGTAAACATTCGTCATTTGGTAGTACAAGTATTACATATCTGGCTGAAAGGATTAATGTACTAGAAAGTCAAATGCTTTATTGGAAACTTGTACTATTGGATGATGATGGGAAACCGTTACCTATACATAATGAGACTACTGTGAAATCATTGGGATGTGAACCTAGTACTACTATGGAAAAGCAAGGGGAAGATTCGGATAGTGATGAAGTCGAGGATATTGATGATTACATGGCTCGATATATGGCCATCCGAATCGTGCTGGTAGAGGAGCTAATGATGTAAGTCTCCTTGATTATGAAGACTATGATGGTTATGATGGTTACAAGTATGATGTTAATGACTTAACTAATAAACAACTTGCTTTCAGCGACGCATGAGACATTCGTATCCATGGTTGAGTTAGAAAGTAGTTCTAGTTTTGTAGTCAGCGTTTTATTTTGATAGGTTCATAAGATTGGTTTGTCTCTTGTGATAGATTTTGTTTCACAATAGGTGCGTTTGGTTGCCTATAACGCGCTGAGATGTGGTATTCATCCTCATCTTATGTACTTAATCGTTTTTTGGAGTAATATATTTTATCGAAAAAACCCTTTAATCAAAAAAACTCGAACCCTTCAAATATGTTTCTAAACATCGCTTCTTAGAGAGAAACATGTAAGGCTTCAACCACTATAATGAAGAGGAACGGGGATAGAGGATCACTTTAGCAAAGGCCCTAGTGAATCTTGAATTCTTTAGTAGGAGATTCATTGACAAGAACTGAGGAGAATGCTGAGTTAAGACACCACTGAATCCATTTTCTACATGTATAGCTGAAACCCATTTGCTCCATAATATGGTTCAAGAAATTCCAGTCAAGAGAGTCAAATGCTTTTTTAAAGTCGACTCTCAAGATAAAAAGATGCTCTTTATTAGTCCATGAGATAATTTGATTACCATAAAAGGGCCATCAATGATTTATCTTCCCTTTATATAAGTCGTTTGGGCCTCATTAACAATTGAATGAACAACTTATTGAAGATGATTAGCAATGACTTTAGCAAGATTTTGTATTGACAACCAATGAGACTTATGGGTCTAAAATCACTCATATGAAGGGGATCCTTATTCTTGGGGGGTTAAAGCAATAAAAGAGGAGTTATACCTCTAGGAATGAACCCATCATTCTCAAACCATTTTACCATTGCAATGAAATTTTTCACAATGGAATCCAAATAATGCCTAATGAACATTTATGTGAATAAATACAATGAATCATAACCATGCAATAAAGTCCTCTCTGGTGAAAAAGAGCGTATCCCTTACAACCCTAACTATTCCTAATCGTCCCTTACTAAATCAATTTTCTTCTCGAATCTGTAAAAGTGATTGATTAATCTTGTGTTATTCAGTTTCTTGATCAAGTTTGTGAAGATTAACAGGTTCTTGGTTGATTTAGTATAATCGTTTTTTGTTAGGGTTCTTTATACGACTTTGTGTGCTGATTGAATCCTTTATTCCTTAATTATTATAGTCGGTCTCTATTATTTAAATCGGCTTATTATTCCCTGTATCGATCTGAAGCATGGATGTAGGTTGAGATTTGGTGCGGATCATTATAAACCCTAATCTTTACGATTAGGGTTTTCTCTTTATTGTCTGGTATTGCACGCTTGCTGGTGATATTTGGCTATTGTTTTGTTTTTGATTATTGTGTTTGTGGTTGTGAGAGATGATTAAGGGTTTCCTAACTTCTAAAGTTTCGACTGAGGTAAAACATGCTAGTCATGGTAACGAATCTGAGAACGCCGATGTTACTCAGTTAAATAACACTACTCAAGGTAATTCTGGTACTACTATGTTACGTAAAGCTGCTAGGGTTTTGGAAAACCCTAGCATGGAGGCTGATGTGAATGTGAATGTTGGCGTTGCTAATGTGAACATGGATACTCGAGATTTTGTACATGGTGATTCTCATCCAGTTATGCGTACAAGTTCTGTGGAGAATGCTAGTGTGAATGAGGATGATGCACCTGTATGTTCTATGAATGGTACGAAAGCTACATCACATGGTGACGACTTGGAGCCGGCTACAAGTGCTGATACTGTGAAGCACTTGCTATCTAATGCGCATAAGAATTTTGATGAAGCCATGACTAATATTCAACGGGAGATTGTTGCTAATAAGGTTTCCTCTTCAAGTGGTACGGGCATAATTCTAATTCAAAAGTTTCTCGTCCTATTGCTTCTAAGGATGATACTACTAGTGGAGTGAAGTCGGTTTCTTACGTGGTTGCTACTTCTAATGAACCTCAGAAACATGTACCTAATTTTCGGAGGTTGGAATGTAGCAAAAAGAAGGATGATGTTGACCTTCAGTTCCATTGAAAGTTGTGGAAGAGATAAACACGAGTTTTGAGAATATTCTCTACGGTTATTTCCTTGGCCAACGCCTTGCTTTTCCTGTTGTTGATTACTATGTACGCAATGCATGGGCTAAGTTTGGTGTGCAAAAGGTTATGATGAATGCAAAGGGATTCTTCTTCTTTAAGTTCAATTCGAAGAAAGGTGTTGATGATGTGCTTGAAAACGGTCCTTGGTTGATTAGAAATGTTCCTATTATTCTTAAACCATGGACCTTGAACACTAATCTACTTAAAGAGGATTTGACTAACATCCCGGTGTGGGTTAAATTCCATGATGTTCCCCTTGCAATGTTTTCTGATGATGGCCTCAGTCTTCTTGCCACACTGATTGGCACGCCCAAAAGGTTAGATGCTTTTACAAGCCAAATGTGTAAGGAATCGTGGGGCCGTAGTAGTTTTGCAAGATGCATGATAGAAGTGAGATCGGATGAGGTGCTTCGGGACAGCCTCACTGTTGAGATACCATTACTTGATGGTACGGGTTCGACTATTGAGAAGATACGGGTTGAATACGAGTGGCAACCACCCCGTTGTGACAAGTGTAAGATATTTGGTCATACTCTGACTGATTGTCCTACAGTTGTTATACCTCTTGTTCAGCCTAGTAAGCCTGTTAATGATAGTTTCAAGACTGTCAATCACAAGAAGAAGGGAAAGCAAGGAGGTTCTACAATTCCGGGTCAAGGGGGTTTACTAAACCTGTTGTGGGTAAGCAGTTTCAGTATCAACCCAAAAAGAATCCTCCTGAGCCTAAGAAAGCTGGTGGCACTAAGAAGAAGACTCCTGATGTGGCTAGTTCTAGTGGTACTAAGATTTCTACATCTAACCAATTTGATGCTCTTAATATGGATGATACGGATACATTTGGTATTCCTACTTATGACACCAACACGGATGTGGATGCTGGCCGTACAATGGGAGTTAATGAGGATGAGTCGGTTAAGACTGGTACTACATCACAAGAACCGCTTGTGAGTGATTCAATGGGAACTAAGGAAGTTGGTTCTACTCCTATAGTTGATAAAATTAGTAAGCTTGAAAAGCTACTTATCGATGGGAAAGCTACTCTTGTGGATGATGAAGGTCATCCTATTCCGTCCGCCTCTGTCACTAAGAGGGCTAACCCATTTTCCAAGGTGGGTGAGGTTGTGGTTTCTGATAGTGAGGAGGAGGAGGTTCTTAACACGTTCGACGAATCAGCAAATATTTTTGGTGGAGGTCATGAACGTGAAGATGAGCTTGACGACTATGATGATTACTCGAAGCAAATTTACGATCTTCCAGGGGAATTGGATGCTCTTAATGCCATTTATGGCTTTAATCTCCAAGATCGTAGGAAGTTGTTTATATGTTTGTCCGAGTCTTTCAATATTATGTGGTAGTGGTTTTGTTTTCTTGTCTAGAAAATAGGAAGTATCTTGTTATGTAAGCTTTTCGCCTATGTAACGGGCTGAGATATGGGATTCACTCATATCCGTTGTACTTAAATGTTTTTTGGAGTAATATATTTACCGGGTCGTTGACCTTTTACCCAAAAAAAAAAAACATTTATGTGAATATACCTGAGCTGATGTAGTACTCTGCCACACATTTACATTGCATTTGTAGTCCTCAGCTCCACATCCTAGATGGATCATCCTGAAGTAATTGTCAACAGCCTAATTAATAATTGGCAAGAAGATTGATTCATTGTTTTTATTCTTAGATTGATATACATTGTAGATAATAATCAAAGTCTAATGATCTAGTCATAGGTTATCTACCAAGATAACTAAAGCCCTGGACTCAAGAAAACAAGTCGAAAGAAAAATCAATCCAGACTCTTGATTATGAAAACATACTATGAACGGCATTAACTAATTCCTAAAAAAGTCCATCTGAAACGTTTAAAGACATAATCAAATTCCTACCATGTGACATTTAACAAATTTGGAAATTCTTACATGAGAAAACATAACAAAGATAATTCCTATTGTAGGTAATTTGATATGCATAATGAAGCTAAAACTAATTATACAATAACTCAAATGATAGTTGCTAAGATTCGGTATAAAAGATTAAACTAATTTTTAATAAAGTTCATCCGAAATCAACCATCCATGCACGATGAAAGCACAAACCAATCTCAAGGAGTACCAAAGTAAGCTAGTTCTTCTTCTAGTTCATTTAAGTTCGCTGAGATTCTTAATGCTAATTTATAGAATCACCAACTCCAACCCAATAGGTGTAATTGGTTTCAACTGCTGGTGTGCACAACATCTAGCAGCGTCTTCCTCCTTAATCTTATCTTCTTTCGTTAATCTTCTTGCATTTCGACTCTTAGGATCAATCACAAGTTTTTTCAGTGCAACACCAATTCTCATGAAATGCATAGCCAGTTCAAGGTCATTGGTCCTCCCATAATAGCCTCGTATCTCCACAACCTCCAGGTGTTGATGGGTGGGCATATTCAGTTCCTTTAAGTTCCTGATTATCATTTCTGGTGCGAACCAGATCAGCTGCAATAATGTAAAAAACGTTGGTTATTGTTGATACTGATATAATCTCCATCCAACACATATTTTCAATTTACTCAGGTGATGGATCAATGATATGACCAATGTAAAGAACCGGAACTAGATTGTCACATTTTCTTTTAAATGACGATGTTATTAACAACTATTAAGGAGATAGAAAAAAAGAACTAGATAGAGTGTTACAAGGGTTGTCAAACCACTCTATCCAGTTAAGTTTCTCCTAGCTATTGGCAATCAACAAACAAGGTCTTTGTTTTGGAATTCTCTAGATAGTCACATGTCTCATTACATGTATAAGGTTCAGAAAATCCATCAGCCAAGACGAGTGAGTTATGGCGTATTTTTAGGGGAAAATAACCTATTAATGTACTATACTTGCCACAAATGTTACTTCTGTGTACTGAACACATTTTTTTCCTTATATATGGGTACTGAACTTTCATTTTTTGGACTTTTTGAGGTACTTTGTGACATTTTTGCCCCTGGATTTTTAATAATTTGAGGGGCAAAAACGTCACAAAGTACCTCAAAAATTCCAAAAAATAAAAGTTCTGTACCCATATAAGGAAAAAAATTTGTTCAGTACACAGAAATAACATTTGTAGCAAGTATGATGCTTTTTGAAGGAATTTGCCCTATTTTTAGTGGGGTGAGCAGGAACAATTGAGTACAAAAAAATGTTATCCCCCAATTAGAGCGATTCCTTAATAAAAACCCGTTCTCTGTTCGCCACTCATAATAGAGGCCGGTTTTTTGGTATTGGACCATTATCTATATTTATTAGGGCCCATTATTTTTTATCCGGTCTCTATAACGCCAACTCTAGTTCCAAATCTGTAGTAGTGAATAAAATTGGTTTAGTTCCTGAACAAATAGATCAAGTACCTGAATTGTGAATATCCTCAAATTTGGGCAAGCTGAGACCACAGGAGTCAGCGCAAGGTAACAAGAATCTCGCCATGCTCCAACATTAAGTATGAGTTGTTTAAGTTTTGGTAGAACTGGCAAGGGAAGAACCTGCAAATTTTCCGAGAAAAAAGATAGTCGCATTTACAAACATGTTAAAGAGGAAAATAACAACCCGTAATATTCATACTAACCCGAGGTCTGTGAAGGTGCAATTCAAGAACAAGAAGATTAGAGATGTAGCAAGATATCTCATCAAAAAAATTATCTTTTTCCAAGTAGTAGTTTCCATCAATAGACATCTTTTCCAGCTTTTCAAGGTTTTTGCATTTCAATGTAGCTGGTGAACTAATGCAAGTGAATGATTCAATATTACAATCACATATCTCAATAGATTCAAGTCCATCACAGTATTCTAAAACAAGTGTTTTCAGCTTAAGCTGTTCTCCATGGATTTTAGGTTTCACTATTAGGATCGAGCTATTAATGGAAAGATGTTCAAGCGCCTGACAATTGCTCAAGATTTTTGCCAGGCCTTCATCATTCACATTAACATACTTTAAAACGAGAGCCTTGAGTAAATGAAAAGATTCTTGTGCTAAAGAAGATCCAGATTTTATATCAAAGATTTTGTTGGGGAAAACAAAGTTTCTCCGATCATCCCCACAACCAGCATTCTTTAAATTCAATACCATAGTCTTGACTTTTTTGGAAAAAGCAAACTGAATCCACTTGCCAATAGCACCTTTAGAATTCCTGCCCAAAGGGAAACAAATCCTAAACTTTTCAATGCTGGCGCTTTTATGCTGACTAATCACGCTATCAACCCAACTAATGTACTTTTTTCTCTCTTCTTGCAAACATGTGTTTTGATGTGCTCCTATCTTAGCCAATCTTTCCTTGTCCTTGAGATCTAAAACAAGTCTTTCGCACCACAAGTACCTCCATCTTTTAGCGAGCTTGCTGGTTACAGCAGCATCCTTTATGGGCATACACGACAAAATAGAAATGAGATTATCATCTGAAAATCTGCTCAGTTGATCGTCTGGACCAATATCATGATGGTCATCCTTAAAAGAAAAAAACACGGATCAATAAATAAGTAAAAAACAAGAAAATATCAGCTTTGGTTTATCTGTATGAATTCTATGCGCGTGCACACACACAATGTAAAATTGCTTTATAAATGCCAAACGCAATGTAACATTTGCGGGTATATATATATATATATATATATATATATATATATATATATATATATATATATATATATATATATATATATATATATAGACTCCTCCTGAACCTAAGAATGTTGGTGGCACTAAGAAGAAGACTTCTGATGTGGCTAGTTCTAGTGGAACTACGATTTCTACATCTAACCAATTTGATGCTCTTAATATGGATGATACGGATGCGTTTGGTATTCCTACTGATGAAACCAACAAGGATGTGGATGCTAGATGTACAATGGAAGTTAATGAGGATGAGTCGGTTAAGACTGGTACTACATCACAAGAACCGCTTGTGAGTGAGTCAATGGGTAATAAGGAAGTTGGTTCTACTCCTATAGTTGAGAAAATTAGTAAGCTTGAAAAGCTACTTATTGATGGGAAAGCTACTCTTGTGGATGATGAAGGTCATCTTGTTCCGTCTACCTCTGTCACTAAGAGGGCTAACCCATTTTCTAAGGTGGGTGAGGTTGTGGTTTCTGATAGTGAGGAGGATGAGGTTCTTAACACGTTCGATGAATCAGCAAATCTTTTTGGTGGTGGTCATGAGCGTGAAGATGAGTTTGATGACTATGATAATTACTCGAAGCAAATTTATGATCTTCCAGAGGAATTGGATGCTCTTAATGCCATTTATGGCTTTAATCTTCAAGGGCGTAGGAAGTAGTTTATAGTTTGTCAGTGTCTTTCAATATCAAGTGGTAGTGGTTTTGTTTTCTTGTCTAGAAAATAGGAAGTATCTTGTTATGTAAGCTTCTCGCCTATGTAACGGGCTGAGATATGGGATTCACCCATATCCGTTGTACTTAAACGCTTTTTTGGAGTAATACATTTACCGGGTCGTTGACCTTTTACCCAAAAATATATATATATATATATATATATATATATATAACTTTCCAGTGGGATTCTTTTTCTGGTTTTTTGAACAGAAATGTATATTGAAAGCTACTAGAAAAATACTAGAAGGAGATTATAAAGGGATTGTACAGGCATTTAAGAGATTGAGAATCCAATCATCCACATATATGGGACATGAATTTCTACCTCTATGAAATTTTATATAAAGAGAAGTATCAAATTCAACTAGAACTTGGACAAAAACTATAACCTTAAGTTAAATAGTTAACAAGTCTACACATTAAGACAAAAATGTTAAATGTTTTAAAAAGTGTGTAAAAGATTTACAATTTATTCACACTTTTACATGTGTATATGTTGGGATAATTAAGAGCCCAAAGTCACTTAGTATAGATTTGAATGAAAAACAACCTAAGTGAATACAAGTCCATAAATGTTTGAATACATTCAGGAAGTCATCCTCAAGAAGCCCTTCAGAGCCTAAAGTTAAAGACTCATCACAAACTGAGGCGGAACTCAGAGAGTGAAGACAAGGACCAGGATCAGGATGATGAAGTCAGTATGTGATGACAATAACACACCGACTCCCTAAAGATCTCCTCAACGCGCTTAAGACATTCTAAGACTTAAGCATTTTGGTAGGATGCTAAGTCTCTGATAAATAGGCGGGAAATATTTTTAAGAGATAAGTGAAAGGTTCTTATCACAAAGTCAAAATATTACTTTAATTGGTAAAAAATACAAACAGTTGTCAACAGTGTTCCCCAAAAAGTATGGTAGCATATCCTAGAAGTTAAAGTACAAAATGACTTTAGCTTATTACATGTTGATTTTACCTCACGGGTTTCCACTTCAACCTTGCCTGTAAATAGAGTATTGAATTGAAGGAAAATGTATCTCTTGTATTAAAAGTTGTAGCACTTTCAAGAGCCCGTTTTCCTTCTCCAAATAGAACTAAGTTCTAGATTTATAATCTATCGGTTTAGCATAGTTCATACCTAAACACAATACTTTGGTTTGTGTTTAAGTTTAGTGAGGAGATCACATACATATTTGTCATTCAACTCCCAAGTGTTATTCCGCAAACACTTGGGTAGAATTCTATGATTTATATTAATAAAGAGTTTAAACATTGAAAATTATACTTGTTTGTTTTTATTGTTCATTCATATTAATTGTCAAAGTGGTATACTATATATTAGACATATTATTGGTGCAATTGTATCCTAATAAGCAGTATGCTTGTTTTCTATGTAAGAAATTCAACGATTCACAAGAACATTTGTTTTTTGAATGTGAGTATTCCAGAATAAGTTGAATTGCAATTGAATGTGAGTATTCCAGAATATATTTATCGGGTCTTTGACCATTTACCCATAACTGGGAACAAATTGTCAGCGATGTAACCTCAATGCCTTGTTCAAAAAATATTAAAAGTATTCTCAGGAGAGTGGTTCTTGGAGTTGTGTATATGGTGTGGAATGAAAGGAGTTATAGACTAGCTATTTTAAGAGAAGAGCAGAATTATTGAGGAGCTATTTCATGCCACTGTTGATACAGTGAGATTGAAGATTGTTGGTTTTAAAGCTATTGGCTATGTCAATTTAGTAAGATTGCTGATGTTTGGAGAACTGAGTTCAAGAGATGCCAAGTCTTATAGCTGCATTAAGCATTGATTGGTCTGTTTCTATTTTGTATTCTTGGTGCCTGTTATGGCTTGTGTATAGGATAAGTTTTAGTATGGACAATTTGTTGTATACATGCCTACTCTTGTCAATTATGGGGAATGTCCACAATTGGAAGTTTTAGGCAGTATCATAACTTGGGTTATTAATAAATTCTCTTTTTCCAAAAAAAAAAAAAAAAAGTTTATTACACTAATAAGCGCGGAAATTTTTTAAACATTATAAGATTATTCACAATTTTTTTGTATAAAAAACATTTGCACTTATTAGTATTTACAAAAATAAACTTTAGTCACACACACACACAAAAAAAAAAGCGTGGAGAAATTTGTTATAACAAATTAATCTCTACAATTATAAGTGTCAACAAATTTTAAGTTTCTCAACGTTGATAAATGTGAAGTTATTTTTTACACTAGTAAATATGAAGACTCGAAGTAGTTGTTTATATATCTTTCTACTTATTTATGTAACGTTCATTAGTGCAAATTACAATTAATAAAATTCTATGCACTTTTTAAAGCATGTAGAGAAAAATGCGTGCAGATAACATCTTTTTCGTGACAAATACCGTTTGTGCAAACATTTTTCTACACGTGTCAAGAGAGCATGTAAAAAAGTAGCAACTCTGCGCACGTATAGTTGTTTACAAGTCTATGAGATTTGTAAACGTGAAAAAAAAAAAAAAAAAAAAAAAAAAAAAAAAAAAAAATTACATTTGTTGGTTTAGAGAAAATGTCCGCACTTACTATTTTGTATAAGCATAAACTTTGGTCACACTAAAAAGTCTTCTTCATACTGGCAATCAGTTATAATAGCAGCTCTAGCAAAAATATAGAGACAAGAGAAGATGACAACAAGCTTGTACAAGCATAGATTGGATTACAAATCCAGTCGAACCAATTGGGAGTTCCCTTACACTCAAATTGTAGAGGTCAAATGTCACACTCTGTTTGTTTTTTCTTTTTTTTTTTTTTCTTTTTCTTTTTTTTTTTTTTTTTTTAACTCAAGGGATCGGATGCGTGAAGACAATAGAGAGTGATAAATTAATATCTCACACTTTTAAATGTAAACAAATTTATATTTTCATTAGCTTATTAGAGCAACTCTTTTTTCATTACAATTCTATGTTCGAAAATATATTGATATCCTGTATATTTTCGTGCTTATAAATTGTATTTTGTATGAGTCTATAAGTATGATAATTTTGGAGGAAGAAGAAGAAGAAGAGAAAAAAAAAAAAAAAAAACCTTGCACCTTTTAAAAAGGGTATTAGAAAAATGTGAATAAATAACATTTATCTTTATCTATTGTAGTGGACAAACCAACAGAATGATGCATGTTAACAAGAACAAAATGCTAAATGAATTTTTTAAGGGCAAAAATAAATATATAAATGAAAGCTAATTATGATAAGCTAAAAATAAATATTGAATGACTATTAAAACATATATATATATATATATATATATATATATATATATATATATATATATATATATATATATATATATATATATATAGTAGATTAGTATAGATAGATCCAACCCTACATAGGGTTTCTTAGGTTTTCTATATATGTTGCCTGTATTAGAAGGCGTCATCAAAATATATAGCTTATCATTCTGTAATGAGTTGAGATAAAATAAAAATAATAATAATAAATCATTTTTTAGTAGTAGCCTTCAATTCTTAATTATAACCTGCAGCTATTCTTGTGTTTCTATCCGATCTAAACATTTAAAGACCTTAAACATGTAGATGGATTTTAACTATCGTGCTAGCAAGAAATTTAGATCTTGAACAACAAATCATGTTAGCAAGAAATTAAGCTCAATCAGATCTGGAAAATTAACAATTTATAGATAATAATTTAACCTTAAAAAACAATCAACTAATAACTAATTAAGACATGGATTGAAAAAAATATGATAAATATACAACTTATGAGATTGATCTAATGCTAAATCGCTTAAACACTTTACACACAAAAAGTTAATAATCAAGTACAGAAATGAAGTATAGTTAATATTTCTACAGATTGTCAATGTCAAATTAATGAAAACTGTGATCTAAAAAGCAAAGCAAATCGTTAAACAAAAACAAAAACAAGTTCAAGAAATCACCTGATTTTGTGTTGTCCGGATTTTTTTCGGCCGCATGTTTAGGCGGTTGTTGTTAGACATGAGTAGTGAGAAGTGATATGTGTCAGAATTAGTAAGATGTGTCATGCAGTGGTTAATTTATACCGCTCAAATGTTGAGGTTTTTCATTGGGCCCTGCGCCCTAATCTAGTTGTCAGTTTGGTTTTGGGCCCGGTAGCTTCTAAATTTTCAGCGATTGAAAAAGTGCAAGAAAATTTAAATGACTTTTTATTTCATTTACATGACATAATGTGTGTCTATTAGATATATAAGAACCACTATACTTAGAGTGTGAGAGCTTGCAATTTAAAAGGTTTTGTATCAATCCAAAATTGTAAGACACTTTGAGTATGAAATGTATTTTTTAACATTTTAATTGCACTACCTGTTAATCGAACTTTGAGGATTGAAATTTGGTAAGTACATGGTTATTCAAATCCTTGATACTTTTAAGTCGTAAATAAAGTAAATAAAGAAAAGAAATGTCTGATGACAAAATTGATCATAAGATTATAGAGAGCCAGATTCTTTTCATCATGTTGATAGAAATTAATTGTTTTTTTCTCGGGATGGGTTGACGTTGCCTTTTTTTCATTCTAGTTATTGACAATGGAACCCAAAATGCCGGCCTACTGCGCAGGGATTAGTGTGTGAAACCACGATCCACAAAAAACTAACTATGATATCTTCTTCTAGCTCATTCTTATTTGGTTTTGGTCTCAAGGATCTTGGTTTGTATTTTATGGCATTTCAGAAAATAAAAAAGAAATCTGATCTTGAAAATGATTGTTCATCAAACGATAAGGCGTATATGATGTATCCTATATTTTGTGTTTATGGTGAGTCGAAAATCTAAATTTGTGTGAGTAGTAACACGATGGGAGCATAATGCTAGAAATGTTAATGAACATGTAGAAGAGTCTATATCCATGCGCTGAGAAGATAATCTAGGAAAATATCTAGGTGCACTAACTAAGAGCCCTCCGGACCTCTAGGGGTGGTCGCGACTTTATGTTTAGAAATAGAGATGCTAAAGTTTCATGCCAAGGAGTACTGTGACTATCTTTTTGACGAAGTCCAAGCTCTATTTTCTTGTGACTCATCTAAGATGCCCAATTTGTGATACGGCAATTGAATCCACAATTCATTTTTTCTTTGATTGTGTTATGTGTAATCGCTCAAAACCTTTGGAGATTGGTCGCAAAGTGGTGGAACCAAATAGATTTCGCTAAAGACTTGAAGGGTATAGTCTCATGAGCCGATAACCAAAGATGGACCAATAAATTTTTAGAAAGTGGTGCACAAATTTTTGTTTATGATTATAAGTACTTAAATTGCACCATAAAGAATTTATTAGCTAAAATTAGAGGTTGCACGTATCAAGAAAAAAACATATCTAAAAAATAATTTACACTTCGTGATCTAAAATCGAGCGTGGCCCGTGCTATACCCGGCTTTTATGTGGGTCTGTCCCTGCCGATAACACACGTCTCTCCCCACTTTGGCAAAACAACGCTTTGATGTGGTAATTCAAACTACTTTTTCAGTGATTTGGAGATATAGAAACTACATTTGTTTTTATATCAAACCTCCTAGGAAATATATATTAAAGGATGAGATAAAATATTTATCTCATACTTGGATTTATAATAGGAGTAAAAGTTTTTGTCCTTCATTGACCGATTGGGTTTCTAACCCAATCGCTCCTTGTCATATTCGTACGTAGCATTTTTTCCAAGTGTTTTATTAAAAAATTGCCGTTCAAAATAAAAGAAAATAGTCGGATGGTTAGATTTAGATGTCTAATATGCTAGTTTATGTGGTAAATGTTGATTTGGGATTTCGTACCATTTTTACTAGATTGTTGCTGTATAACGGAGTATCTAATTAGATAATTTGTTTTTAAAAGAAAATCACGACATGGATCGATTTATAGGCCTCTATCTCATTCGGTTAGTTAACCACTGCCACAAGTTCATCATCTTTTCCAATACAATCTAACTAAAATATGGTTCATCTATACATTTAAGAAAGTCGCTTTATACTATAGTATAGAATTTCTAAATAAACAAACTTCTTGAATAGATCTTTTTTTGCAGCTATACAAAATGTACTAATATAATATTTGAAACCTGTTTTCAGAAGAAGAAGCTAAGTTCAATCATATCTAGACAGATAGAGTGGTGTAAGAACCCAAGTAGTTAACACTATGGGAACTTAATATTTTGTCTTTCTAGCATCTTGATGAGACCTTTTCACAAATTTTTATATAGTTCTATAGTACTGTTTCAAAATATTATACATGCTCACAATTAAAAGGACTGTCAAAGGCCGAAGCACTAATTTGAATTAACTCGAACTGGTGCCCAGCTTGTGATTATGTTGTCGGCAAGCCAAATTATACTGAAAATTTCATGACTATCATTTTAAAAACATATCCAGAGAGAAGCTATAAAAATTGGAACTCCAAACAAGACGATCAGCAATAGCTATATATTATTGGTTTCATTGTCTTTCTACTCTTGCTGATAACTCCAAAGAGGCCACATGACTGCTATTCTTGTGAGCTTAATGCTTTTGAGAACCTCAAAGAATTAAAAACTACATCCAAGCTCAATAATACAGCATAAAAGAAACAGGTCTCATAACAAAAGCATAAACCGTTTCCTGTTATATACTTTATCTGAAGTTAGATACATATAATTTGCTGAAATGCTTATTAAACAATAAAGCTAGAGAATTTCTAACACTACACCACGAGATATTCTATTTTTCAGTTGGATGTGTGCATATAATCTTGCTAAACTCTCTCGCCGCAATATTTCACTGGCATTAGGGTTTTGCTTATTATTAACCTGATTAGTAGGATCGACCACAATCTTCTTCAAAGCAACACTATTTTCATAAAAATACAACGCCAGTTCAAGGTCACTGATGCGTCCAAAATACCCTCCTATCTGCACCTCCTCCAGGTGTCGATGGGTATGCGTAACCTCGCGCCTTATTAGCCTTGATGTAACTACAGGTGTCCTCCAAATCAGCTGCCACATTGTCCAAACAAAATGAGTAATTTGAAGATAAAAGTTAATCTCAAGTTTAGTATATTTGGTGTTTCTGATACAAAAAGGCCTTGTATGTAGCTTTGTGAAAAACAAAGACTACCCATTTTCATCACATATGGCATACAGGAAATACTATAAAGAGGACAACAATAGGCGGAGAATAATCGAGCGTGTAAATAAGGGCTTCTCAGCAATAAAACTACGTAATTAATAGCATTTAGTAGCTCAAATATGATCTACAAAAGGCTACTGAAGATGCATAACAATTAAAATAACTGTTCAAATGGATTTCTACTAGGAATAGATCTTGCAAGCGCCTAATTGGTTTTGTTGGAGTTGTGATCCGAATTGTTCTTGCACTAAATTAAACTGATGTAATTCCCTTCTCTCTAGCATCTTGCACGTCCTAATAAAATGCCATTAAAAAAAATAATTGTCCTAATACTTTCAACTATGCTGTTTTGTATGCTAACTGATCCCCCACAGAATTTGAAAAGGTCAAATAAAATGTTTTGAATTCATGGTTCACACCTCGTGGATCCAAATAGAAATGATGTAGCTTTTTGTTCAAAAAGCACGAGAAGTGACATGTTAAGGAGCAATAGCAAGGTTTTATCTTTCTTATGGATCTCAAAAAGGAATAGACGTGTCAATTAAACAGGATACACAATGGATTTGCAACTGAAGCTCTTCCTAATCTATTTCGCGGTATTTGTTTACTTCTTGCTCTAGCTAATTGTAAGTTGCTTATATATGATGCGCATTTATAATAATTGTTCTCCAGCCATGAACATGCAATGATCTAAACATGTGAAGGTTAATTAATACTCTGGTCTTTTCCATAAGTTTCATAGATTAATGAAATAACTGGTTTGACCAAATAAATAACTTTCCATAGATAGTAAACAGAGCTCATTTTGAGTGTTTTATTTGGATAAGGATATCAGGTTAGGGTTAAATGTATATGTAGTTGGCGTTGTCTTTGGTGGCGCGGTGTGTAGTTTTTGGAGGTTGTCTTATCTACCGTAGGGGTGTTCGTGAAAGTTTTGTTGCTCTTTGGTTTTGTTCATCCGTTGGTGTTTTATATTACCTTTAATTACCTTCACCTCACAAGTTTTAATTAGAGCACCCACAATGGGTCAAGTTGCCAAAAGCTTTTCCCTATTCTAAAAAGCTTTTTAATGGTGTTTTTTGCATTATATCAATAGCTTTTTGTAAAGCTTTTCACAAAGAGTTGACAAACATCAAGTCTTTCTCAAAAGCTTTAGCTAATAAATATGATATGCATTAAATGCTTCAAGTCATTCAAGACTTTTACCATTGTAGATGCTCTAAATTCTGTTAGCTGTCAAAATTATATCTTCTTTAATAGAGAGACAGATTAAGTACCTGAATGTCAAACTTTTGCAAATTTGGGCATGCTTTTACCAACCAAGTCAACCCGAGGAGACTCTCATCGTACCATGCTCCTACTATCATCGATAGTTTCTTTACATTAGGCATCTCAGGGAAAGAAAGAAGGTGCATATATTGCTGGAAGAAAATGAAAATATTGTCAGAAAAAAATGTTATTTTGGACGAAAGAAACAAGCAATGGAAACTTAAACTAACCTTTGGGCGGAAGATTCTCAATTCTAGAACATGAAGGTAAGGGATACCAGAAGATATCTGTTGAAACAAATTATTTTCTATTCCTGAATATCCCATACCAATAGAAAGCGTTTGAAGCCTTGGATTATTGTTCAGTTTTAAAGTAGTTTCAATACCCAAGTACTGAAAACAAGCAAGGTTTGTTTCACATATCTGAATCGATTCAAGTTTATTACAGAATTTTATCTCGAGTTTAGTTAGCGCAAGGGTTGGTCCACTTATCTTAACATTCACCGTGTGGCCTGAGTTATATATGTAAAGATGTTCAAGAACTCGACAACTTGTAAGAATTTTTCCTATAGCTTCATCACTGACATTAACACACTTAAATATAAGAGATTTAAGAAGATTTATCTCCGTCACTTTTGCAGAAGGCATTTGGGGAACATTCAAAGATTTTCTCTTTAATGATCGCGGTTTTGTATCCAGGACTTTATGGGGGAAAACAAAGTTTCTCACATAATCGCTGAAAGTCTCCTCATTCTCCATTAAGTTCAATTCCAGCTTTTGGACCTTTTTCGACATAGCAAACTCGATCCATTTAGTTAAAGCACCCTTATAATGTTTGTCTAAATCATAGCAAATTTTAAACTCTTCAAGAATTCCGCTCTTGTGGTGGACCATCACACGGTTAATCCAACTGATGTACCTGTTCCTTTCTTGATTACGCAGACTTGGTTGCGCTACTATCTTAAGCACTCTTTCATTGTCTTCAAAATCTAAACGAACGCTTCTACACCACAAGTACCTCCAACTTCTTGACAGCAGGCTGGTTACACCTGCATCCTTAAGAGGCAACAAAGACAGGATGGAAACAAGGATATCATCCGGCATTCTGCTCAGAAAATCATCAGGATTGTAATCATTTTGATCGCCCTTAATATACAAAAAACAACACAAGAAGATGTCAGCTTTAATAATATATACATTGCATGATGCAAAAAAATTTCAAATCCATCCACATAATTTCAATTGAATTTTTTTATATGTATAAAGAAAACTCTTTAACAAGAAAAAAAATCATGGATTGAAAAAATAAATAAATAAGCTCAAATTGGCACTGGGATTTTGCTTATGATGTGCTTTTGTTTTGTTATTTACAGAAGCCTCAATGCTATTGTATTGTTATTTAAAAATGCTACTGATTGCTACATCATTAGGAAGATAATTATTACACTAAAAAACCCTGACATACAAAAACTGTAACATTAGTATAAATTTGATCACCAATCGTTAAATTACTTGGAAAAATAATTCTCACAAGAAATAATGATAACATAAAAAATAACCACAGGTTTTTTTTTTTTTTTTTTTTTTGGGGGGGTAAAAGGGAACTTCCACCCTGGCAAAATATATTAACCAAAAAAACCGTTTCAAGTACAGTGGAATGTGGCTGAAACGCCACATTAACCTCAAGCAACCGCTTGAACAACCCCTGTATCATTTATGACATGCCATAAATGAACAACTAGCTACCAACGACTAGAACAACCATTGAGAACAAAACCGACATGCAAACAAATAAACAAATCCTAAAAAAAAGATTACTTCCTCGAACGGCCTTGAAGCTTGAAATCAAACTGCTTATTATATTCCTCAAATTGCCCAGGCAAATCAAAGACCTGGGCCACATAATCATCATAAAGATAACCTTCAAGGTCGTCATGTCCTCCAGCTGAAGAAAAGTAACTGTCCATAGGATCATTTGGCTCAAACACCTCATCTTCACTTTCAGAAACAACCACTTCACCCACCTTAGAGAATGGGTTGCCCTTCCTTATACCATCAGCCACCGGAACGGGTTTCCCATTATCATCCACAAGGGTACCTTTCCCTTCAATAATAAGTTGTTCAAGCTTCCCAATTTTCTCAACAATAGGAGTGGTCATCATAGGCGACGGAGAAGTAGTTTTAGAAGAACTAGAAGTAACTTCAGGAGTATCTGTAGTGCCAATCACAGGTTCCAAAACCGAATCTTGTGCCTTAAGCACATCAAAGCTGTTCTTCAACTCAACAAAGTTGATATCCTCCACCCAATTATTCTTCTTACCTTGGTCATCCCGAGAAGGAGCCGTACTACTAGTAGGATCAATCGTGGGTTCGTTACAAGAAGTAGAACCTACATTAACAGTTGGAGGACCTATATTTGATTGGTTAGACGTCGACGCTCCTCCATTCTTTGGCTTAGTAACCGGCCTATAGTAATACGACACTTTAGGCTTATGAAAACGAATCCCATCAACCTGACGATTAGTACCATGAAGCTTACCTTTACCTTTCTTCTTAGAGGGTTCAACGAAACCCTCTTCATCAACCAACACATTATCATTCACAACCTGTTTCACTCGCTTAGTACATCCATCATCATTGTGATCAAAAACTTTACAAGTCTCACATCGTGGCGGCTTCCACTCATTCAATATCAATCGTTACCAATGAATGACCGGACCCATTAGGGGAGGGGATAGCAACCACAAGATAGTCAAGTAAGGCTTCCTTAGAAGACACTTCCACAAGGGCCCTAGCATAGGAAATACGACCCCACGACTTAAGGCACATCGTACTCGTGTAGGAATCAAGCATGATAGGACGACCAATTTGCGTTGTGATCAAACTAAGACCTACCTCAGAATACGCCACAACCGGAATATTATGAAGTTTAACCCAAACAGGAGCTAAAGTTATATCATCTTTTGTAAGAGTAGTATTCGGGGTCCAAATATTTAAAAAGATAGGAACCAATCGTATCAACCATGGACCTTCTTCCAACACCCTCTCCATACCCTCTTTGGTTTCAAATTGGAAAAAGAAAAAACCATTATTAAGCATAACCCTTTGTAAACCAAACTTTGCCCAAGTATTTCGAACGTAATTTTCAACAACCGGGAAAGCGAGTCTCTTACCAATGAAATAACCATACAACGTATTAGCGAATCTAGAGCGTACCTCAATGACAGCTTCCAAAGGGATGGTGACATTAGCACCAGCCACACAATTATCATTTCGCATCTCCGAAATCTTAACGGTCTTCTTTAGTGTTTTATCCTTAAGCATATCCGCAAAAGATGGAGGATTAGAACCTGATTGAGTCTTAGGCACACTCGAATCAGCAGTACCCGGACACGACTTACCATCATCATGAGCCTCCTTGTGTTGTGTCGACTCATTATCAATGTTAATAGGAGTCGTATCAATCATATTCACATCAGATTGATACTTATCAACCGACTTAGACGCACTACTATCTCCACCAAGATCATGTTCCAACGTTCCCCCGCCTTTATCCCTCTCTCTCGTAACACCCATCATGAATAATTCACAGCAACAAGACCCTTACAACCACAGGTTCTATCACAAATAACTAGGGAAAAATAAACAGATTGGATAAATGACTAAGACAAGTATTCAGTTTACGAAACACAGATGCTAAATCAATTCACACACAAATCCCTTAAAAACATAAGCAGTTGCATTGAAGATCAAGATAGACTGAATCAAACAGATAAAAAACATAATCAGTTCATAGCATTTATAAGAAACTAGCACCTGCTTGTTTCGAGCCAGACATCTCCGTTTGCTTTCCCTCATCTTGCATCAAACAAGAAAGAAATGAAAAGATGGATCAACAGCAACAAAATTTAGATCGGAATAGATTGGGATTGTTGCTAACGGTGGTGTTTTTGGTGAAGTTAAGGTTTCATCAGTCACATGTACCAGGTGTCAAATGATTTCAATGTCATGCAAAGGTTGACAACTGAGTCTTGATTGGACAAATGTCAGTCTTATAAGTATAACATACGGAGCATATCTTTGTCAGATCACTGGCCTTTAATTCTACATTGGGCCTTGAGCCCTAATCTGGTTTTTGTTTTGGTTCAGACCATGGCCTTCTTATATAAAGGTATAAATGGAATTAATTGATTTATGTAATTACTGTAATATTAGATTTAAATTCTGTCATGATGTTTCCATTAGAAATTTCATATCAGAATTTTAAGAAAGGTTGTGGATATATATTGTACATACATGGAAATTTTATTGTTTGCTATAAACCGGTCAATTGGACGCCCAGGGTAACCGTCTAAAAACCTCCAAGGAAAGACACTTTCGGCAAGGAAGTAAAATTTCTTTCGCACTTGTTGCTAGTGTCATAATAAAAATCAACCCAATATCTTGCTCGCTTCCATGGGAATAGGAATGTAAAACCAAATTGGTTGGATTGGATACATGATCCAATATCGACTAGTGCTAAGATTTGTAATGACTTTTTTCCATTCTAGCTACTTGCTATTGTCGCAATAAAAAGTGTCGTTAAAAAAATTGTCTTAAACTTCAACGGAAAACTTCTCTTCCCGTCAAGCTCAACTACGTATCCACCATTAAAATCAAAGAAATTTATGAACATCAGACTTTGTTTTAACGTCTAAAAACCTGTCTTCTTATATTAGGGTGAGCAATTAGCTAGTTTTTCGACGAATCATGCATAGTTCTCATTTTAGCCCTTATGCATATGAATTGCCTGCCGAGGTGTCCTCATGGCCGAAAAAGAGGTTGTACTAACCGTTAAGTTAGATCCTGATCATTTGTGTTGTTTATTTTGTGGGCACTAGATCCACCCGATCATGTGAATCTAGAAGTTTGGTTTTCGCATTAGCTCTGATTTGTGCTTCGAAAGATTTCAATAATTGTTCTTCAATTTTAGTCCCAACCAACATTTGATTTAGAGACATCTATATATAAATTTTTGAACGGCGGAAGAATATTGCTAAATGATAAGTTAATTGGCCCAAATCTAATTGTGGGTTTAGGAGTTCATTAAGTTTAGTGTTTATGTTGCTTATTCACCAAGCTATAATGCAATTTTATGAAATTCACAATGCATTCAATAATAATACAATTTTATTATTTTACAAATATAGTTATATATAACTAAGAATTAGTGAAACTCTCAATAAGAAAAAACCTATAACAATACTCAAAATAGAAACCTCTCTCCCTCTCTCCCTCCCTCCCTCCTTCCCCCCCCCCCCCCCCCCTCTCTCTCTCTCTCTCTCTCTCTCTCCTAATTTTTTTTTAAAAAAAAACCCTAATCTAAACCTATCGATCGAATCTTCCTAATCGGCTACTTTCTCACGAACTATTAGGTTTGCTTTTATTCTTTGATTAGAACTTCGGCCATAATTCATAGAATATTACATTCCCAACTGTTTAGACAAGAGTTTTTGCCGATTAGGGTTTTGCAATTCTTCCGGTTAGGGTTTCTGTAATCACTGCACTCAATAATATAATATTACATTGATTTTTCTTCATTAATGACTAGTGGATAGCTGTGAAACATTAGTGATATCTAAGCCCTAGATTCGTTTAGGGTTTTTAATTTTTTATTTTTCAATTGCCAGATGTTGGAAGCTTAAACCCTTGTCGTCTTGCTTACTATTTATTACTTTTAATAGAGGGTTTGCTATTGCAATTTGTGGTGGTTTCTTATTGGTTATAAGTACTTGGTTTCTGGTTGTGTGTAGTAGTTTGGTTGTTGTTTTGAGGGTCGAGGGTTATCGATTTACATTTGCATGGGGATGAGAGAGATGGGAAAATGGGTACCAGGGAGACAAGTACTTTTAAGGTTAATGATGGTTCAAAATTTTCTTCTTTATATGCAAAGATTCATGATTCTGAAAGTCTAATGCTAGAAAGAAAACTTGTGTTGTTAGGAGATCATGGGAAACCACTAAAACCTAATGTTGAACATGTCCTAAGTCCAATTGGGTGTACTAATAAGGGTGATCGCGGGTACTAACACTCCAGGTGTCAGTGCATTGAAACATACTTATGATCGCGTATCTCTTATGGACAAAGATGACCTTGGGGCTGGAAAGAAGATGTTTGATACTAGAACACCTCGAGTGGTTTTATTTAAAGATGACAAAGTAGTAAAAGGGGTGGAAGAGCCGGTTCAATCTGCCCCGGTATCATTTTCTAGTTTGGTCGGGGCAGCGTCTATTACTCAAAAAGTGAATTTTAGGCCTTTTGACACTGGTAAACCGTCAAATGTTAAGGTTGAGGTCCAAATTCCCATATCTTCTATTTTGGAAGTTAGTTTGAGGTTTGATAACAACTTGTTCTGGTACTTTATAGGCAAGAGAGTTGTATTTCGGGTTGTCAAGAACTATGTTAGGAAAGCATGGAAGAAATTTGGCATTGTTTGTGCCATGATGAAGAAATAGGGCATTCGATCCATTCTTATTATGTTAAAGAAGTGGACTTCGAATGCTAGTTTATTGAAAGAAGATTTGTGCTCCATTCTTGTCTGGGTCAAAATCCATGATCTCTGCTTCTTTGTGCGTCAAAATTGGAGTTACCTACGACTATTTTATATGTACAAAATCATCTTAAGGGTGAATTGACCTCAGTTTCACGTGCCACTTTTGTGGTAATTATCCGAATAACTTGGGTCTTTTGACTCATGCAGTAGTACAATATAGTGGACGATAATTGAAGGTAATTCTTTGATTGGTGAACCCAATACCTCAATTAAAACTTTGTTAATTTAATCTTAGTGAATTGGTTAATAATAAACGCTTTATTAGAACTTATGTTATGAATTTGTATACATGCTTCTTCATAGATAATTTTGATTATACGCATTAAAAACTAGTACCTACCATCTAATTAAAAGAACACTTGAAGTTGCAATTTATGTTATATGAGAGCTTAGCTAGATTGCAATGGAAATATAAATCTTCATGTTGTGTGAGAGCTCAACTGGACACATTTACAATTTTTTAAATTAGACAACTTAATTGAATTAGTTAGTGAGACCTATGACTCAAGGCATAAGATGGGGGACGAAACATGCTTACATTGCAACTAGGTTTGGCAATTGTAAATCCCATGATGGTCTAGGAATCGAAATTGTTTGCCAATTATTGTTCGACAGATTACCTTGTTGAATACTTTCATTACTAGCATAGCAACTTATGTAACAGAACTATGTCAATTAGGATCCTAACTTTAAGAAAATACTATGGTTTTTATGAATAGTTACCAATGGGTATTTTATTTTCTTAAAGATCTAATTTTCGAAAATACTGAAATTGAGGGTCCGTTTGGTTGAGGGGATTTGACATGGGTTTTGATTTGTATCTTAAATTTAAATGTTTGGTTGGAGGTTTTTATTGGATTTTAGTCTCTCTCACCTTATTTATTATACATCTCTCTATATCTCTCACACACATATACACTTTTAATCATTAAATAATATTTTTTATTTTTATTATAATAAAATATATTTTTTCTCATACCTCAAAACCAAATCTAAATCTAAATCTAAATCCTAAACCAAATCCAAATCCAATTCTAATCCCGTCTACAAACCAAACGCACCCTGAATTTTGATAATTCCTTTAAATGTATTAATGTAACGTTAAACCATAAACGTAATTTATTCTTTTATTGGTAAATTGATCTACACCCATAGGGGTTTTTGACTAGAGTCAACTTTACTAAATGAATAAACCTAGTCTCATTTCTATGGGAAAAGTATGAGACTTAATCATATTCCTTTTCATGAATGAGAAAGGTATGATAGAAAAATTAGAATTGTCAAAATTCTAAATACATAATTCATAGAAAACTTTAATAGTTAAGAGAATTACACATTTTCCATTGAGATTTCATTACCCTCTTTCAGTAATTAAATTCTCATGTAACAAATATGACATTTGGTTAACTGGAAAACATGTGTAACATTTTATGAGTTATTAAATTAGAAGCTAGACCAATTATCGCAAAATGGTAAAAGAAAAACTAATATATTTTATCTGGTTGTTTTGTTTTGGCCATTTAAAGGTACTACATATAATTATTGGAATGGTAGACCTATTAAGAAAGAAATTGCATGCCTAATTTTTTAAGTTAATAGCATTGATGGATAGCCCATCATTTACATAGTAGAATACACTCTTTTAATACCTGGGTGTCTTAAAGATGTAAGAAAGTAAATAGTACACTATTTGTTTTCACTGGTTATGAAACACTTATAATATTGTCAAATTCAGTGGGAGCGTTGTGTTGTAATTACTGAATAAGGAATTATTGTAATGATCTGTAATTTAGTGTAAGATACAAGCTTTGTCATCTTGGTATTATGTAACCCATATTATCTCTAGAATGTCTCAAGATAATTACTTTCAAATTGTAGACACTTATGTTTTTAAGGATAATCATGTATATTTCCTTACTAGATAATGAAATGGTTCTACATAATTATGCTAATATCTATGACACAATCATATTGATCACATAAACAAATGTGTGACGTGTTGCTTATCTGCTACATGATGTTGTTCCATGCACAAGTGGGAGAACTTTTTATTGTGTGCAAGGTACAACACATAGAAATATGATTTAAATGATTCTCTTGACTGCAAGGTAAGAGACTAAAGTTCTAATATGACTTATATATATCTAATCCAAGAAACACTTGGTGTTGCAATTTATGTTATGTGAAAGCTTAACTAGATTGTAACAACAAGGTATATCTCCATGTTACGTGAGATCGTATCTGGAATAAATTTAGAGTTTCTAAATTAGATAACTATTTAGAACAAGTGCCAAGATAATAACAAAGACTACTTCAATGTAATTTATATATTATTGGAATGACATAAATAAATGAAATAATTGATTAACTTAAAATTACTATTGAAACCAAGAGATGGTATTCATGATTACTTTAGTTAAACATTGTTATGTTTTATTGTAAAGTTACAAACATGAAGTCTTTTAACTGTTACAAGACTTACTATAATATAAAGTAAGACATTAACTTGTTATGTCTTCTTAAATAAGTATGCATGAAGTCATTGAAAAATGACTTATAACGTATAGTGGGATTATAGCTGTTTATGTTGTCTTGATGAGACATAGACATGAAGTGACTTGGTCAAAAAGTAATTGGGTTGTAAAGCATGCAATTGGCTTGGAAATTCTATTATACCATTAAGATGACTTAATTGGTAAATAGATAAGCTAAAAGATATATGTTTATCCTACATATTGTTAAATTATCTTAAAATATTAATTCTAATGAAATATCACATATTTATGGTACGTTCAGTTAGGAGAATCAAACTCTTGTAGCATTTGATTCAACATAACTATATGTTATTTTCATTCAAAAGTTATCAAGGTTAGAATATTGAGTATGGATTGGACATACTTAATAAGACTCCAACCTAGAAAATTAATAAGACATCATTATATTATGGAATGTGATGAATCACATTAAGTCTTAAAATGAAATTCTGAATTTCTTAAACTTCTGTTGAAGAAGGTTATTCAAAGTGATTTCAGGAATTTTCATTATGTTTTGTAATGTCTCAAAAGAGAAAATTATATTGTTGCTCTATTTGCTGAGTATTTATCGATAGTCTATAAATTACAAAAAGCAAGTGGGGGGTTTTAATATCTTGTAAAGATAAGATTACATAATACAACATCTTCTAAAATACACTAGTAAATATCATAATGAGGCTAAACATGTAAATGATAGACCTTAAGATGATGGAATTCTCAATAATAGATATGCGAGGATATCTAAGATATTTGATTAATATGCTGAGGATTATGAGTTACATGATTATGGTAAACCTGGTAATCATTATGATGCATTACCAAATATTGAATTGGGTAAATTACTCATACTATTAATGTTAAGATGCTATCCATGAAGATAATTAATTTTTGGAAATTTGGTTTATATTGAACTCTATAGTTAGCCTAGATATGGGAGATGAGTTTCTTCACAAAAAAAATGTAATGGTTTAATTATTTATGGAAAAATCATATGGACAATATTGAACGCATATTTAATGCATGTCTTGTGACAAGATTATTAATCACACTTAAGCAATTAATTGTGATTGAATATTCTATCCTAAACACATTAAATAAATAAAGATTATGATTGCTATACTTATTTTCATTAATATGAAATGTGACAATTGAATATCAAAACTCTTAAGTAATCAAAAGGAGTTTATAAATTCAAAATAATTTTTGAAAGTGTATAAAATGCAATAATTCATTAATTAATAAATGCATGCATCTAGGAGATAAAGCTTATGTTTAATTATTAAATCCATGTTTTGATTTATAATTAAAATAAGATAACTCATAAGTATTCCTGAAAGCTAGTGGGAGTATTATATTTAATTTCCTAAATCATATATGTTGTATAACATATTGGAAGTAACATTTCATATAACTAAAATGTTAAGTCTTAGTTTCGAATGAAACTTCACTTGAATGATTTAGAAAATAAAACATACAACCTTTGAATAAATATTTATTATTAATAAAAATGTGCGGTAATTAAAATAAATCTAATAGAACATGACATATCATTTAGATTATCGAAAGAAAAATCAATCCAGACTCTTGATTATGAAAACATACTATGAACGGCATTAACTAATTCCTAAAAAGGTCCATCTGAAACGTTTAAAGACATAATCACATTCCTACCATGTGACATTTAACAAATTTGGAAATTCTTACATGAGAAAACATAACAAAGATAATTCCTCTTGTAGGTAATTTGATATGCATAATGAAGCTAAAACTAATTATACAATAACTCAAATGATAGTTGCTAAGATTCGGTATAAAAGATTAAACTAATTTTTAATAAAGTTCATCCGAAATCAACCATCCATGCACGATGAAAGCACAAACCAATCTCAAGGAGTACCAAAGTAAGCTAGTTCTTCTTCTAGTTCATTTAAGTTCACTGAGATTCTTAATGCTAATTTATAGAATCACCAACTCCAACCCAATAGGTGTAATTGGTTTCAACTGCTGATGTGCACAACATCTAGCAGCGTCTTCCTCCTTAATCTCTTCTTTCGTTAATCTTCTTGCATTTCGACTCTTAGGATCAATCACAAGTTTTTTCAGTGCAACACCAATTCTCATGAAATGCATAGCCAGTTCAAGGTCACTGGTCCTCCCATAATAGCCTCGTATCTCCACAACCTCCATGTGTTGATGGGTGGGCATATTCAGTTCCTTTAAGTTCCTGATTATCATTTCTGGTGCAAACCAGATCAGCTGCAATAATGTAAAAAACGTTGGTTATTGTTGATACTGATATAATCTCCATCCAACACATATTTTCAATTTACTCAGGTGATGGATCAATGATATGACCAATGTAAAGAACCGGAACTAGATTGTCACATTTTCTTTTAAATGACGATGTTATTAACAACTATTAAGGAGATAGAAAAAAAGAACTAGATAGAGTGTTACAAGGGTTATCAAACCACTCTATCCAGTTAAAGTTTCTCCTAGCTATTGGCAATCAACAAACAAGGTCTTTGTTTTGGAATTCTCTAGATAGTCACATGTCTCATTACATGTATAAGGTTCAGAAAATCCATCAGCCAAGACGAGTGAGTTATGGCGTATTTTTAGGGGAAAATAACCTATTAATGTACTATACTTGCCACAAATGTTACTTCCGTGTACTGAACACAATTTTTTCCTTATATATGGGTACTGAACTTTCATTTTTTGGACTTTTTGAGGTACTTTGTGACATTTTTGCCCCTGGATTTTTAATAATTTGAGGGGCAAAAACGTCACAAAGTACCTCAAAAAATCCAAAAAATAAAAGTTCTGTACCCATATAAGGAAAAAAATTTGTTCAGTACACATAAGTAACATTTGTAGCAAGTATGATGTTTTTTGAAGGAATTTGCCCTATTTTTAGTGGGGTGAGCAGGAACAGTTGAGTACAAAAAATTTTAACCCCTAATTAGAGCGATTCCTTAATAAAAATCCGTTCTCTGTTCGCCACTAATAATAGAGACCGGTTTTTTGGTATTGGACCATTATCTATATTTATTAGGGCCCATTATTTTTTATCCGGTCTCTATAACGCCAACTCTAGTTCCAAATCTGTAGTAGTGAATAAAATTGGTTTAGTTCCTGAACAAATAGATCAAGTACCTGAATTGTGAATATCCTCAAATTTGGGCAAGCTGAGACCACAGGATTCAGCGCAAGGTAACAAGAATCTCGCCATGCTCCAACATTAAGTATGAGTTGTTTAAGTTTTGGTAGAACTGGCAAGGGAAGAACCTGCAAATTTTCCATGAAAAAAGATAGAGTCACATTTACAAACATGTTAAAGAGGAAAATAACAGCCCGTAATATTCATACTAACCCGAGGTCTGTGAAGGTGCAATTCAAGAACAAGAAGATTAGAGATGTAGCAAGATATCTCATCAAAAAAATTATCTTTTTCCAAGTAGTAGTTTCCATCAATAGACATCTTTTCCAGCTTTTCAAGGTTTTTGCATTTCAATGTAGCTGGTGAACTAATGCAAGTGAATGATTCAATATTACAATCACATATCTCAATAGATTCAAGTCCATCACAGTATTCTAAAACAAGTGTTTTCAGCTTAAGCTGTTCTCCATGCTATTAGGATCAAGCTATTAATGGATAGATGTTCAAGCGCCTGACAATTGCTCAAGATGTTTGCCAGGCCTTCATCATTCACATTAACATACCTTAAAACGAGAGCCTTGAGTAAATGAAAAGATTCTTGTGCTAAAGAAGATCCAGATTTTATATCAAAGATTTTGTTGGGGAAAACAAAGTTTCTCCGATCATCCCCACAACCAGCATTCTTTAAATTCAATACCATAGTCTTGACTTTTTTGGAAAAAGCAAACTGAATCCACTTGCCAATAGCACCTTTAGAATTCCTGCCCAAAGGGACACAAATCCTAAACTTTTCAATGCTGGCACTTTTATGCTGACTAATCACACTATCAACCCAACTAATGTACTTTTTTCTCTCTTCTTGCAAACATGTGTTTTGATGTGCTCCTATCTTAGCCAATCTTTCCTTGTCCTTGAGATCTAAAACAAGTCTTTCGCACCACAAGTACCTCCATCTTTTAGCAAGCTTGCTGGTTACAGCAGCATCCTTTATGGGCATACACGACAAAATAGAAATGAGATTTGTTGGAATTATTATATCATGACATTCATATTAATAAACCAAGTACATCAAATTGAGCATAGCGAAAGCAATTATAATAGAATCAAATAACATGTAATTAATTAATCAATAATTAAATAGTAAACATACCTTTGTGATTCTAGCCCGAACAAGAATCAAAGTAATCTTCCGGAACCAAGAACCCTAATTAGGGTTTATAAGGATTATAAGAATTACCCCTTACCTTTTTGTAATTCAATCCAAGAATCAAACAATAGTGTGTTTGATTCACGTTCTTGTACACACGTACTAATTCAAGAAAAAGTTTATGCAAGTAATAAACACAAAACTTGTTTTGATCTTATGAAAATCGAAACCCTTAGGGTTTGTTTGATAAGAATCGACCAAGGAAAAGAGAGGAGAGAAAAACACCAAGATGTGTGTGTACAAGTTATGAGAAAAACATTCATCTTGGGTTTGCTTATATACTACACAAAACTTGGAGCTCAAGGCACATAAGGAGGTGGTACCCCCCCCTTATGCCGATCGGCCATAGAACCCAAAAGGGTTTTCCGGAACCTTCTCTTGTTTCCAAATTTTGCCTAGTATTACTTTCCTAATCTTCGTTTAATAAATAATTAGTCATTAATCAATAATACTAATTATTATTATTTATTTTATGTTTAATAATTAATTATAACATTTTATAAATAATTATTACTTTTTCTCTTCATACGTATTGTGTGCAATCCCGTGATCTCAAGTTCGATCCTAACACACGACTATTATTATTTTGTCTATAAAACCAACAGCTCCCACTTAGACATATCATAATAGTGTGATCACATCGGTTAGCGTCTTGCAACACGCCGATGCCTCTAGTACAACTTGAGTAAGGCTCCTGGAAAACCTTTTAATGATTTCTCATTAATATTATCCTTTTGTTTCTAATACCGTGTTAAATAAGGATATGGATCTAGGTCATTCCTTAATTAACCATAAATGGATCTTTTAAGCTTGCATACACGATTTGGGAAATCTGGATTTTCAAACCCTTCTGGTTGTGCCATATAGATGTCTTCATCTAGATGACCATTTAAGAAAGCAGTTTTCACATCCATTTGCCATATCTCATAGTCATAGTATGCTGCTATAGCTATGAGAATTCTTATAGCTCTTATGTCTGCTACAGGAGAAAACGTCTCCTCGTAATCAATTCCAAAAGTTTGAGTAAAACCTTTAGCATCTAGACGAGCCTTATAAATGTGTGCATATCCATCCATGTCAGTCTTGATTTTGTAGAGCCACTTACTCCCAACTACCTTGGCACCAGGAGGTAAGTTAACTTCTTCCCAGACTTCATTGTCATGCATGGATTGTATTTTCCCATCCATAGTAGCTTTCCACTTAGCCTTTTGAGGGCTATTAATGGCAGCTCTATAACTAGTAGGTTCATTAAGATCCCCTAGTGTATGCTCATCGACCTCCACATTAAGACATAGACGGTCAGGAGCTTTCACAGATATTGAAGATCTGCGAATGGGAACTACTTCAACTTCCGGTGGAGGACCCAGACTTTCCGGTTCTATAGGAAGTGTGCTAGTGTTTTCAGAAGGTAATGCATTATTTAGATCATCTTCTAGATCATATACTCTCCCACTGATTTCTTGAGTCACAAAATCACTTTCAAGAAAATCACCATATCTTGCAACAAACACTTTGTTCTCAGGTGGGTAGTAAAAGTAGTAACCCATTGTTTCCTTTGGGTATCCTACAAAAATGCATTTGACAGATCTTTGTTGGAGTTTATCTTGTGAGTCACGTTTAACACACGCCTCACAACCCCAGACCTTCAAATAAGACAAGTTCGGAGCTTTTCCAGTCCATATCTCATATGGTGTCTTATCAACCTTCTTGGTGGGAACCATATTCAAAATACGAACAGCTGATTCAAGAGCATAATCCCAAAAAGACAAAGGAAGATTAGTAAGATTATACATTGATCGAACCATGTCCAACAATGTACGATTCCTTCTCTCAGATACACCATTTTGTTGTGGAGTATATGGAGATGTGAGATTCTGGACAATTCCATTCTCAGTTAAGAAATCTTTAAAATCTTGACTAAGGTATTCACCACCTCGATCAGAACGAAGAGCTTTAATCTTCTTTCCCAATTGCAATTCTACTTCTGCTTTGAAAACTTTAAATGTTTCAAACACTTCATGTTTATGTTTAAGTAAATAAACATAACCATAACGGCTGAAATCATCTGTAAAAGTTAAGAAGTAAACAGCACCTCTCCTTGACACATGTCTAAGTGGTCCACATACATCCGTGTGTATCAAACCAAGTAGATCTGAAGCTCTTCCCATATTATTATGAAAAGGTTTCTTCGTCATCTTCCCAGAAATACAAGATTCGCATTTATCAAATGACTCATCATTGATATTATTCAAAAGCCCTTCACGTTGCAGCTTTTGCATGCGAGTCTTGCCTATATGGGCAAGTCTACAGTGCCAAAGGTAAGACGAATTCAAGTCATACTTCATTCTCTTACTTATGCTGTACATTGAATTATTATTATTGTTGGAAGTCACACAATTATTCATATCATTTCAAACACACCATTCACAGCAACGGCATTAAAATAAAATACACAATTTAAAGAAACAGAAATTTTATTGCCATCAATAGTATGAGAAAAACCAAGATCCAACAAACATGAAAAGGAAACAACACCTCTAATTATAGAAGGTGCATAATGACAATTGTTTAAACAAAGTACTAAACCCGAAGGTAAAACTAAATCAAACATTCCTATGGCTTCAACTGTTGCTTGTGCTCCATTTCCCACATGCAGAAATTGCTCCCCATAAGCTAGTCTCCTTTCCTCTCTAAACCCCTGTAGTGTATTACAAATATTAATACCACATCTAGTATCATATACCCAGGAATTTAATTTACGAGATAAAGTAAATAATTCAATGACAAATAAGTTACCTGAAGTGCTGGCGCCCATGTGCCCAGTCTTCTTAACCTTATTGTTTCGCAAGTCATCGAGATAAAGAGGACAATTCCTCTTCCAGTGGCCCATCACCTTGCAGTAATGGCATCCTTGATCCTTCTTTGGATTATTCTTGACAGGAGGGTTCTTCTTAGGTTGAGGTGGTTGATAAGCCATAACCTGCTTATTCTTATCAGCCTTCTTCTTTCCTTTACCCTTCTTCTTGTTCGCATTTGGCTTGTTAATTCTACCCCCTTGTATAGCAAGAACTTGGGGCGTAGGAGCCTTTGGTGTCAACCCTTTCTCATAATCAATGAGCAGTGCGTGCAATTCACTTACTGTCTTCCCCACGCAATGCATATTGAAGTTCCTCACAAAACCATTAAAATCCTTGTTAAGGGACCTATTGATTAAGTTCACAGCCATATCATTGTCATAGGGTTTCTTAAGTGTTTGTAGTTGATCCATGAAACTTTTCATCTTCAACACATGAGCACTCACAGGTTCACCATCACTCTGCTTACAACCATGTAGAGCCTCCATCAAATCGTAAATCTCTACATTTGATGGTTTTTCATAGAGTTTCTTGAGTTCATCAATCATGTTCATGGGGAAATACTCCTCAAACTGCCTTTGAAGAGGTGTGGACATCGCCCCTAACATCATTGCGGCCACATCAATATGTTCCTTGCAATCAAGAGTCCATTTGGCCTTAGCAGCTTCAGTAGCTGCCTCGCCTACAGGTTCTTCAGGACAAGGCGTTTTCAAGATTTCAAGTTGACCAGTCACTCGCAGGACAATCCTTAGTGAACGGTACCAATCATTGAAATTTTCCGAGCCAGTCAATTTTTCTCGTTCAAAATAAGTTTTGAACACAGAACGAAAGTTGGTGTTATCAGTTTGAGCCATTTCTACAGATAAAGAAAGTTCAAAACATTAGTATTTTCGATAATACAATTTTTCAAGAAAATTAAAATACCCAAGGAAATAATATCCATAGAATAATCTTGAAAACTAGGATCATCCATAAACATAGTTTCATCACATCAGTTGATCTGCTAGTAATGAAAGTATAATATGAGGTAACTTGTCGTACAAGTAATTGGCATAACATTTGTCCAATTCCTAGATATATGGGATTTACAATCACAAAACATTTGTATTGTAAGCATGTTTAGTCCCCATCTTAATGCCTTGAGTCCAAGATCTCACTTACTACTCAATTTAAGTCGTCTAACTTAAAAACTGTAAACTCACAAATCCATCACATCAGTTGATCTGCTAGTAATGAATTTATGAAATTTACCTCTCCATTGCAATCTCGCCAAGTTCTCACATGACGTAAATTACAACTTCAAGTGTTCTTAATTAGATGGCATTCGACTTAATTTTATAAGGGTATTGATATTTTGATGTGATCAAAATAATGTATGAAGAAGCATGCATACAACTTCATAACATTGGTTTTACAAAACATTTTTATTACCAATTATCTAAGAGTAAAATAACAAAGTTTTGATTGAGGTATCGGGTTCACCAATTAAAGAATAACCATCAATTATCGTCCACTATATCGTACTTTTGCATAAGCCCGAAAGCTTAGTGTTTCGGATAATCATTGTGGAATTGTGGATTATTCACCCTTAAGATGACAATGTACATGTAATGGTTGTTCGGTAAGTCTAATTTACACACAAACAAGCGTTAAGACAGAATGTTGTCTCTCTAACGCCACAATTTAATGCGTTGCCATCCTTATACCCATCTTATAGTGTGTAAACTTCGGTCGAGCCTATTTAACCATTACGTACAAAAACATCAATCAACCAATCCTTTGAAATTTTAAACTCTTAAAAACCAAAACAATTTCGCCATTATTTAGTCCGTTCTATTCAAAAAATTACCCTTTTCGTTTATAAACATGTCTAACACAATTTAATAAACAAAAACAAGTAATATACAATAAAAAATAAAACAACTAAATAAACAAATATACATAATCATAACAATTAAATATGTATAAAACATGTAGCCACATGCAAATCTTATTCAATAGTCCTATTAATAATCAAATCTAGGTGTATAACGTATTAATTCAATTAGGGCTTTCTTCTTCTTAGAAAAAGAGCCACATACATCGATAAATCTATTGCGTAAGCCAAAATTAAATAAATACCACATAGCACATAATTGATTACTTAATATTGGAGTCTTCCCCAATTCGACATCTATTAATAAATTTACATGTTTCGATATAACTTAACCATTAATTCATATAAACAATTTAAACCATTTAAATTATAACACAATAATAAAATCCATGCAAATATGCACTTTTTCATGGATTTAGCTTAACAATTAACATATTGCACCAAGATCGTTTACTAAAACGCATAACGATTACATGACATCCTAGGGTTTCTAATCATATTAAAAAATTAAAAACCAAAACCCTAAAAAACCCTAAATAGGTCAATCGACCCATAAATATTTTAGGGTTAGGAATCTAACATATAAACCCTAAAACATGTAACTAAACGAATCAAGATCCAATTTTTATGCGTTTCAATAATTAATTACACATTATAACGGCTCTAGATGCCACTGTTGGAATTATTATATCATGACATTTATATTAATAAACCAAGTACATCAAAGTGAGCATAGCGGAAGCAATTATAATAGAATCAAATAACATGTAATTAATTAATCAATAATTAAATAGTAAACATACCTTTGTGATTCTAGCCCGAACAAGAATCAAAGTAATCTTCCAGAACCAAGAACCCTAATTAGGGTTTATAAGGATTATAAGAATTACCCCTTACCTTTTTGTAATTCAATCCAATAATCAAACAATAGTGTGTTTAATTCACGTTCTTGTACACACGTACTAATTCAAGAAAAAGTTTATGCAAGTAATAAACACAAAACTTGTTTTGATCTTATGAAAATCGAAACCCTTAGGGTTTGTTTGATAAGAATCGACCAAGGAAAAGAGAGGAGAGAAAAACACCAAGATGTGTGTGTACAAGTTATGAGAAAAACATTCATCTTGGGTTTGCTTATATACTACACAAAACTTGGAGCTCAAGGAACATAAGGAGGTGGTACCCCCCTTATGCCGATCGGCCATAGAACCCAAAAGGGTTTTCCGGAACCTTCTCTTGTTTCCAAATTTTGCCTAGTATTACTTTCCTAATCTTCGTTTAATAAATAATTAGTCATTAATCAATAATACTAATTATTATTATCTATTTTATGTTTAATAATTAATTATAACATTTTATAAATAATTATTACTTTTTCTCTTCATACGTATTGTGTGCAATCCCGTGATCTCAAGTTCGATCCTAACACACGACTATTATTATTTTGTCTATAAAACCAACAGCTCCCACTTAGACATATCATAATAGTGTGATCACATCGGTTAGCGTCTTGCAACACGCCGATGCCTCTAGTACAACTTGAGCAAGGTAACAAGAATCTCGCCATGCTCCAACATTAAGTATGAGTTGTTTAAGTTTTGGTAGAACTGGCAAGGGAAGAACCTGCAAATTTTCCATGAAAAAAGATAGAGTCACATTTACAAACATGTTAAAGAGGAAAATAACAACCCGTAATATTCATAGTAACCCGAGGTCTGTGAAGGTGCAATTCAAGAACAAGAAGATTAGAGATGTAGCAAGATATCTCATCAAAAAAATTATCTTTTTCCAAGTAGTAGTTTCCATCAATAGACATCTTTTCCAGCTTTTCAAGGTTTTTGCATTTCAATGTAGCTGGTGAACTAATGCAAGTGAATGATTCAATATTACAATCACATATCTCAATAGATTCAAGTCCATCACAGTATTCTAAAACAAGTGTTTTCAGCTTAAGCTGTTCTCCATGGATTTTAAGTTTCACTATTAGGATCAAGCTATTAATGGATAGATGTTCAAGCGCCTGACAATTGCTCTAGATTTTTGCCAGGCCTTCATCATTCACATTAACATACCTTAAAACGAGAGCCTTGAGTAAATGAAAAGATTCTTGTGCTAAAGAAGATCCAGATTTTATATCAAAGATTTTGTTGGGGAAAACAAAGTTTCTCCGATCATCCCCACAACCAGCATTCTTTAAATTCAATACCATAGTCTTGACTTTTTTGGAAAAAGCAAACTGAATCCACTTGCCAATAGCACCTTTAGAATTCCTGCCCAAAGGGAAACAAATCCTAAACTTTTCAATGCTGGCACTTTTATGCTGACTAATCACGCTATCAACCCAACTAATGTACTTTTTTCTCTCTTCTTGCAAACATGTGTTTTGATGTGCTCCTATCTTAGCCAATCTTTCCTTGTCCTTGAGATCTAAAACAAGTCTTTCGCACCACAAGTACCTCCATCTTTTAGCAAGCTTGCTGGTTACAGCAGCATCCTTTATGGGCATACACGACAAAATAGAAATGAGATTTGTTGGAATTTTTATATCATGACATTCATATTAATAAACCAAGTACATCAAATTGAGCATAGCGAAAGCAATTATAATAGAATCAAATAACATGTAATTAATTAATCAATAATTAAATAGTAAACATACCTTTGTGATTCTAGCCCGAACAAGAATCAAAGTAATCTTCCGGAACCAAGAACCCTAATTAGGGTTTATAAGGATTATAAGAATTACCCCTTACCTTTTTGTAATTCAATCCAAGAATCAAACAATAATGTGTTTGATTCACGTTCTTGTACACACGTACTAATTCAAGAAAAAGTTTATGCAAGTAATAAACACAAAACTTGTTTTGATCTTATGAAAATCAAAACCCTTAGGGTTTGTTTGATAAGAATCGACCAAGGAAAAGAGAGGAGAGAAAAACACCAAGATGTGTGTGTACAAGTTATGAGAAAAACATTCATCTTGGGTTTGCTTATATACTACACAAAACTTGGAGCTCAAGGCACATAAGGAAGTGGTACCCCCCCTTATGCCGATCGGCCATAGAACCCAAAAGGGTTTTCCAGAACCTTCTCTTGTTTCCAAATTTTGCCTAGTATTACTTTCCTAATCTTCGTTTAATAAATAAAAACCGGGTGAAAACGTTAAAAAACGGGCGTAAAAGTAAAAAAAAATGGACGAAACGGTTAAAAAACGGAAGAAAACGTAAAAACCGGGCGAAAACGTAAAAAAGCGGGTGTAAACGTAAAAAAAGGGACAAAAACGTAAAAAAAACGGGCGTAAATGTAAAAAAATGGACGAAAACGTAAAAAAGACAGAAGAAAACGTAAAAACCTAGCGAAAACGTAAAAAAAACGGGTTTAAACGTAAAAAAAACGGGCGAAAACGTAAAAAAACGTAAGAAAACGTAAAAACCGGTTGAAAACGTAAAAAAAACGGGCGTAAACGTAAAAAAAGGATGAAAACGTAAAAAAAAAACGGGCGAAAACGTAAAAAAATAGGCGAAAACGTAAAAAAATGGAAGAAAACGTAAAAAACGGGGTGAAAACGTAAAAAAATGGGCGTAAACGTAAAAAAAACGGACGAAAACGAAAAAAAACGGAAGAAAATGTGTAAAATTGAACAAAAATGTAAGAAAACAGATGAAAACGTGTAAAATCGGAAGAAAACGAAATTTTAAGTTATTTACTAATGACCGTTAGTTTAAAGGACTAACGATGCGACATTTTTTACATACAATGACAAAAAATATCAAGTTTTGAGTTACAATGGTAAAAAAAATAGTTGGCAACATACAATGGTAAAAAGTGTCAATTCCAATGTATTTGTTTATCATTTTCCCATTGATCTAATGCTAAATCGCTTAAATACTTTACACACAAAAAGTTAATAATCAAGTATAGAAATGAAGTATAGTTAATATTTCTACAGATTGTCAATGTCAAATGAAAACCGTGACATAAAAAGCAAAGCAAATTGTTAAACAAAAACAAAAACATGTTCAAGAAATCACCTGATTCTGTGTTGTCCGGATTTTTTTCTGCCGCATGTTTAGGCGGTTGTTGTTAGACATGAGTAGTGAGAAGTGATATGTGTCAGAATTAGTAAGATGTGTCATGCAGTGGTTAATTTATGTGAAAATTACTGACATACCCCTGCACGGAGGGGTATGTCACAAAATACCCCAAATCTGTGCCGTTTTAAAAAATACCCCATGATTCCCCTTAAATCCATACGCGACATCAGGGGAGGACACATGTCAAGATTTTAGCTCGGGCCAAAAAAAATATATATATAAAATGCATGTCGCGTATGGATGTACGCGACACACAATAAATTTTGCATGGGGAATGGGAAAAGTATGCTATGTCTTATTATTAGGGTTTAGGGTTTCTGTTTTTAGGGTTTAGTAGGTATGGTTCACTTTTTTGGGTCTATAAATAGGTATTGTTGTATGGTGAATACACACACAATTTACATACTAACTGAGTTTTCTTCTTCAAACACAATGTCAAACCATGCATCACCTGAAAATGATTCGTTTCACACACCACCTGGAACTCCACCACCGTATCTGTTCCCGTTTTACCACGTGAATGACAACCCACCACACCAGCTACCACCTGCGTTTACACCACAAGAACTGTGGCAGTACTTCCAAGTGCATGACAACCCACCACCTCCCACTCCACCCCAATATTTGTTTCTGAGCTTCGAAGTGCATGACAACCCACCACCTGCCATTCCACCAGAAGTAATGTTTCCAGAGATAAACCAACCCATCATTCGTCAATTGACTGAGGACAAACAGTATGAGCTGGATATGAAAGTGCTACGGGAGCATGAAGCTGAGCAAGCCCGTCAGAATAGGGAGCGTGAGGCGTACCTCAAAGGAAAACGGGATCGGAGGAACAGAAGAGCAGAAAGGCGTTGGGCTCGGGGTCTTCCACCTGTGCCATCGAGTGAGGACGACTCAAGTGCCTCCTACTCGAGTCACGAGGGATATGTGTCGGATGATTCATTTAATTGAATCATAGTTTTATGTTTATTTATCGTATCGTTTTTAAGTTGTTTGTATTTCTGTTTCTTAGTTATCGTATCGTATGTTATTGTTGTAGTTGTTGTTTCAAGTAATATAAATGTTATGGTTAATATACTTGCATTGACTACAATTTCACATTACATAAAAAAGGTACTATTACAATCAAGGAGTAAAAAGTAGCTACCATACGACACAGTAAATAAAAACCAGGTTACAACATACTAAAATATTACAAACACCATAATCATTAAACTTTCACCCCAACCGGCTAGAACCAGAGCTCTCTTCCCTACTTTCATCCCTTTTCGTCTCATCCTTTGTTTCTTTCAATAGTTCATAGTAAATGTTAAGAGCCTTAATCCTACTTACGAAATTCAACATTTCATGCCACTCTATAGGCTTTGAGACTTGTTCCTCCACCAAGCTATCCAAAAACCTTTTCTGCTGCTCCTCCGACATGTTTTGCTGATGCGTCTCTACAATGTTATTTTGCTGCTCAACCAAGTTTTGCTGATGCACCACGTGATTTTTATCATCCCCTTGTTATTGTTGTGTGACATTGTTTCGTTTTAATTTTTAGAGAAACCTGTTTGGTTTATGTGTGGAATGTTTGTGTTTAATTTATAGTGGTATCACTACAAAATACCTGAAAAAGACTATAGAAGCAAATGCAAAGTGTCATATTTTGTGTAAACTTTTAAGCGTACACGACATTGTCAGTGACTTGTCATTTCAAAGTGTCATATTTCGTGTAAACTTTTAAGCGTACACGACATTGTCAGTGACTTGTCATTTCAAAGTGTCATATTTCGTGTAAACTTTTAAGCGTACACGACATTGTCAGTGACTTGTCATTTCAAAGTGTCATAACCTTTAAAAAATTGTCTGACCTCAATTGCTTTATAATGTAGCTATGATTTGGTATATACACATAATTGTTACTTCTCTTTACAGTATCCATGGATTCCAACATTATGAAGTTTAAATGTGTGTTACATTATGATGATCAGCATCGAGGTGTCATTATGTATAATGATTTGACGTACTCAGGGTTAGTTGGGTTGGTGTTGAAGAAATTCAATTTAGATCCAAATATTCCGATTAATTTGTCATGTAAGTTGGCTTCGTTTAATTATCGTATTGACATTACTGAGGATGATGAGGTAATGTTTTTTGTTGAATGTGCTTGTGCTGCTACTGCTGGGGTGGCACAATTGTATGTTGTTCAACCCAACAAATAAGACGATTGAGCTTATCTAGTTTTATGTTAAGTGGTTTGTATTTTGTTAATGAACGTTTGTACTCTTATTTGAATAAATTTTTTAATTTGGATACTTATGGCAATGTTTATTGAATCACTGATAAAACAGATCATATATAGATGACATTCTTAAGGCATACAACACACTTATTGATTGATATTCTTAATAATTGAAACGATTCTTCCATATGGCTTTATGACGTTCATCTGCTTTAGCTTCCTCATTCTGAAAGTGTTCTTGTTCCGCCCATTCAACCATTTGATCTAAAGTGTAATCCGATTGTTGTATGATTTTTCTTCCGTCTTCTTTTTCATTTGGGTAGTCTGTTATCACATGATCCATCATTTTTGCTAAAGTAGCATTTGGGCATACATACTTTTCAATAATAAAATTGACACCGCAATGGTCAACGTAAACTTGCAACTGGCCGCCTTGTAATGCTGAAATATCAAACATCACATGCATATCATAGTTGTTTCTTAGCTTGACGGTGATTGAATACCCAGTGTGCGGAACTTCATAATAAAGAGCATGAATCTTCGTATCGAGAATGTTAGACAAGTATTGTTTCAGCTCATCGAGCTTCATTCTTGGAATGCTGATGTTCATCTTCCAACCATTTACATACTCTATATTTCCTTCATTGCAAACCAGATGACCATTATTGTGAACAATAAAATTGAAAATGGTTTGTGAATACGGCGAGGTAGGTTTTTTTTCTGTCGTTCAATGTTAAACCGGACACGCTCTTCACGTTTGTTTTTTTTTCTCTACCATTTCATGTAGATATCGGACACGCTCTTCACGTTTAAATTTTGTTTCTTCTGAAATTACACATGCAAATGATTCTTCCAAACAACCATCATCTGGAATCAATATTGTTGTTAGATCTTCGCGATTTTCGGAAACAAAAATTTGGATCTTTCCTGCCACTTTTGCGAAGTCATACATAACATCAATATCATAATCGCCTTTGATTGCTTTCATACCATTTAATGTGTCGTTTTGTGGCAACACGTAATATAGATTTTTGACCATGGATGGTAATTTTCTCTTCAGATATGTAACCATATCTTGAAAACCAAATTGTGGGACAACAATATTCATGTGTGAACCACCTTCATATGTTAGTGGGTTAAGTATAAATTTTCCGTTGTAGTTGATAGTGAATTCGAATGTATGGTTATTAGACGTTGACATTTGGTGAATGAAAGAAGACACAATTGGTTTTGATAACTTGAAACCACATACCACAAGTATATATATATATATAGATACAAGCAAATGTATGTAGTCATTTATTTGTCAGTGGTGGAGTTACCATAAAGGTGAGTAGTCATATCTGTGTCAGAAGTGTTTTAAGGCTATAATTAGGCTTTTCGGGAAATAAAGGCTATAATTAAAAAAGAAATTTATTACAAGCTTTGTAACAAATGTAACAAAATTACTACAATTACATTGGAATACATAAGTAACAAGTGCAAACTAGTTATTATCCAAAGAAATTAAACCAACTATTATTATACTGTTGAGTGTTATGATCATTTAAATGTTGTGACGGGTATGGTTGAGAGGGATATGTTTGGGAGTTATATTGCTCTTAGCCGTGTGCCGGGTTATGATGACCATGTTGTTCATGACTTGCTTGCCCTTGGTCATATTGTCCTGTTGTGTAAAAATTTTGATTATATGGTTGTGTTGGGAATGTGTTATGTCCAAACACATGAGATGGGTATGTATCATAAGTAGGAACGGTGTGATGATCTGTTTGAGTTGGGTGTGAGTCGAATAACGGAGGTGTTTGTTGTTGATCGTTAACGGGTTTTTTCTTTCTGGGATACTGTTTTCTTTTGGTTAACATTTCCTCAGGGACGAATGGTTGCTTGCATTGCCCACGATTGTGTCCAGCTTCACCGCACCTACCACAATGTCTTAACCTTGGTTCCTCACCCTGGGATCGTATACGGTTAGTATTTTTTGGCCGGCCGGGTTGTGGGTTGTCCATTCGTGGAGGTTTGATTGGTTGTATATTTGATGGATACTCCCATTCATGAAACTCTCCAACAAAATTCACCGCCTCTGCATATGTGGCTTGGTATTTAGCTTTTTTGAACCAATCCTGAACGTACTGGACACAAGTGTTTTGATCCAAGAATCTACTCACAGCAATAACATGACCGCAAGGTATACCAGAATGCTGCCATTTGCGGCAATCACATGTCCTAGACGCTAAGTTCACTTCCCGATTGTATCTCCCATCAAATGTTGAGGTTTTTTATTGGGCCCTGCGCCCTAATCTAGTTGTCAGTTTGGTTTTGGGCCCGGTAGCTTCTAAATTTTCAGCGATTGAAAAAGTGCAAGAAAATTTAAATGACTTTTTATTTCATTTACATGACATAATGTGTGTCTATTAGATATATAAGAACCACTATACTTAGAGTGTGAGAGCTTGCAATTTAAAAGGTTTTGTATCAATCCAAAATTGTAACACATTTTGAGTATGAAATGTATTTTGTAACATTTTAATTGCACTACCTGTTAATCGAACTTTGAGGATTGAAATTTGGTAAGTACATGGTTATTCAAATCCTTGATACTTTTAAGTCGTAAATAAAGTAAATAAAGAAAAGAAATGTCTGATGACAAAATTGATCATAAGATTATAGAGAGCCAGATTCTTTTTATCATGTTGATAGAAATTAATTGTTTTTTTTTCTCGGGATGGGTTGACGTTGCCTTTTTTTCATTCTAGTTATTGACAAGGGAACCCAAAATGCCGGCCTACTACAGGCACCTGCAGGGATTAGTGTGTGAAACCACGATCCACAAAAAACTAACTATGATATCTTCTTCTAGCTCATTCTTATTTGGTTTTGGTCTCAAGGATCTTGGTTTGTATTTTATGGCATTTCAGAAAATAAAAAAGAAATCTGATCTTGAAAATGATTGTCCATCGAACGATAAGGCGTATATAATGTATCCTATATTTTGTGTTTATGATGAGTCGAAAATCTAAATTTGTGAGAGTAGTAACACGATGGGAGCATAATGCTAGAAATGTTAATGAACATGTAGAAGAGTCTATATCCATGCGCTGAGAAGATAATCTAGGAAAATATCTAGGTGCACTAACTAAGAGCCCTCCGGACCTCTAGGGGTGGTCGCGACTTTATGTTTAGAAATAGAGATGCTAAAGTTTCATGCCAAGGAGTACTGTGACGATCTTTTTGACGAAGTTCAAGCTCTATTTTCTTGTGACTCATCTAAGATGCCCAATTTGTGATACGGCAATTGAATCCACAATTCATTTTTTCTTTGATTGTGTTATGTGTAATCACTCAAAACCTTTGGAGATTGGTCGCAAAGTGGTGGAACCAAATAGATTTCGCTAAAGACTTGAAGGGTATAGTCTCATGAGCCGATAACCAAAGACGGACCAATAAATTTTTAGAAAGTGGTGCACAAATTTTTGTTTATGATTATAAGTACTTAAATTGCACCATAAAGAATTTATTAGCTAAAATTAGAGGTTGCACGTATCAAGAAAAAAACATATCTAAAAAATAATTTACACTTCGTGATCTAAAATCGAGCGTGGCCCGTGCTATACCCGGCTTTTATGTGGGTTTGTCCCTGCCGATAACACGCCTCTCTCCCCACTTTGGCAAAACAACGCTTTGATGTGGTAGTTTAAACTACTTTTTCAGTGATTTGGAGCTATAGAAACTACATTTGTTTTTATATCAAACCTCCTAGGAAATATACATTAAAGGATGAGATAAAATATTTATCTCATACTTGGATTTATAATAGGAGTAGACGTTTTTGTCCTTCATTGACCGATTGGGTTTCTAACCCAATCGCTCCTTGTCATATTCATACGTAGCATTTTTTTCAAGTGTTTTATAAAAAAATTGCCGTTCAAAATAAAAGAAAATAGTCGGATGGTTAGATTTAGATGTCTAATATGCTAGTTTATGTGGTAAATGTTGATTTGGGATTTCGTACCATTTTTACTAGATTGTTGCTGTATAACAGAGTATCTAATAACATAATTTGTTTTTAAAAGAAAATCACGACATGGATCGATTTATAGGCCTCTATCTCATTCGGTTAGTTAGCCACTGCCACAAGTTCGTCATCTTTTCCAATACAATCTAACTAAAATATGGTTCATCTATACATTTAAGAAAGTCGCTTTATACTATAGTATAGAATTTCTTAATAAACAAACTTCTTGAATAGATCTTTTTTTGCAGCTATACAAAATGTACTAATATAATATTTGAAACCTGTTTTCAGAAGAAGAAGCTAAGTTCAATCATATCTAGACAGATAGAGTGGTGTAAGAACCCAAGTAGTTAACACTATGGGAACTTAATATTTTGTCTTTCTAGCATCTTGATGAGACCTTTTCACAAATTTTTATATAGTTCTATAGTACTGTTTCAAAATATTATACATGCTCACAATTAAAAGGACTGCCAGAGGCCGAAGCACTAATTTGAATTAACTCGAACTGGTACCCAGCTTGTGATTATGTTGTCGGCAAGCCAAATTATACTGAAAATTTCATGACTATCATTTTAAAAACATATCCAGAGAGAAGCTATAAAAATTGGAACTCCAAACAAGACGATCAGCAATAGCTATATATTATTGGTTTCATTGTCTTTCTACTCTTGCTGATAACTCCAAAGAGGCCACATGACTGCTATTCTTGTGAGCTTAATGCTTTTGAGAACCTCAAAGAATTAAAAACTACATCCAAGCTCAATAATACAGCATAAAAGAAACAGGTCTCATAACAAAAGCATAAACCGTTTCCTGTTATATACTTTATCTGAAGTTAGATACATATAATTTGCTGAAATGCTTATTAAACAATAAAGCTAGAGAATTTCTAACACTACACCACGAGATATTCTATTTTTCAGTTGGATGTGTGCATATAATCTTGCTAAACTCTCTCGCCGCAATATTTCACTGGCATTATGGTTTTGCTTATTATTAACCTGATTAGTAGGATCGACCACAATCTTCTTCAAAGCAACACTATTTTCATAAAAATACAACGCCAGTTCCAGGTCACTGATGCGTCCAAAATACCCTCCTATCTGCACCTCCTCCAGGTGTCGATGGATATGCGTAACCTCGTGCATTATTAGCCTTGATGTAACTACAGGTGTCCTCCAAATCAGCTGCCACATTGTCCAAACAACATGAGTAATTTGCTGATAAAAGTTAATCTCAAGTTTAGTATATTTGGTGCTTCTGATACAAAAAGGCTACCCATCTTCATCACAGATGGCATACAGGAAATTCTATAAAGAGGGAAAGAAGAGGAGAATAATCAAGCGTGTAAATAAGGGCTTCTCAGCAATATAAAAAAAGATAATTACAGTAATAAACTACGTAATTAATAGCATTTAGTAGCTCAAATATGATCTACAAAAGGCTACTGAAGATGCATAACAATTAAAATAACTGTTCAAATGGATTTCTACTAGGAATAGATCTCGCAAGCCTAATTGGTTTTGTTGGATTTGTTATCCGAATTGTTCTTGTACTAAATTAAACTGATGTAATTCCCTTCTCTCTAGCACCTTGCACGTTCTAATAAAATGCCGTTAAAAAAACTAAATTGTCCTAATACTTTCAACTATGTTGTTTTGTATGCTAACTGATCCCCACAGAATTTGAAAAGGTCAAATAACATGTTTTGAATTCATGGTTCACACCACTCTATGTATAACGTGGATCCAAATAGAAATGATGTAGCTTTTTGTTCAAAAAGCACGAGAAGTGACATGTTAAGGAGCGATAGCAAGGTTTTATCTTTCTTATGGATCTCAAAAAGGAATAGACGTGTCAATTGAACAGGATACACAATGGACTTGTAACCGAAGCTCTTACTAATCTATTTCGCGGTAATTGTTTACTTCTTGCTCTAGCTAATTGTTAGTCGTTTATACATGATGCGCATTTACGATAATTGTTCTCCGGCCATGAACATGCAATGATCTAAACATGTGAAGGTTAATTAATACTCTGGTCTTTTCCATAAGTTTCATAGATTAATGAAATAACTGGTTTGACCAAATAAATAACTTTTCATAGATAGTAAACAGAGCTCATTGTTTTCCTCTATTATTAAGATTCGCATCCGTTAAAAGAAAGGATCAGGCATTCGATTGAAAACATATAGGAAAATATATAAAATTCATTCTGGGTGCACTGTGCCAAGCACTCTCAGATATAAAACAATGGAAACATATATAATTTATAGCATTATTTGATCCCCTCATTATTTGATTCAAATATTAGATCCCCTCATTATTTGATTCAAAGGCGTAAGAGATATAATTTACTCGATCTTCATCCAATTAATGAGGTGCAGCTCATTTTGAGTGTTTTATTTGGATAAGGATATCAGGTTAGGGTTAAATGTGTATGTAGTTGGCATTGTCTTTGGTGGCTGTCAGTTTTTGGAGGTTGTCTTATCAACCGTAGGGGTGTTCGTGAAAGTTTTGTTGCTCTTTGGTTTTGTTCATCCGTTGGTGTTTTATATTACCTTTAATTACCTTCATCTCACAAGTTTTAATAAATTCTGTTAGCTGTCAAAATTATATGGGAAAATTACCAAAATAGACCAGTCGCTCGGGCAACATTTTCGATAGATCGGGCGACCGGGCAACTTGTACAACGGGACACTTGTCATATTTCATAAGCTGACAAGTGTCCCGTTGTACAAGTTGCCTGGTCTATTTTCGAATTAAAATTACCTCCTGGTCTAAAAAGTGACAAACCATAGGGCAACGATCTAGTCATATAATTATCCCAAATTATATCTTGTTTAATAGAGAGACGGATTAAGTACCTGAATGTCAAACTTTTGTAAATTTGGGCATGCTTTTACCAACCAAGTCAACCCGAGGAGACTCTCATCGTACCATGCTCCTACTATCATCGATAGTTTCTTTACATTAGGCATCTCAGGGAAAGAAAGAAGGTGCATATATTGCTGGAAGAAAATGAAAATATTGTCAGAAAAAATGTTATTTTGGACGAAAGAAACAAGCAATGGAAACTTAAACTAACCTTTGGGCGGAAGATTCTCAATTCAAGAACATGAAGGTAAGGGATACCAGAAGATATCTGTTGAAACAAATTATTTTCTATTCCTGAATATCCCATACCAATAGAAAGTGTTTGAAGCCTTGGATTATTGTTTAGTTTTAAAGTTGTTTCAATACCCAAGTACTGAAAACAAGCAAGGTTTGTTTCACATATCTGAATCGATTCAAGTTTATTACAGAATTTTATCTCGAGTTTTGTTAGCGCAAGGGTTGGTCCACTTATCTTTACATTCACCGTGTGGCCTGAGTTATATATGTAAAGATGTTCAAGAACTCGACAACTTGTAAGAATTTTTCCTATAGCTTCATCACTGACATTAACACACTTAAATATAAGAGATTTAAGAAGATTTATCTCCGTCACTTTTGCAGAAGGCATTTGGGGAACATTCAAAGATTTTCTCTTTAATGACCGTGGTTTTGTATCCAGGACTTTATGGGGGAAAACAAAGTTTCTCACATAATCGCTGAAAGTCTCCTCATTCTCCATTAAGTTCAATTCCAGCTTTTGGACCTTTTTCGACATAGCAAACTCGATCCATTTAGTTAAAGCACCCTTATAATGTTTGTCTAAATCGTAGCAAATTTTAAACTCTTCAAGAATTCCGCTCTTGTGGTGGACCATCACACGGTTAATCCAACTGATGTACCTGTTCCTTTCTTGATTACGCAGACATGGTTGCGCTACTATCTTAAGCATTCTTTCATTGTCTTCAAAATCTAAACGAACGCTTCTACACCACAAGTACCTCCAACTTCTTGATAGCAGGCTGGTTACACCTGCATCCTTAAGAGGCAACAAAGACAGGATGGAAACAAGGATATCATCCGGCATTCTGCTCAGAAAATCATCAGGATTGTAATCATTTTGATCGCCCTTAATATACAAAAAACAACACAAGAAGATGTCAGCTTTAATAATATATACATTGCATGATGCAAAAAAATTTCAAATCCATCCACATAATTTCAATTGAATTTTTATATATATAAAAAAAACACTTTAACAAGAAAAAAAAATCATGGATTGAAAAAAAAAATAAGCTCAAATTTGCACTGGGATTTTGTTTATGATGTGCTCTGTTTTGTTATTTACAGAAGCCTCAATGCTATTGTATTGTTATTTAAAAATGCTACTGACTGCTACATCATAAGGAAGATAATTATTACACTAAAAAACCCTGACATACAAAAACTGTAACATTAGTATAAATTTGATCACCAATCGTTAAATTACTTGGAAAAATAATTCTCACAAGAAATAATGATAACATAAAAAATAACCACAGGTTCTATCACAAATAACTAGGGAAAAAGAAACAGATTGGATAAATGACTAAGACAAGTATTCAGTTTACGAAACACAGATGCTAAATCAATTCACACACAAATCCCTTAAAAACATAAGCAGTTGCATTGAAGATCAAGATAGACTGAATCAAACAGATAAAAAAACATAATCAGTTCATAGCATTTATAAGAAACTAGCACCTGCTTGTTTCGAGCCAGACATCTCCGTTTGCTTTCCCTCATCTTGCATAAAAAAAAGAGAAAAAAGAAATGAAAAGATGGATCAACAGCAACAAAATTTAGATTGGAATAGATTGGGATTGTTGCTAACGGTGGTGTTTTTGGTGAAGTTAAGGTTTCATCAGTCACATGTACCAGGTGTCAAATGATTTCAATGTCATGCAAAGGTTGACAGCTGAGTCTTGATTGGACAAATGTTAGTCTTACAAGTATAACATACGGAGCATATCTTTGTCAGATCACTGGCCTTTAATTCTACATTGGGCCTTGAGCCTTAATCTGGTTTCTGTTTTGGTTCAGACCATGGCCCTCTTATATAAATGTATAAAATGGAATTAATTTATTTATGTAATTACTGTAATATTAGATTTAAATTCTGTCATGATGTTTCCATTAGAAATTTCATATCAGAATTTTAAGAAAGGTTGTGGATATATATTGTGCATACATGGAAATTTTATTATTTGCTATAAACCGGTCGTTTGGTCGCCCAGGGTAACCGTCTAAAAACCTCCAAGGAAAGACACTTTCGGCAAGGAAGTAAAATTTCTTTCTCACTTCTTGCTAGTGTCATAATAAAAATCAACCCAATATTTTGCTGGCTTCCATGGGAATAGGAATGTAAAACCAAATTGGTTGGATTGGATACGTGATCCAATATCGACTAGTACTAAGTTTTGTAATGATTTTTTTTTTCCATTCTAGCTACTTGCTATTGTTGCAATAAAAAGCATTGTTAAGAAAAACTGTCTTAAACTTCAACGAAAAACTTCTCTTCCCGTCACGCTCATCTAGGTATCCACCATTATAATCAAAGAAATTTATGAACATCGGACTTTGTTTTAACGCCTAAAAACCTATCTTCTTATGTTAGGGTGAGCAATTAGCTAGTTTTTGGATGAATCATGCATAGTTTTCATTTTTAGCCCTTACACATACGAATTGCCTGCCAAGGTGTCCTCATGGCCGAAAAACAGGTTGTACTAACCTTTAAGTTTGATCCGGGTCGTTTGTGTTGTTTATTTTGTGAGCGCTAGATCCGCCCGACCATGTGAATCTAGAAGTTTGGTTTTCGCATTAGCTCTGATTTGTGCTTTAAAGGATTTCAATAAATTTTCATCAATTCAAGTCCCAACCAACATTTGATTTAGAGACATCTATATATAAATTTTTGAACGGCGGAAGAATATTGTTAAATGATAGTTAATTGGCCCAAATCTAATTGTGGGTTTAATGGTTCATTAAATTTAGTGTTTATGTTGCTTATTCACCAAGCTATAATGAAACTTTATGAAATTCACAATGCATTTAATAATAATACAATTTTATTATTTTGCAAATATATAACTAAGAACTAGTGAAACTCTCAATAAAGAAAAACTTATAACAATACTCTAAATAAACCCCCTCCCCCCCCCCCCCCTCTCCTTCTCTCCCTCCCTCTCTCTCTCTCTCTATCCCTCCCTCTCTCTCTCCCTCCCTCTCTCCCCCCTCCCCCTCCCCCCCTTTCTCTCTCTCTCTCTCTCTCTCTCTCTCTCTCTCTCTCTCTCTCTCTCTCTCTCTCTCTCTCTCTCTCTCTCTCTATCTATCTATCTATCTCTCTCTCTCTCTCTCTCTCTCTCTCTCTCTCTCTCTCTCTCTCTCTCTCTCTCCTCTCTCTCTCTCTCTCTCTCTCTCTCTCTAAAAAATAAAAAAACCATAATCTAAACCTATCGATCGAATCTTCCTAATCGGCTACTTTCTTACGAACTATTAGGTTTGCTTTTATTCTTTGATTAGAACTTCGGTCACAATTCATAGAATATTACATTCCCAACTATTTAGACGAGAGTTGTTGTCAATTAGGGTTTTCGTAGTTCTTCCGGTTAGGGTTTCTATAATCGTTGCACTCAATAATATAATATTACTTTGATGTTTTCTTCACTAGGGACAAGTGGATAGCTGTGAAACGTTAGTGATATCTAAGCCCTAGATTCGTTTAGTGTTTTTAATTTTTTAATTTTCAATTGCTGGATATTGGAAGCTTAAACCCTTGTCATCTTGCTTACTGTTTATTACTTTTAATAGAGGGTTTGTTGTTGCAATTTGTGGTGGTTTCTTATTGGTTATAAGTAATTGGTTTCTGGTTGTGTGTTGTAGTTTTGTTTTTTTTATTATTATTATTTTTTTTTTTTTGGTAAAAGGTCAAAAACCTGGTAAATATATTACTCTAAAAAACATTTAAGTACAACGGATAAGGGTGAAATCATATATCTCAACCCATTACATAAGCGGAAAAACTTACATAACAAGACACTTCTTATTCTCTAAATAAGAACATAAACCACTACATATAAGATAACATTAGACTCCTACGAAAACAAAATTACTTCCTAGCACGACCTTGAAGCTTAATATCATACATGTCATAAAAAGCCTTCAATTGCCCTGGAAGATCGTAAATCTGATCCGCATAGTCCTCATAATCATCTTCAAGCTTGTGACCACCACCTGTTGATGAGGGGAATATAGTCATAGGATTTTCAAATAAGTTCACTGACTCATCGAAAGTGTTAACAACCTCCTCCCCATCACTGTTTGAATCAACTATCTCTCCCACCTTGGAAAATGGGTTAACGCTGATAGTAGAAGAAGTATTCGAAGAAAAAGAAGGACTAGGCTTACTAGACGCAGCCTGTTCATTCTCTTTCACATCACTTACAAGCGGTTCTTGTGATACATTACCACCATCCACCTTAGCTTCCTTTTTATTACCCAGATAATCAACCTTTCTAAGAGGAAGACCATCATCACCCATAAGAGTAGCTTTCCCATCAATAATTAGCTTTTCAAGCTTCCCAATTTTCTCAACAATAGGAGTAGGATAAGGAATACCAGCCCCATCCTTAGTCCAACTCTTAGTAGGGATGCCACATTCATCAGTTTCGATCATATTAAAGGCATCAAAAGGATTCGATGTAGCAATCTTCGTCCCACTTGTACTAGCCACTTCAGTGGCCTTCTTCTTTGTACCATCCCCCTTCTTGGGCTCAGGAGGAGGCGCTTTAGGTTGATATTGGGACTTAAGACCCATTATAGTTTTAGTAAATCCTCCTTTGCCCGATACACTTTTGTTACCATTCTTACCCTTATTTTTGTTGTTGACCTCCTGGAAACCATCACTATCCTTATGCGTAGGCTGAGTTGAAGGGGGAACATATTTAGGACAGTTGTCCATAGTATGACCAAATAGCATGCAAGTGTCACACCGAGGCGGTTTCCACTCGTATTCAACCTGAACCTTTTCAATAGTAGAACCCAACCCATCAAGTAATGGTATCTCAATAGTAAGACTCTCCTTGAGCACCTCATTTGCCTTCACTTTAATCAAGCACCTAGCAAAACTACTTCGGCCCCATGATTCCATGCACATCTGACTAGTGTAAGAATCTAACATTTTCGGAGTACCAATCAATGTGGCTAGAAGACTGAGGCCATCATCAGAAAACATAGCAAGGGAATCATCATGGAATTTAACGCATACCGGAATATTAGTCAAATCCTCTTTAAGTAAGTTAGTGTTTAAAGTCCAAGGTTTAAGAATAATAGGAACGTTTCTAATCATCCATGGACCGTTTTCAAGGACATCATCAACACCTTTCTTCATAGTAAACTAAAAGAAAAAGAACCCCCTTCGCATTCATCATGACCTTATGGATGCCATACTTAGCCCACGTATTACGTACATAATAATCAACAACTAGGAAAGCAATACGTTTATCAAGAAAATAACCATAGAGAGTATGATCAATCTGGTGTTTACCTCTTCAAATACTTTCATAGGGACCGAAGGATCAACTCCATTAGTTTTTTTATTCCACTCCAACCTACGAAAGTTTGACATGTGTTTCTTAGGATCATTAGATATAGCTCCTGTGTATGAAACCGGCTTCACACTAGCAACCACATTAGGTTCTTTAGGTTGCTTCAAAACACTTGTAATGTTCTCATTAGTATTGGGCTGTTTCGAAGCATTAGAAGGGTTTAAGCCCTCATTAGCTAATGTCTCTTTTGGTTCGACCACATGAGAAGCTACCCCACCATTTGGTTTGGCCACTTCAAAACACTTGTAGTTTGGTTGTTGTTTTGAGGGTCGAGGGTTGTGGATTTACATTTGCATGGGGGATAAGAGAGATGGGAAAATGGGTACCAGGGAGAAAAGTACTTTTAAGGTTAATGAGGGTTCAAAAATTTCTTCTTTATCTGCAAAGATTCATGATTTTGAAAGTCTAATGCTAGAAGGAAAACTTGTGTTATTGGGAGATGATGGGAAACCACTAAAGCCTAATGTTGAACATGTCCTAAGTCTAATTGGGTGTACTAATGAGGGTGATCGGGGTTACTAACACTCCAGGTGTGAGTGCGTTGAAACACACTTATGATCGCGTATCTCTTATGGACAAAGACGATCTTGGGGCTGGAAAGAAGATGTATGTTGGAACACCTCGAGTGGTTTTATTTAAGGATGACAAAGTGGTAAAAGGGGTGGAAGAGCCGGTTCAATTTGCCCCAGTATCATTTGCTAGTTTGGTTGGGGCAGCGCCTACTACTCGAAAGGTGAATTTTAGACCTTTTGACACTGGTAAACCCTCAAATGATAAGGTTGAGATCCAAATTCCCATATCTTCCATTTTGTAAGTTCGTTCTGTTGGAATTTGTAAATCATAACAATTATATAAACAATAAACATCATCAAGCACACAGCGGAAATAGATCAAATACATGTAATTGAATTAACCGAATATAAAGAATATGCGTACCTCTTTTGTGATTTCTAGCAAGAACAAGAAATCAATGAACAAGATCAATATAAACCCTAATTAGGGTTTATGCTGATCGACTAAGGGTTTAGTCGAATAGGGCAAAACTTGTTAGCAAAAGTATGCCAACACTTCGTTCTTGTACACACGTATTAGTAGCGTTTCAATGAGAAAAGCTAGGTTCTTAATTCACAAACAAACCAAACACTATATTTAGAAGATCGCACAGGAACCCTAGAAGGGTGTAGTTGATCAACTAAACAAGAATGGTTTTGAGCTTAGAAATCTAGTAGGAACCCTATAAGGGTGTAGTTCGATTTCTAGCTCAAGAGGAGAGAAGAGAAGGAGATTTGGTCTGCAAGTGAACCAAAGGATGATTAGAATGAACAAAGGGGTTTGTTTATATACTAATCAACATCTTGAAACTCAATAAAACAACCCTAATCCCCTTAGGGATGGGTTTTGGCCGATCATAGCCCAAGAGGCCTGATCCGGAATCTTCTTGGCTATTATTCCATGTTTAGTCCTTCTCTTTTCCCTTCAACGATCATTTAGTCCAATTACCGTTAACTACTAACGACCATTACGTCTTTTATTTGTGAAATTAATAATTATTCATAATTCAATATAATAATTATTAATACATTGAAACTCATACGTAATGTGTGCAATCCCGAAGTCTCGTGTTCAAATTCGGACATATTACATTAATTTTTATTCGTTACTTCTAACAGCTCCCACTCGGATATACATTAATGCAATAATGACATTGGTTAGTCTAGCATAACACGCCAATGTCCCCAGAACGATCACGAGTATGGTTTCCTGGAAAAAACCACTTTTGATGAATCATCATCATACTTAGCCTTTTATTTCTAATACCACATTAATATGGATATGGATCTAAGTCATTCCATAATTAACAATTTTGTTTCTCGTTATTTATGATTGAGCAAGATTACCAATTCATCTGAACGTATTCCAGATAGACCTTGGGCATGGCCATGCAAACATCTTGTCAACCCTATGAGGGGCCCAACAGTATTAAACTTCAAAACAAATTTGAAGGAAACAAATCCTGTTTTGGCTATAAGCATAACCCATGAACTTTGCATCACCTCTGGAAATAGCCCTTATAGCTACCAGTTACGAATAGCGTTAAACTATCTCACAGAAAATGAGCTACATCCACAGTAGTTATCTGGTATCTCAAGTCTGAGGATAAATATTCATGATTTACTTTAATGACAACATCCATAAGTACAATCATATAATTGGGATCTATCCTATATTCATTTTATTCATTCTATTGAATATCATGTGAATTTGGCATGTCCAACGCATCAATATACTTTAAGTATATTATACCAAAACTCAGATTTGTCTTAATTCAATGATATTCCCATGTCATCAATCGACAACGGACTATTTAGAATAACATAAATTAAGTTATTCATGGATTAAACATGCAAATATGGGATACAATCTATTATTAATGAAAACAAACGTACTCGGTACTTTAATTCAATATTAAATAATAATTTCTTATCATCCCTTATCCAAATACTAAATAGATCAATGCATGAAAATTCTAGTTAATGAATTTTGTCTCAAGTAATAAAAATCATACTTGTTGAAAATTATGCCTCAAGTAATCACAATCATACTTGTTGACAAGTCATTATTCAACTAACTTTGATCTATCGGAATTTTGAGAAAACTTATTTCAAGAATTCAGCGAAGTTCTTGTATATGTTCATTCAAATAATTTGATATAACCATATAATACATCATAAAGTGTGTAACATCCTCAACATACAATTTATGATAATTAAACTTTCAAACATTTTAAAGCTTAAAGTATTCTTATTCTTTAATATATAATGCAACTATGCTTTTAGTTAAGCATAACTAGTATACATGGTTATTAACAAGGATAATATCCTTTCATGACTAGTATTGAGTGTCATCTCAATTTAATTAGCATCATTGTATGCAAACAACAATATGCTCTTTTCCGTAAACTTTAATGTGTAATGTTTTATACCTTCCAAACTTCCAAGTTTGTTGGCTATAACAATTTACAAATTGTTTATCTATAGAATCCAGAAATTGTTCCAGGCTGAGGATGTGATTCTATATCCAAATATATTCCTTTAGAATATTCATTACACAACTTATCTAATATATTTCAATTAGATATCAATGTTGTCAAATCATCTTTTATCAAAGCATGATATAACAAAAACATGATGTACATGAAAAATCCTTGTGTCCAACTTAAATTTCATTCATATCCATTTAAACTTTCTAAATGATAATCATCTTCTATTAGATTCATTTACCGCACATGCTTACATCAATAAACATATATATTCAAGGTTGTATGTTTTACTTATTAAATTTTTCAAGTAAAGTTTCATTGCAAGTTATGACTTAACACTTAACTTATATAGAATGTTACTTCCTATATGTTTATACAACATATATGATTTAAGTAAGTAAACATAATACTCCCACTAGCTTTCAGAATTACATAGGAGTTATCTTATTTTAAATTATAAATCAAACATGGATTTAATATTTTAAACATAAGATTTATCTCCTTGATGCATGCATTTATCCATACTTGGATTCTTGCATTATGTATACTTTCAAAGATTAAATGAATTCATAAAACTCTTAATTACTCATCGTCCTCGCTTAAGTAATTATACAAGAAAGAGTTTTATAATCCATTGTCAAATTTCATATTCATAAAATGAGTATGAAAATTACCATCTTTGTATCTTTAATGTGCTTAGGAAAGAGTATTTAATCATAGTTAATTACTTAAGTATGATTAATGATCTTGTCATAAGACAAGCATTAAATATGTATACAATTTCATTCATATGATTCATTACATGAAGATTTAAACCTATAGGGTTTTCCTTCTCTTAAAGAAACTCATCGTCATTAAGATAAACCAAGTTTACCAAGTTGACTTATCTTTATGGACAGCATCTTAACATTCATAGTATGAGCAATTTACCATAATTCAATATTTAGTAAATGCGTCATTATGATTAACAGGCTTACTTTGATCCTGTAATTCATATTACTTACTCAGCATATCAATCAAATATCTGAGACATCCCTACGAATCTATGAACGAGAATTTCATCATGTTGAGATTTAACCTTTACATTTCAAGCCTCATCATGATTTTCACTATTGTGGTTTTAAAAGATTATGTATCTTGTAATTTTATCTTTTCAAGATAAAACTCCCACTTGCCTTTAGTAATTTAACTATAAATACTTTAGCAAGTTAAGCAACACTTAATCGTTCTCTTTTGGGATATTACAAAACATTTTATAGTTCCTGACTCTTGTTTGTTGAAACTACTTATTAACAAAATCAGGACTTCATTTTAAGATTTTAATGTGATTCATCACATTTCATAATGTCTTATTTAATCTTCTAGGTTGGAGTCTTAATGAGTATATTCAATCCATACTCAATTTTCTAACCTTGATAACTTTTGGAAGAAAAGAAGTCATATTTATCTTTTAATCAAACAATATAACAAGAGTTTGATTTTTCTTAACTGAACACACCCCCAACTTGTGATGTTTTATTAGAATTAATATTGTGAGACAAACTAACAATATGTAAGATAAACTTATTTCCTTTGGTTTGCCTATTTACCAACTAAGACAATTAATGGTATAATAGATCGAGAATTTCCAAGCCAATTGCATGCTATATAACATAAGTACCTTTTGAACAAGTCACTTTATGTTCATGTCTTAAGAAGACATAAACTGTTATATTCCTACTATACGTTATAAATCATTGATCAACTCAGCGATTTCTTATTTAAAACATAACAAGTTAACGTCTTACTTTAATATAAGTCTTGTAATAGTTAAAAGACTTCATGTTTATAAGAAGATATAAACATATATAACTAAAGTATTTGTGAACACCACCATTTGGTTTCAATAAGAATTTCAAGATAATTTACTACTCCATTTATTAAATCTTAAGAAATTGTAAACTCACATAATTTCATCACATCAGTTGATCTGCTAGTAATGAAATCATGTAGTTTACTTTTCCATTGCAATCTAGCCAGGTTACACCCTGACGTAAATTGTAATTTCAAGTGTTTCTTTTAATTTGAATATCATAAGACATAAAAGTAGTCTTTATAATAATCTTGACACATGTTCTACATAAGATACCCTTAATCATTAAATGTATAAGTCTTATTAGAACATAGATCCCTTACCTTGCAATTAAGAGAATCCTTTAATCATATTTTTATGTATTGTTCCTTTGCACACAATAAACAATTCTCCCACTTGTGCATTGAACAATATCATGTAGTATATAAACAACACAACATACATTTGTTTATGTGATTCAATATGATTTGTGTCATAAGTAGATGTAGGACTACTTTGTCTTATCAGGAAAGCATATGGCTATCCTAAAAACATGAGTGTCTACAATTGGAAAGTAATTATCTTGAAGATAATTTTGGGCTACTACACAGAAATTAAAGCTTGTAGCTCCCACTGAATTAGAGAACATAACAATAACTCCATATTCAGCAACACAACACAACGCTCCCACTAGATTTGACAACATTGTAAATGTTCCATCACCAGTGAAAACAATTTGCTTGCTTTTACTTTCCTACACATTTTGAAAAACCTATACGTAATAATTACTCAGGTTCTAAAATGTGTATTCTACTATGTATGTGATGGATTATCCATCAATGATATTAACTTGAAGAATTTAGGCATGCAACTTCTTACTTAATAGGCCTACCATCCCCATAATGGTATGTAGCACCTTTAAAGCACAACAACTAGATAAAATACTTGCTTGCCTTTTACCAATTTTGCGGTAATCTGTCTAGCTTCTAATAACTCATATTTTCCATTTAACCAAATGCCATGTTTGTTATAGAAGAATTCATTCACCAAATTAGGGTAATGAAATTTCTTATAGAAAATAGGATGTGCAATACTCTTAAGTATGAAAGATTGTTATGAGTTAGATTGTAGACAATTCTAATGTTCCTATCATACCTTTCTCAATCATGAAAAGGAATTGGATTGAGTCTTGTTCTTCTCTCATGGAAAATAGACTTTGTGTCTTTTTAGTATATTTTTCTCAATCAAACATTATGTTTGAAAGCAGAATTAGATCAATTTACCAATTTAAGACCAAACCACGTTTACGGTTTTAATGTTGCATTAATACATTGAAAAGAATTACAAAATTCAACTTTAGTATTTTCGATAATTAAAATTTTCAAGAAATTAAATACCCGTGGTTCATAATCATATAACCATTTAATTTTCACTGAAAAACTAGGATCCAAATTGACATAGGTTCATCACATCAGTTGATCTACTAGTGATGACGGTATTCAATATGGTACGAGACGAGTCCCAATTGCCAATATTCAATTGCAATTCCTAGAAATGATGGGATTTACATATTTGCCAACCGCAGTTTCAATGTAAGCATGTTTTATCCCCATCTTATGCCTTGAGTGATCAGTCCTACTATCAACTCAATTAAGTTAACCAACTTAAGAAACAGCAAACTTACATAATTCCATCACATCAGTTGATCTGCTAGTAATGAAATCACATAATTTGCCCTTCCATAGCAATCTAGCCAGGTTACGCCCTGACGTAGACCCAATTTTAGGTGTTTCCGTTTCATTGGATGGCATATAACTTAAATTTAAAGGTAGTAAATTTTGATGTGTGTAATCAAAAATATGTACAAAGATGTCATGCATTCATCATGTAGCATATGTTTCATGTAAAAAACTTTCACTAATTAGTTTCTTTACGAGCTTAAATCTCCAAAGTTATGATTGAGGCATTGAGAAACTTACAACTTTGCCTTAAGTGCTTCGTAGTTATCATGGTTGTTGGGTAAAACTAAATTTTGACGCACAGGCGAGCGTTAAGCCAGAACGGAGGCTATTTAAGGCCACAATTTAATGTGAAGCCACATTATACCCACTTTAATAGTTTGTCAAAATTAGTTTCACCATCCAACCACTTAATACAGTCGCGATCAATCAATTAAAACTTCAAGATTTTTTATTTTTATTTTTTTGTAAGCTCAAAACAAGGTTTCACCATTATTAAGTCCGTTTAATATTTTATTTATAAAATTACACTTTGCTTATTATCATGTCACATAACATATAAAAACAAATAGTAATTAAATAAAATAAACAAACAACATAAATAATGGACATGCAAATTAAATCAATTAAAAACACACAATTGATTAATACACGATTTTAGTAGGGTCTTCCCTTATTCTATAATTAATTAATTTTAGTAATCTTTATAGTCATAATATTTACTTAAAAACATATCAATTATAATAAAATCGCATAATTTAAGCATGAAATCTACATAATACTAGGGATGGCAATAGGCAAGAAAAAACCCACAACCCGCGGGTACCCGCCATAAATGGGTGGGTAAACGCGTCAATTTTCACCCACGGGTGGGTCGTGAGTGAAAATCTTTACCCATCAGTGGGTGGCGGGTGGGTGACGGGTGAGGCATACCCATCGCGGGTAAACCCATGACACCCATTTAAAATACGCACGGGTATACCCATTAAAATACCCGTACGTGTACCCATAAACCCATGTTAAAATTAATTATACTAATTAAAATATATATGATGTTACAGGTATACATTTAACAGTTACTACCAAGTCTCAAAAAAACACATTAATCTAAAAGTATGTTTGAGTTTCAAGACTAAAAAGAGAGTATGAAAGATCAAATAATCAAAGCTGTATTTGGCAAATTAATTGGTATCTTATTACGCAGTTTCATAGTCAATTTTCATATCATCGTTTTGTAATTTTGTTACATAACACTAACCCATGGGTTTACCCATGGGCAACAAATACCCGCGGGCAAGGGCATGGGTAGAAATTTGTACCCATTGGTGGGTGATCGGTGAGAAAAAAACTACGTGGGCGGGTGACGGGTTAGAGGTACCCGTGCCCAGTGCCAACAGGTGCCATCCCTAGTCTTACCTGGTTCTAACTGGGTCTTGGCCAGATGTCACACCTCGTAATTTCCAGTCATTTTTCCAAGCCTCGACAATTTACTATTCACAAGTTACTATTCATCATTTACTATTCATCGATTACTATTCATCGTTTTTGAGGTCAATTTGACATTCCGAGACATATTCAGAAATTTTACTATTCACTTGACACTATTCATTTCCGAGGGAAAATCACTATTCACGTGCATTATTCATGTCATCGTAAATTTAGTTTACGAGTGTTCAAATTCGCGTAACCGTATTGGTTCAGGAGCGAATTCATGCATATCATCATTAGGGCACTTGCATACTATTCCACTCGTAGGGTAATTAAATTTATACTTTTGGTACAATTAACGATTTACGTACGTTTATTTTAAATAAACGCTAATACGCGAACTATAAATGTGTCTAACATGTCCGACACTCCCGACTATGATCCCAATATATTTTTATACTCACTTCTATAATATAAGAACTATAATATTAATTTACCCGGTATTTTGGAAATTTATTTATTACGTATCATACGTTTAACTTAATAACGACGGTTTTCAACAAAATTAAACGATAATCACTCAAACTCTCCGTACTTGTACCCGACATATTTTTACAATTTTTATAACTTTATTATGACCCGAATAACTTCAATAAAATTTATTTTTAGTTAACCCGGTACCCGACTAAACTTAAAACTAACTAAACTACACATTACCACTAACTTTTCCTAATTAAACCTAGACCAATTCCCCTTTTTCCCTCCTTTTAGGACCGGCCACCCCCCCCCCCCCCCCCCATGGTCTTCAAACTTTAATATCTCACCAACCAAATTTATTGTACACCTAACTATTGTCTCCTTGTATATATTAAACTTTTTTCACTCCTTTATCACCAAAAATCACTTTTACTTGTGCAAGATAATTTTTTTCTCTCTTTTCTCTTGGTGTAATTCGAACTAAGGTGATCAAGGAGCAAGGAGTACAAATTTTACAAGATCTTGTCATAAACTAGTTTATATAATCATCCTTGTTAGAGTTTTGAAATAAAAACTCAAGGATTAGTAGGCTTTTTATCATCTAAACTCTCTAAACCATCAAGTAAGTAAACAAACTCATTTGTATGATTTTTACAAGTTATTATTATGTTTATATAATTTTCTTACAAGATCTTATACATGCATCAACTTGTACCACTCCATTGTTGTATATATTAACTTTGAAGCCCTAGAAATGGAAACATATGAAACTCTTGTTAGACCTAGTGGAGTGATGATGTCTAAGGACCCATGACACCCTAAGAAGGTGTATGGTAGGATTAGATTAGCCTTGTGGTGTTTGAAAGTGGTTTGATGGAGGATGGAACTAGTTTAGAGACTTGAAAATGGTTTTTGAAACTTTTGATATACCTACTGTCCCTATTTTAAATTCATGGGAAAATCAGTGGGTGATGACTAAGTTTTGACCAAAGATTTAGAAAATACATTCAAAAACGAAACTTTAGGCGAAAGAATGGACTAAAACAAGCTTATAACGAAGGAGATATGATTTTTGCAAATTTAACGACGAAAACTACTTTTACAAAAACTGCTTGCTGTTTGGCAGATTTCAATGGGTAAAAAGAGGCATTAAACGTAACCTAAAAGAGCCGAGTTGTCAAAAATATACTAGTATATACAAAGACGAATCCGTGGACATAAAGAACAAGGAAAACGAGCCTAAAACGACAAAGTTATGACCATTCTAACATCGTCAAACTATGGATATATTTTTGGTCACAAATAAAAATAATAACGTACGTACTAAACGGTATATTTTCTAGAAAATATTACTAAAGACTATTTTCTTATCAAACGAATACGTATGATCCAAGGGAATACTTATACGACTTAACGACGTATTTCAAGGTTTTCAATACAAGGATTATAACGCTAACTTTTTCGTACGAGTTAATATGACAAGTTATATACTCCTATATATGGATATATTTTCCTAAGTATGGAAACCATTTTTCTACGACGATAACTAGTATTTTCAAATTACGAGTGGTATGAGTATCATGTGCATGTGCATTCATTTCATTACGGCTTGATCTAAGTTAGATCATGATTATTCATTTAGGTTGCGGCTAGTACTCGCGCCTCATTGTCCCGACTACTTTTACCTCATTGCACCATCTTTGTACCATCACTTCGAGGTGAGTTTTCATAGCCCCGTTTTAATTCTATATTTTGATTTCAAATCCCACGGGGGAGAATACATTGCATTACTTATTTTTGTGTACATGCCTAAGTATAAAATTCATACATTGCTTAAGTTGTCTTATTTACCACGTCTTGAAAAGTCCCCTTTTATTATCATGGACCGTTAATTTCTGGTACTAAGCGGGAGTGAGTGGATAGATCTATCGAGGGTGACGCCTCCATTCGTGTTTGGGTTGCTCCAAATGGAACGAATGCATTTCATGTCTTTATTATTAGAGTGTCTAGTAAACACTCATTGGGGCCAAGTATCGTCTAGCTTCGGGGTCATGAGCTTAAGAGCAATGTATATACTTTCCGGACATCCTATTTCATGGCATTACTTATGGCATTTTGTACACTAGAATTTACTTATAAACCTATGATTATTCACCAACATTCGTGTTGACCGTTTTTCGCAATGTATTTCTCAGGTTATTAAGGTAGCTCATGTGCATACATTTGGACCTTCATGGAGTCGCGGAGTCGACGCGTCTCACTATATTTTCTGCACTTATGAAACGTTTGATCTTGTTGAACTTATTCTAACTGTTTTCGGCAAACTCTTTTGGGACCTAAGCTTTGCAAACTCTGAATGTTTTAATGATCAAACGCTGTATTTTCTAAACGACACTTTAGGTCGTTCAATATAACTGTAAGTATGGTGCTATGACAGTCACCCCAGGTATTCCATTCCGCTGCCATTCAGGTATTTTGGGGGTGTGACAGATTGGCATCAGAGCTAAGGTTATAGCGAACTAGGATGTATCTTGGACCCTAGACTATAACCACATCATCATAGCATCTCATCATTTCATCATAGGTGCATATTCACTATACATGTTGCTTTACGCACACACTGTACGAGTTATTCATACCCATACTCATATATATATATATATATATATATATATATATATATATATATATATATATATATATATATGATTATATTGACCTGGTTCACAAGTGACATGTCTTCAGATACCCACGCCGTTATCCTTTCGTCGGATTCCGACGTTGAAGATGCCTTGTCATCTTCCACTACCATTATACCACCAGCTGTACTCACACCACCATTAGCACTATTGAATTGTCATAAGAGCGAGGTTCTCATTCAGCCTATACATAGAATGCCGTTTGGTAGAGTATTCAGACTTAATTTTAATGGACTTATTTGGATGCTTATTACAAGGGAGATAGCATGTCTTATTTCCTTCACTAGTAAGACGCTTACTACTTAGGTACTACCACCACCGTTGGTTACTTATTACACTATTGGTCGTCCCATAGTGCGTACTTCAACTTTACCTCTTGGATATCGCGAGAGAGCGCGAAAGAGGGTAGTATCCCATTCACTATTATCACCATTATCTCCTAACTCATCACTAGGATCTCATTGTCATCAATGTTATCCTCATCCTTTAGAATACCACCATTGTCAGTTTCCTTTTCCATTTTCACTTGCCATGAATTAGATAACACCTTGTGGATAATACCAAGATTACGGACTCAACAGGAACATCTGCAGGTTCCTCAAGAATGGCTTAGAATCTACACTATCTAGGACTTGATCGATGCACAACTTCAGACACTACTTCAGGACTATCTCGACCTTATGATGCCATAAACCTGATTCCACCTAGAAGGACTACAGGAAGTCTTTAGACTAGACTTATATCTTTACTAGCTGTTACTATTTTCCTAACCACGAGAGGTGTGGCATAGTTCAAAGAAACTTGTAGTATTTTGATTGATGTACGAACGGAATCACCAAGTATTGACTCTACTATAGGGGAATGGTTGTGCTATCTATGATATTGGCCCATATAGACCGAAACCTTCATGTATTATATTCATGTGTTATGAATATGATGATTGTTATTACCGATAAATTCTCATGGACTCTCATGATTTGATGGAAATAGATTTAAGCAAACCACTCCAAGCATGACGCAAGCCGCTGTTGGACAATTCATTGCCAGGAACGCAACTACCGCCCTCACCAAGGAACTTACTCACGTGGAATTTATGGGTTGTAATCCCCCCTTCTTTAGCGGAAGTGTAGACACAAAAGAATTTCTCAAATGGTTCGAAGAATTAGAAACAATCTTTCAAAGTGGTGACTGTCGTAAGGAAGACAAGGTTAAGTTCGCCACTTGCACTTTTCAGAAGCATGCCCAGAAATAGTGGACTAAGTATGTCCAGGTAGTAGGAGTTGATGCTGCTTACTCACACTCTTGGGAGAAACTAAAAAGGATGATGAGTTTGAAGTTCTGTGTGAAAAGCGAATTACAAGCAATTGAACAAGAAACACTAAACCTTACCATGGAAGGAGATGATGTTGTCAAGTATACTGCTTATTTTTATGATTTTGCTCGACTAGGCTCTGCAATGGATGAACCGGAAAGCAAGAAACTCGAAAGGTACATCGGAGGACTTTCTCCTGAAATTCGTAGGATGGTCATCGCATGTGAACCCAATACCATGTCTGAAGCTATCCAGATGGCAATCGAAACAAAGGAACTCATAGTTCGCGACAAGACATCGGGAGACAATAATAACAACAAGAGAAAATGGGTCGGTAATCAGGATGCTAATGCTACTCAACGACCATTTAAGATACAACAAGTGGTGGAGACCTTTACTGCTGGGTCAAGCCAAAAGGAAGGATATGTAGGTAAATTACCCGAGTGCAACAGGTGTCAGTTTCATCACAAAGGACGTTGCCCGGAACCATGTGGCAACTGTAAGAAGATCGGACACAAAGCCAAGGATTGCAAGACTCCCACCCTCACAAAGCATCAGGAACTCACGGTAATCTGCCGTGAATGTGGAGTAGTGGGACACTTCAAGAGTGAATGCCCGGTGTTGAGAGACCGGAACTGGAGGAGGCATTTCATGTTTTAAAACCATAGTTCGAGCCCTCTAGGGTTGTACTTTCTTTTGGTACTTTCCATAAGTACGTTGATGTAACCTAGTTGTATTAAGCACTTTCCTATCCAATGTAATGACTATCTTTTGTTACCTCTATGATAACCATAACTTTCGTTTACTCCGCTTTCTATCCCAATCGTTCAATTTTCAATCGTTTCGTAACATTATGTCATTGCCTTATTAGAGATTAGGCCGATTTAGTATTTGACGGACTAGTAGATTATTACCATTCCGTAGTATTTACCCATGTATCCAATAAACCATTCCACGAGTTTTATTTCAAACTATTTTACTACCTTATAGAGAAATTGTTTTTATCAAATTCTAAAATAAGCCGTTTTGTTACCATACTATAAACTGATTTTTCCGATACTACGCCATATATTTACTATTATTACGCGAAACAATTTTTATATTACTTTGAAAGGGAATATTTAGTATACCATTTTTAATAACAACGCGTTGGACACCATCTAAAGCTTTTGAGAAAAATAATATTATTTTGATTAAATCAAGCATCGCATCATTAGTCCTCAACTATACATAGCCTGATCACCTATGTATACTTCAGGAAAGATTATGCCATGAAGGAAATAGTTACTTTATAAAGTATTGTTAATAACAATCTTCATCCAAAAGCGTTTTAAACAAATAAACTCTTTTATGAATATTTCTTTCTGACAAATTTTCTCTGGATACTTACCCCACCTGTCACACACTTAGTCATTAAGTTAGACTTTCCATTGACTTCTTTAGGAGAGACTTCCCATATTAAGTACTAGGAGGATTCCTTGATACAAGAAAAACAATAAAAGGGTTACGAAAAACTACTAACCTAGAATAGAAGTATACACCAAGGCAATTTATAGCTCAATAACAGTTCTAAGATGCCACTGGACCATCCGACCCACCATCTCTGACCTAGTTGTCTGATTTTATTATTCAAAGGTACTAGCTAGACTGAGCTACGGGATCAAACACATTGTGAAGGTACGCTAAGCATCACCATGGGAATAAGCCAAGCCTCCTAACCGATACTGTAAAGTGTTTTGAGTTAACATGGTCTCATCCATACGCAAACTTCCCTGCAGTGAATTTACGACAAGAATGATTGATTCGAATTATGGATATCGATATAGATTCCCCTAAAGCATTATGTTCTTTAGAACTTCTGGATAACCTCACCTATACATCGAGAAAGGCATCAGACTCAAGAATATCTCCCCAGCTACATGTGAAGACAATACGGAAATTCATCAACATGGTATCAATTGAAACCCTCATATTGCCAACATGATAACAATTTCAACGATAAACCACCTCAGGACTTAAGTTGGTTGGATACCTAGACTTGTAGTTTTGTCGAATAATCGCCAATAGGCATTTTCTAATGTCAGGAACCGAATGTTAGACACCTATGCATTTATGCGAATATTTCCGATCCTACTATTTTATCCTTGTTAGTATTTTTACTTTTAAATGAAGTGGATTTCAAAATTTTGTCCATACAAATCACATATCTCGTGGAAAAAAAAATTTTGAATTGCCTATTTTGAATAAATACGACCCTTTTTAGCCAGTATTTACTTGAACCATTATACAATGATAAATGTTTAAACATCAAACTTTGGTAAATAGTTCTATTCACAACATGTTTGAAAACCGCGTCACATTTCATAACTATTAAATTTTGAATCATCAATAAAGCTAATATTGAGTATACCATTTGTTCCATTTTCTAAAATTGTTTATTCAGAAAAAGATTTCGACCAAAAACTCGAAAATCGCGAGATAAATTTGGAAACAAATCACCATACTATATCGCTTGTGCATTTAGGGCTTTGTGACTTGACAATAAGGAATATTGGAATAGGTGATGAAGGAAATTAGGAGGAACATCATAGAACGATTACAAACGTCAGTAATGGAGACCAAGCACAGTAGGCAAAGAATGACACATGTCTTAGCAATCCATTAGACCAAAACCCAAAGAATCAAATGTTGTTAGCCGTATTTTATCTTCTTCGTATAACGCCGTGTTCGAGAGACGTAACGTTGTGGAATTAGTCACAAGATTTATCGTACCGTTTCAATTATTCCTGATAAAGGTGATTGAATCACCTTGGACTTCTAGCAATCATTTTAAGATTTCCTTCGGAACCTCATAAAGATGTGAACACCGCCTATCATCCTCAGACCGATGGTCATAACGGGAGAACGATTCAAACATAGGAAAGCTATACTCAGAATATGAGTGATTGACTCTAGAAATGGTTGGACTAACCATTTACCATAAATTGGATTCTTTTACAACCATAGTTATCGCGCGAGCATAGAGACTACACCATTTGAGGCACTTTATGGTCGAAGTACCAATTACCCGTTTACAAACTGAAATCGGAAAGTTAAAAATTCACTGGTCTAGAACCAAACCATGGAACAACAAAGGAAATTTCACAAGACAAGGATCGGTTACAAGCAACGAGAAACTGGTAGGAGTTATGTTGGTACATGACGCACATCATACGGATTGGGTATCCTTGAACAAGCAAATTTACTAGATTCACGTGAAAGAACGAACTAAATTGAAAGCTTTGCCTTGAAGAGGCATGATACGATTTTGGTAACACGAGAGATTGAACTTTTAAGTATATTGGACCATTTCAGATTCATGATAGAATCGACCAGCTGACATATAAGATTTGAGTTCTGACAGAGTTCAGCAACATATATTATCCATATTACATTATAAACCTGAAGAAGCACTGATCATCTATTGACGAACCGAACTCGGAAAAAGCCAAACTCACTATTCCAATAGGCATTCATGAAATAACCAGAAATTTCCTACAAGTCAAGGATCAATTACAAATTCTATAAGTTGTAAACCACTAAAACTTCAAGTTGGTAGCCAGATTACGTTGAAAGTTCTGCCTAGGAAAGGCATGATATTATTCGGAAATATTTGAAAAGTTAAAGCCGATATACACTGGAACACTTAATAGTTCGGACAGAGTAGGCCTAGTGGCCGTCAGACTTGAGCCTTGTTAAGGAACAGCCGGATTACACAACTATGTTTCACTTAATCAAATCCAGGAAATGACTTTCAGATTAGTCAATTATAATCCCATTTGGAAGGGAATCCAACCTTGAGACAAACGTAAACTTGGTAATAGAACCATTAGAATGCATGGACCGTGAGGTCGAACGGTCGAAGCAAAGTCGAATCTTTATCGTGAAAGTTCGCTGGAATTCTTGAAAAGAACCCGAATTTACTTGGGAACGGGAGGACCAAATGCAACTCAAGTATCCACATCTTTTTACCAAATGTACTCCAGAGACCAACCAAAACTGAACTTCGGGACGAAGTTCCTGTTAGTGGGGAAGACTGTCACACCTCGTAATTTCCAGTCATTTTTCCAAGCCTCGACAATTTACTATTCACAAGTTACTATTTATCATTTACTATTCATCGATTACTATTCATCGTTTTTGAGGTCAATTTGACATTCCGAGACATATTCAGAAATTTTACTATTCACTTGATACTATTCATTTCCGAGGGAAAATCACTATTCACGTGCATTATTCATGTCATCGTAAATTTAGTTTACGAGTGTTCAAATTCGCGTAACCGTATTGGTTCAGGAGCGAATTCATGCATATCATCATTAGGGCACTTGCATACTATTCCACTCGTAGGGTAATTAAATTTATACTTTTGGTACAATTAACGATTTACGTACGTTTATTTTAAATAAACGCTAATACGCGAACTATAAATGTGTCTAACATGTCCGACACTCCCGACTATGATCCCAATATATTTTTATACTCACTTCTATAATATAAGAACTATAATATTAATTTACCCGGTATTTTGGAAATTTATTTATTACGTATCATACGTTTAACTTAATAACGACGGTTTTCAACAAAATTAAACGATAATCACCCAAACTCTCCGTACTTGTACCCGACATATTTTTACAATTTTTATAACTTTATTATGACCCGAATAACTTCAATAAAATTTATTTTTAGTTAACCCGTTACCCGACTAAACTTAAAACTAACTAAACTACACATTACCACTAACTTTTCCTAATTAAACCTAGACCAATTCCCCTTTTTCCCTCCTTTTAGGACCGGCCACCCCCCCCCCCCCCCATGGTCTTCAAACTTTAATATCTCACCAACCAAATTTATTGTACACCTAACTATTGTCTCCTTGTATATATTAAACTTTTTTCACTCCTTTATCACCAAAAATCACTTTTACTTGTGCAAGATAATTTTTTTCTCTCTTTTCTCTTGGTGTAATTCGAACTAAGGTGATCAAGGAGCAAGGAGTACAAATTTTACAAGATCTTGTCATAAACTAGTTTATATAATCATCCTTGTTAGAGTTTTGAAATAAAAACTCAAGGATTAGTAGGCTTTTTATCATCTAAACTCTCTAAACCATCAAGTAAGTAAACAAACTCATTTGTATGATTTTTACAAGTTATTATTATGTTTATATAATTTTCTTACAAGATCTTATACATGCATCAACTTGTACCACTCCATTGTTGTATATATTAACTTTGAAGCCCTAGAAATGGAAACATATGAAACTCTTGTTAGACCTAGTGGAGTGATGATGTCTAAGGACCCATGACACCCTAAGAAGGTGTATGGTAGGATTAGATTAGCCTTGTGGTGTTTGAAAGTGGTTTGATGGAGGATGGAACTAGTTTAGAGACTTGAAAATGGTTTTTGAAACTTTTGATATACCTACTGTCCCTATTTTAAATTCGTGGGAAAATCAGTGGGTGATGACTAAGTTTTGACCAAAGATTTAGAAAATACATTCAAAAACGAAACTTTAGGCGAAAGAATGGACTAAAACAAGCTTATAACGAAGGAGATATGATTTTTGCAAATTTAACGACGAAAACTACTTTTACAAAAACTGCTTGCTGTTTGGCAGATTTCAATGGGTAAAAAGAGGCATTAAACGTAACCTAAAAGAGCCGAGTTGTCAAAAATATACTAGTATATACAAAGACGAATCCGTGGACATAAAGAACAAGGAAAACGAGCCTAAAACGACAAAGTTATGACCATTCTAACATCGTCAAACTATGGATATATTTTTGGTCACAAATAAAAATAATAACGTACGTACTAAACGGTATATTTTCTAGAAAATATTACTAAAGACTATTTTCTTATCAAACGAATACGTATGATCCAAGGGAATACTTATACGACTTAACGACGTATTTCAAGGTTTTCAATACAAGGATTATAACGCTAACTTTTTCGTACGAGTTAATATGACAAGTTATATACTCCTATATATGGATATATTTTCCTAAGTATGGAAACCATTTTTCTACGACGATAACTAGTATTTTCAAATTACGAGTGGTATGAGTATCATGTGCATGTGCATTCATTTCATTACGGCTTGATCTAAGTTTGATCATGATTATTCATTTAGGTTGCGGCTAGTACTCGCGCCTCATTGTCCCGACTACTTTTACCTCATTGCACCATCTTTGTACCATCACTTCGAGGTGAGTTTTCATAGCCCCGTTTTAATTCTATATTTTGATTTCAAATCCCACGGGGGAGAATACATTGCATTACTTATTTTTGTGTACATGCCTAAGTATAAAATTCATACATTGCTTAAGTTGTCTTATTTACCACGTCTTGAAAAGTCCCCTTTTATTATCATGGACCGTTAATTTCTGGTACTAAGCGGGAGTGAGTGGATAGATCTATCGAGGGTGACGCCTCCATTCGTGTTTGGGTTGCTCCAAATGGAACGAATGCATTTCATGTCTTTATTATTAGAGTGTCTGGTAAACACTCATTGGGGCCAAGTATCGTCTAGCTTCGGGGTCATGAGCTTAAGAGCAATGTATATACTTTCCGGACATCCTATTTCATGGCATTACTTATGGCATTTTGTACACTAGAATTTACTTATAAACCTATGATTATTCACCAACATTCGTGTTGACCGTTTTTCGCAATGTATTTCTCAGGTTATTAAGGTAGCTCATGTGCATACATTTGGACCTTCATGGAGTCGCGGAGTCGACGCGTCTCACTATATTTTCTGCACTTATGAAACGTTTGATCTTGTTGAACTTATTCTAACTGTTTTCGGCAAACTCTTTTGGGACCTAAGCTTTGCAAACTCTGAATGTTTTAATGATCAAACGCTGTATTTTCTAAACGACACTTTAGGTCGTTCAATATAACTGTAAGTATGGTGCTATGACAGTCACCCCAGGTATTCCATTCCGCTGCCATTCAGGTATTTTGGGGGTGTGACACCAGAATAGCCGAGTCTTATCAGTTTCTAACTGGGTCTTGGCCAGAATAACCGAGACTTACCTGGTTCTAACTGGGTCTTGGCCAGAATAGCAGAGTCTTACCTGGCTCTAACTGGGTCTTGGCCAAAATAGCCGAGTCTTACCTGGTTCTAACTGGGTCTTGGCCAGAATAGCAGAGTCTTACCTGGTTCAAACTCGGACTTGGCCAGAATAGCAGAGTCTTACCAGTTTCTAACTGGGTCTTAGCCAGAATAGCCGAGTCTTACCTGGTTCTAACCGGGTCTTGGCCAGAATAGCCAAGTCTTACATGGTTCTAACTGGGTCTTGGCCAAAATAGCCAAGTCTTACCTGGTTCTAACTAGGTCTTGGCCAGAATGGCCGAGTCTTACCTGGTTCTAACTGGGTCTTGGCCAGAATAGCCGAGTCTTACCTGGTTCTAACTGGGTCTTGGCCAGAATAGCCGAGTCTTACCTGGTTCTTACTGGGTCTTGGCCAGAATAGCCGAGTCTTACCTGTTTCTAACTGGGTCTTGGCCAGAATAGCCTAGTATTACCTGGTTCTAACTGGGTCTTGGCCAAAATAGCCGAGTCTTACCTGTTTCTAACTGAGTCTTGGCCAGAATAGCTGAGTCTTACCTGTTTCTAACTGGGTCTTGGCCAGAATAGCCGAGTCTTACCTGGTTCTAACTGGGTATTTGCCAGAATAGCTTAGTCTTACCTGGTTCGAACTGGGTATTGGCTAGTATAGCCGAGTATTACCTGGTTCTAACTAGGCCTTGGCCAGAATAGCCTAGTCTTTGTTGGAGGTTGACTTTGTTGTGCGATTTGCTTAAAACCCTAACTGTTACAGTTAGGGTTTTCTCCTTTGGGGTCGATTAAATTGATTGATGTACGTGGGTTTTATGAGAGAGATGATTAACAAAGGCTTTTTAAATAATAAGAAAAAGAACGCAGCTGATGTTACTAGTTTTTCTAGTAATATTCATGGTGATGTTAATATGTCCACTCTTGTGGATGGTAATATACATGCGATTCCAATGAAGAATGTTTCTATTGAGATGGTTGGTTCCTCAACGCTTGATATGAACATTGATGCTACGAATGGGTCGGATGCTCCTTTGAAAGGGGCAAGTTCGAATGGCCACGGGAATGTTTCAAGTGCTGATGCTAAGTCTAATGTATCTAGTGGTTCGTGCATGGCTAATTCTTCTGATCCTTCATTATCTGAGCCTTCTACTCATGCTACAAAGCAAGTGGAGCCGATTTCACTTGCATCACCTTCTGCTCACGGGCTTGATAAAGTTGTCTTGGACGCTTGTAAAGATTTTGGTTATGTAATGAATAAGGTTCAAGCCGAGAATGATTTGAAACAACCCCATTCTACTACGAGTGTGGTACAACAGCTTACTACTAATGTGGAACAATTGATAGCTAATGCGAATAAAAATTTTGATGATGCCATGAACAAAATTCAAAGCGAAATTGGTGCTTCTGAAGCTAATCTTACAAGTAACCCTCTGTCGAGTGCAATTTCTGGTCGTAATGTGAATATGAATAAGAGTGCAACTTCTGGTCCTAAGGTTGGTACTACTAATGGTAATGGAGTGAAGTCGGTTTCTTACGCGGGTGCTACTTCTAATGAACCTCAGAAACATGTGTCTAATTTTCGGAGGTTGGAATGTATCAAAAAGAAGGATGATGTTGACCTTTCAATTCCAATAAAAGTAGTGGAAGAGGTGAACATGCGATTTGAGAATACTCTCTACGGTTACTTCCTTGGCCAATGCCTTGCTTTTCCTGTTGTTGATTACTATGTCCGCAATGCATGGGCTAAGTTTGGTGTGCAAAAGGTAATGATGAATGCTAAGGGGTTCTTCTTCTTTAAATTCAACTCGAAGAAAGGTATTGATGATGTGCTTGAAAACGGCCCTTGGTTGATCAGAAATATTCCTATTATTCTTAAACCATGGACTTTGAACACAAACCTACTTAAAGAGGATTTGACTAACATCCCAGTGTGGGTTAAATTCCATGATGTTCCCCTTGCTATGTTTTCTGATGATGGCCTCAGTTTTCTTGCCACACTGATTGGCACGCCCAAAAGGTTAGATGCTTTTACAAGCCAAATGTTCAAAGAATCGTGGGGTCGTAGTAGTTTTGCTAGATGCATGATAGAAGTGAAGTCGGATGAGGTGCTTCGGGACAGCCTAACTTTTGAGATACCATTACTTGATGGTTCGGGTTCGACTATTGAGAAGATACGGGTTGAATACGAATGGAAACCACCCCGTTGTGATAACTGTAGGATCTTTGGTCATACTCTGGTTGATTGTCTTAAAGTTGTTGCACCTCCAGTTCAGCCTACTAAGCCTATTAATGATGGTTTCACGACTGTCAATAATAAAAAGAAAGGTAAGCAAGGTGGTTATAATACTTAGGGTAAAGGAGGGTTTACTAAACCTGTTGTGGGTAAGCAGTTTCAGTATCAACCCAAAAAGAATCCTCCTGAACCTAAGAAGGTGGGTGGCACTATGAAAGGGCTTCTGATGTGCCTAGTACGAGTGGAACGAATATTTCTACATCTAATCAGTTTGATGTTCTTAATATGGATGATACGGATGCTTTTGGTATTCCGTCTAATGACAACAACAAGGATGTGGATGCTAGTCGTACAATGGAAGTTATCGCGGATGAGTCTACTAAGACAGGTAATACAATGGAAGTTAATGAGGAAGAGTCTCTTGAGATAGGTTCTGTTTCACAAGATCCTCTTGTGAGTCTATTAAACGTTAATGCATCACAAGAACCGCTTGTGAGTGATTCAATGGGAACAAAGGAAGTTGGTTCTACTCCTATAGTTGAGAAAATTGGGAAGCTTGAAAAGCTACTTATTGATGGGAAAGCTACTCTTGTGGATGATGATGGTCTTCCTATTCCGTCTACCTCTTACACTAAGAGGGCTAACCCATTTGCAAAGGTGGGTGAGATTGTAGTTTCTGATAGTGATGATGATGAGGTTCTTAACACGTTCGACGAATCAGCAAATCTTTTTGGTGGTGGTCATGAGCGTGAGGATGAGTTTGATGACTATGATGATTATTCGAAGCAAATTTATGATCTTCCAGGGAATTTGGACGCTCTTAATGCCATTTATGGCTTTAATCTCCAAGGTCGTAGGAAGTAGTTTATATTTTTGTTAGAGTCTTTGGTTATCATGTGGATAGTGGTTTGTTTCTTGTTCTAAATAGGAAGTATCTTGTTATGTAAGCTTTGCGGCCTATGTAACGGGCTGAGATATGGGATTCACCCATATCCGCTGTACTTAAATGCCTTTTGGTGTAATATATTTACCGGGTCGTTGACCTTTTACCCAAAAAAAGAATAGCCTAGTCTTACCGAGTCTTACTTGATTCTAACTGGGTCTTGGTCAGAATAGGCGAGTCTTACCTGGTTCTTGGCCAGAATAGCCGAGTCTTAGGCTGCATGCAATAACGACCGAGACCGACTCGGTCTCAATCGGTCGACTCGGTCGGCACTAGTGTGGGGAGAAGGTCGCGACCCAGAAACAAGAGAAAATGAGTTGGAGTCGGTCTCAAGCTCGACCGACTTTTTTTTGTATTTTGATCCACACCTCCCACACATTTAATGTTTAGACCGTTTGTGACCAAAAAAAATAATAAAATAAAATAAAAATAAAATAAAATTACCGTTTGAAAAATAGACGTTGGGCACAAAAAAAATCCCCTATAAATACACAACTAAACAACACTTCAATTCACACAATCTCACACTTCTTTCTATTAAAAATGTCTAAGAAAACACCACAACAACAAGCAAATGGCCGGAAATCCCGTTTACCACAACAAAACATCCCGCAAGTATCACCGGATTCGACTTTCCGGTTAACCGGTGTGTCACCAACCATCAATTTCTGACCTCGTTCTCTTGATTACGAATCTCAACGACCTCCTCAACAACAAACATTCAATCCATTTGCTATGCATCGTAATATTAATCGTCCATTTGTTCCCCCGTATCAAAACAACCAACAACCACAACAAAACTTCCAACAACCACAACAAAGCAACTCTCGTCGAAGCCATCAATCTATGTATGGCTCCCGCGAATCGTGCTATCATCCAACAATGGACTCATCAATGTCTTCCTACTCTAATTATCAAAATTATTCTCCGGTAAACAACATCAATCTTGATGCTTGTGATTTTATGGAACAATTAGAAAACAATCCGGATTTTTATGTTGGAACCGGTTCGGGTTATCCGAGTCAACAAATGTCACCGGGTTATCCAGGTTCAGGTCACGGATCGTATCACGATTCGGTTCCAAATGATGATCTTGTTGATGACGACGACAACACTATTTCTAAAGAGATGTCACCGGTCAAACCAAATAAGCGTGCTACAAAGGCTAAGAAGAAGGCGGTTGAGAAAGAGGTTGAGGAAAAGGTTGACAAAGACATCTCGAATTGGTCAAAAGAGGAAGAAATCGCGTTATGCATGGCTTGGTGTGATTCGTCGGAGGATAGCATAGTTGGAACCAACCAAAATTCTAAGGGATTTTGGAAGAAAGTGATTACATACTTTGAAAAGGAGGTCGGTGAAGGGAGATCATACAACTCAATTACTAGCAAGTGAAAAAATAGGATTCGTCCTAGAGTTGGTGCATTTTGTGCCATTTATGACGATTGTTATGAGAATTTTGGAAGTGGTGCGAATGATCTCAATATTTACCAAAGAGCGTGTGATGAATATGCAATAATGATGAGGCACACGTTTCAATTGGATCATTGTTGGGAGATTTTGTGGGACCATCAGATTTGGAAGAAAAATGAGATGCCGCATTTTTTAAACCAAAATGCGGGTCGAAAAAAAACCAAGGACTTCTGACACGGGCTCGGATGTGCCTAGTAATGAAGAGCCTCGAAATGAGCGACCGGTTGGGCATGATGCAGCTAAGAAAAATAAGGCTACTAAGAAGAAATCGTCGGGGTTTAATTTGGATGGGGTAGCCGAAAAATGGCAAGCAATTACGTCAAAGGCATGGGGTAAGAAGCAGGAGCTTGCAGACGGATACTACAAATTGAAGGAAAAAGAGCTGGAGCAAAGGGATAAGGAGTTGGCGCTGCAGCAAAAGAAAGCGGAGCAAGAAGATAGAAGATTGGCAATGGAAGAACAAAAGCTTGAATTTGAGCGTCAAAAGAAATATCAAAAAGACATCATCTTCTATTTCAAACCAATCGACCCATCTTTGCCCGCATTTCAACGACAAAAAATGCAAGAACTCAAAGACTCGATCAAGGAACAATACAACCTAGATGATTAGTTTTTATGTTGTAATGTTTTAATAAGTGTTGTAATGTTTTTATTTTAGTTGAATCAGTATGTAACATTTTAATTATGAATGAAATTTTAGTTTGTGTTAAAAATGTTTTTTTTTTTTTTAATTGAACTTGGTCACCCTTACTGTGGCACTGAATCGCCTGCAGGTCGCTGGAGAAAGAAAGCTGACGTGGCAGAAAAAGTAAGGGGGTTGACCCTTATTAGTAGTCCTTATTACATTCAGCCTTACCTGGTTCTGACTGGGTCTTGGTCAGAATAGCCGAGTCTTACCTGTTTCTAACTGGGTCTTGGCCAAAATAGCCGAGTTTTACCTGGTTCTAACTGGGTCTTGGCCAGAATAGCTGAGTCTTACCTGTTTCTAACTGGGTCTTGGCCAGAATAGCCGAGTTTTACCTGGTTCTAACTGGGTCTTGGCCAGAATAGCTGAGTCTTACCTGGTTCTAACTGGGTCTTGGCAAGAATAGCCGAGTCTTACCTGGTTCTAACTGGGTCTTGGCCAGAATAGCCTAGTTTTACCTGGTTCTGTTGGGAATTCTGTGTAGAAAGAATTCTGCTGCTGTTTCTGCTGAAAGGATTCTGCTGAAGAGTTGGTTTCTGCTGAAGCAGTGTATCTGCTGAAGACATAGTTCAGCTTTATTAGTTTCTGCGGATGTAGTATTTCCGTGTTTTATGTAATGTAGTTTGGATATGCATGAGTTTATTTAGGAAGTGATAATGCATATCTTTTAGAACTTTTAGAAGATACGTTTCTTGAGAAACGGTTTAGGGTTCCTTGAGTATAAAAGGAACACACGGTTTATGTATTGAATAACTTTTAGAAAAACTCTTATTATAATTAAAAGATCCATAGAGGATCGAGAATTCTTAGTATCAAACTTGTGTTTTGTTTCCGCTTTATAAATACAAGTTGCAGGGATTGTCTATTAGTGTGTTATTGATTACAGTGACATTACTAACGATTCTAGAGTGCTCAAGTAGATCTATCAAGGTCTATAGTTCAACAAGTGGTATCAGAGCCTCGAGAGAGTCTCTGCCATACTAAGAAAAACAAATCTTACACCTTTTCAAACAAATCAACAACCATGCCTGGATCTGATGATGATACTGATACAACTCAAAACATTAACACCACTTCTCTTCAACAACTCAGCCTCTCTAACAGTAATGCTAAGTTTCCATACTTGAAGAATGCTGAAGAATATCACTTGTGGTCCATGAAAATGCAGAACTGGATCACAAACGTAGATTGGAATTTATGGGAGATTGTTAAGAAGGGGAATAGCTTAAAGAAGCATGTTACTGATGCTGATGGAGTTGTGACAATTGTAGCTCCCAAAACTGCTGAAGAGATTCTGGCTGTGCAGAGGGAAAGTAAAGTCAGAACTATTTTGCTCCAAGCAATACCAGATGATCATATGGGTGACTTCCATTTTATGGAGGATGCCAAGGATATTTGGATGGCTATAAAAGCAAGATTTGGTGGGAATGAGGAATCAAGAAGGTTGCAGAAATCTTTGCTGAAGCAGAAATTCCAAGAATTTCAGATATCTGAAGAAGAGGGAATTCATAAAGGTTATGACAGGTTTCATCGGATCTTGAGTCAACTTAATCAGTTGAAGGCTAGACCTGACAATGAGGACTGCAATGCTAAGTTTCTGAGATCTTTGCCACCATCTTGGTTGCAAGTCAGTATTGCTATCAAAACAAAGGGTGGCTTGGACTTAATCTCCTTTGATGATCTCTACAACAAGCTCAAATCACTTGAGCCTGATGTTAGAAGTCCTATTCGTCCATCTACTCATTCTGCATTTGTTGGTGCTTCTACAAAACCTGTGCATCAAGCTTCAAGTTCATATACATCTGGAGCATCTTCTCAAACTCATAATCAATCTACTCCTAAATCAAGATCAAGTAATGTGTTGGAGGATCTTATTCATTCATTTGTGGCTGAATATGAACCTCAGCAGTTTATTGCTTATGAGGACTTTGAACAGGTAGATCCATTGGAAATGGAGGAGATGCACTTGAAATGGGAGCTTGCAATGATCTCTATGAACATCAGAAGGTTTGAAGCCAAGTCTGGAAGGAAGTTTGGTTTTAATGGCAAAGAAGCTGCAAGGTTTGATAGAAGGAAGGTTAAATGCTATACTTGTGGTCAAGTGGGACATTTTTCAAGGGAATGCAAAGATAGAAAGGCTGGAGATGAAGTTAGATATGGTTCTTATCCACTGGAAGCAGGGAATACCAAGACTGTACCTTCAAAGGCAATGGTGACTCTGGATCACCAAATTGATTGGGGTGATCATGAACCTGCTGGAGAGGAAGCTGCTACTTCTTCACAAGTGAATCTACTGGCATTTACACCTTCAGAAGACAAGAAGGAGCAAGTCTCCTTGATGGGAATCTCTCAGGTACACAATTGTGTGTTTGGATGTAGTGTAAGATACAATGAACTTAAAAAGGAATTTGATGAATTGAAACCTAAGTACAATGAATGTTATATAGAGGTAGAGTCTTATAAATTGGCTTTAAAAACTCTAGAGAAACAAAAAGTATGGTTTCAAAAGAATCAAGTTAAATATGATGAAAAAATAAGAGTTCTAGAAAGTGATTTAGAAATTGCTAAGATAGAATTAAAACGTACTGAAAAAGAGAAGTCTAATTTGGAAAATGAAAACCAAAATTTACAAGTTAAATTAGACAAAGAAATAGCTAGAGGTAAACAATGGCAAATGTCAGGTGATAATCTTGCGAGGGAACTTTATGGTAGTCAAGCTGTGAACTCTAAAATAGGTTTGGGATTTCAAAAATATGTTGGTTTAGAGGCTAAGAATGACCTAGGTAAATCCACACCTGCAGGTTTAGCTAACTTTGTCAAAGAAGGTCACTTACATGCTGTCCCTGGACCTATAAGAGGGGAACATATGCCTATTGACCTATCCAAACCTAGTGACTTTGATGGATCACACCATCTCTATGGCAAAAAGTCAACTGACTTGCCAGACCCTAGTGTTAAATCTACTGACTTTGTCTCTTGTTGTGACAGTGACAAGTCTTCTGATGAAGGGTCTACCTCATTTGCCAGCTGTGATTCAAGTGAGAAGTCTGACCTGCCCAAGACCATGCCCAAGACCACACCAAAGATATCACCCAAGACTCCCCACAAGCCTTCTAGAGTTGCTGCTGATCACAAGACAGTTTCTACTGAAGACTTGTTTTTCAATTCTTTGCATAATAATACTTTTGGCTTTGTTAAAAACAATTCTGTTTGTCATGATGATTTGAATACTTTTTCATGTTATGGAAATTCTTTTGGTTTGAATAAATCTTCTAAACAGAAGAAGTGTTTTGTGTGTGGAAGTAAATATCACTTGATTAAGGATTGTACATATCATGAGCAAAGAATGGGTGCAGGTGTTAGTCAAAGAAAATCTAGGCAATTGTGGAAAAATGTTCACGACATACCATCTTTTGTTCCACATCAGCAGAAACCTAATTCTGCTGAAACTCATTTTTCCTGGAGAAAAACCAGTACTAGACCATATGTCAGATCTACTAGTTCTTTCTTTTATAATGATTATTGGCCTAATCACTTTGACTCATTGAATAATGGTGGTGGGAAATGGAATACTGCTGTGAAGCCCTCAGCAGGTTGTTCTTGGACTAAGAAGGGACCTAATATGTATTACAGGCCCAAGAACAATGGTGGATCTAAAACATCTACATGGCCTGTTACTAATGATCCACAAGGCAGACTCAAGTCAGCAATGACTTGAGTCTCCAATGTGTACTAATATTGTAAATTTTTGTTGGTGTTGTAGGCACATCCTTTGAAAAGTACTGAAGTTGGCATCTTTGATAGTGGTTGTTCTAGAAGTATGTCTGGGAACAAGGATAAGATGCATGATTTTGAGCCCATTGAAGGAGGTGGAACTGTAACTTTTGGTGGTGGAGATGGCAAAATAACAGGGAAAGGAACCATAAAGACTCCCTTGTTAGACTTTGAAAATGTTTACTATGTGGAGGAACTGGGGAATTTTAATCTTATCTCAGTATCACAAATTTGTGACTCTAAGCATAAGGTTTTCTTTTCTGAAGATGAGTGTCTTGTACTTTCCAAGGACTTCAAACTCCCAGAAGACACAACTGTATTGCTGAGAGTTCCTAGAACCTTCAACTTATACACATTCAATCTGAATGATGTTCAACCTGAAGGTGATCTAACATGTTTGGTTGCCAAAGCTTCCCTGGATGAATCTAATAAATGGCATAGAAGAATGGCACATGTGAATTACAAGACCATCAACAAGTTATCAAAACTTGGTCTTGTTCAGGGCCTTCCTTCTAAACTCTTCACCAAGGAACACAACTGTATTGCTTGCAACAAGGGAAAGCAACACAGAGCCTCCTACAAAACAGTCCAAGCAGTGAGCTCCATTTCAGAACCTCTTCAGTTGCTGCACATGGATCTCTTTGGTCCAACCCCCATTAGAAGTATTGATCACAAGTACTTCTGCCTGGTTATTACAGATGATTATAGCAGGTTTTGCTGGGTGTTCTTTCTCAAAACTAAGGATGAAACAACACCAATTCTGAAAGAATTCATTATCTTAGTTGAGAACCAGCTGAATAAAAAGGTTAAGGGAATCAGGTGTGACAATGGTACAGAATTCAAAAATGTTGTATTTATAGAATTCTGTAAGTCTAAAGGGATTAGAAGGGACTATAGTACTCCAAGAACTCCACAACAAAATGGGGTTGCTGAAAGGAAAAATAGAACCCTCATTGAGGCAGCAAGATCAATGCTTGCAGACTCCAAACTACCCACCATGTTTTGGACTGAAGCAGTAGGTACTGCATGTCATGTCTTGAACAGGGTATCCATCACTAGACTTCATGTTAAGACACCTTATGAACTTCTCACTGGGAAAGTTCCACACATCCGTTACCTTAAGCCTTTTGGATGCAAAGTGACTATTCTGAATACTGCTGATATACTGGGCAAATTTGATGGGAAAGCTGATGAAGGTTATATAGTTGGGTACTCAGCTCATAGCAAGGCCTATAGGGTATATAATCTGAATGCCAAAAGGATTGAAGAGACCCTTAATCTGAGATTTCTTGAAGATCAGCCTAATATTCAGGGTCAAGGCCATTCTTGGTATTTTGACCTAGACTATTTGACTGACTATTTGGGTTATACTAGGCATGCTTCTAATCCTGATGCAGGTACCAAAGATTCAAGTTCTAACCCTGCAGGTTTCATGGATGATGACTCAGAATGTGAGTCTGAGCCAGAAGAGAATACTTTTGTTGTACCATCTTTTCCACCTAACCATTTTGTAGGTAATCACTCTGCTGCTGAGCCAGATGATGAGTCACAATATGCAGAAGATCTAGCAAGATTGCAGAAGCAGGAACATGCTGCTACAAAGGAAGCTCAGAATCTCAATGATAAGGTTACACAAGAGACTGAGGCTATCCTACATCAGTCAGCACAAGCAGTCAGTGGAAACAAGGATACTGCTGAAGGCACACCTCTTCCCACTGACAATGTAAAAGATGCTGATTCTGCTGAAGTTCTTTCTGCTGATCCTACTGAAGTCTCTACCGATTTTGATAAGCCTTTTACCAGATTTCCTAGTCCTTCTGACCTTGGAAATTATCAACCAATGCCTGGTTTGTTTAACTCAGCCTCTTATGACACTGAGTTTGAGCCTACACTCACCAACATTGATGCCACCATTGATGTTCCATCTACAGCTACCAAACGGATTCACAATGCTCATCCCCTATCCAAGATTATTGGTGATCCTAAAGACCCTGTTCGAACTAGAAGCACTGTCAAGAATACCAAATATGGAGAAGTTGCTTTTGTCTCTTATGTCTACAATCAAAAGAGGAACAATCACACAGACTTCAAACATTGTTTGTTTGCATGCTTTCTTTCTCAAATTGAACCAACTAGTGTTTCTCAAGCACTGGCTGATTCAAGTTGGCTTGAGGCAATGCAAGAGGAGATGCTGCAATTTAAGAATCAGCAGGTTTGGATTTTAGTTCCTCTTCCTGATGGTAAGTATGCCATTGGGACAAAATGGATTCTGAAGAATAAAAGAGATGCCAGGGGTATTGTGGTGAAGAACAAAGCAAGACTAGTGGCTCAAGGTTTTAGACAAGAGGAAGGCATTGACTATGATGAGGTCTTTGCACCAGTGGCCAGAGTTGAAGCCATACGGATATTTTTGGCCTATGCCTCTTATATGGGCTTTATGGTTTATCAGATGGATGTAAAAGGTGCTTTCTTGTATGGAGAGATTGAAGAGGAGGTTTATGTGACTCAACCCAAAGGATTTGAAGACCCTGATCATCCTGAGTATGTCTACAAAGTTGTCAAAGCTCTCTATGGACTGCATCAAGCTCCCAGAGCTTGGTATGCTAGACTCTCCACATTTCTGCTGCAGAATGGATACAGAAGAGGTGCCATTGACAAGACCTTGTTTCTCAAGAAAGATTCTAGGGATATTATTCTTGTGCAGGTGTATGTGGATGATATTATCTTTGGTTCTACCAAAGCAGCCTGGTGTAGAGAGTTTGAGGATTTAATGAAGGGAGAATTTCAGATGAGTGCCATGGGAGAACTCACTTTCTTTCTGGGTTTGCAAGTTCAGCAGAAACCTGATGGTATTTTTATACATCAGGAGAAATATGTAAAAGATATGTTGTCCAAGTTTGCTATGGAAAATGTCAGGACTGCCACAACTCCATATGAGGCTCCTAAACCAAAGAACAATCTTAATCCTGATCTTCCTGTGAATGTTCATTTATACAGGTCTATGATTGGTTCTTTGATGTACTTGACTGCTTCACGACCTGATATCACATTTGCTGTGAGTGCATGTTCAAGACATCAAGTCACTCCACTTACCTCTCATATGAATGATGTCAAGAAGATTTTTAAGTATCTTAAAGGCCAACCACAATTAGGTCTTTGGTATCCCAAAGAGTCTCCATTTCAGCTAGCAGCTTATAGTGATAGTGACTATGCTGGTGCCAATTTGGATAGAAGATCCACAACTGGAGGTTGTCAATTTCTTGGTAGAAGACTGATTTCTTGGCAATGCAAGAAACAGACCATTGTTGCTACCTCTACTACTGAAGCAGAGTATGTTGCTGCTGCCAATTGTTGTGGTCAGGTTCTATGGATTCAGAATCAATTACTGGATTATGGGTATAACTTCATGAATACTACCATTTTCATTGACAATCAAAGTACCATTTGCATTGTTAAAAATCCAGTTTTTCATAATAGAACCAAACATATTGAAATCAGACATCATTTTATAAGAGATGCTTATGAGAAACATTTGGTTAAAGTGGTCAAAATTCACACAGATGAAAATGTGGCAGATTTATTAACCAAGGCATTTGATGGACCAAGGTTTCAATATTTGGTGGTCCATATTGGCATGTTAAACCCTTAACTGCAAAGTTTAAGGGGAGGCATAAGCCTCAGGGGAGGCATATGCCTCAGGGGAGGATGATGACTGTAAACTTTGGATTATTTGTATATGTTGTATACTTTCTGAGCTTTAACAAGTTTTTAACACTAACCCTCTAATAGTTGTGCAAGTTGTTTTGTGTATTTGCTTGTTTGGTGTATTTGCAGATGTTCTGAGAATGAAAGTTCCATGATTAATGTCACCAAGAGCTAAAGTCAAAGGAATGTGGTCTATATGCTAAACCTGGTTTCTACTGATCAATTAAATCATGCTGAAGGTCTTACACATTGGATTAATTCAAATAAGATCTTTTCATTCATTCATAGAAACAAGTTACAGCTTACATTAAATGTTGCAATTGAGATACAATGACCATTTCTAAACTATTGGCTAATTCAGTAATACTAGCTTCTATCACTTATTACAAAATACTTGAGGCTATGACAAGTACAATGAAGAAGCTGAAGATGAAAATGTAAAAAGAAGAGAAGGAAGAATGAGAAGATGCTCATGAATTAAGGTCAAGAAAATACTCAAGAACCTTGATCCATGGTTACATTCCTCAGTCACCTACTTCTCCTTCTCCTTTCCCTTACGTATGATCTCAGACCTCTTGATCTGTCCAATATGTTCTTGGTGTGGAAGACCAGGTCCTGGAGCAGGAAGATCCAACACCACATTTTGTGATGTTGGAAGAGATGGATCCCTAGTACTTGATCTTGGTAGGGATCTCTCAGGAGTGGAAGGAGGAAGAAAGGGTGGATCTTCAGGTTCTTCCTCTGAAGTATCTTCATCAGAGGTATAGATGAAGGGAGAGACAAGCTCTCTTTCAGCAGGATTGGGTGCATTGCTTGGTTCACCTTTCAAGTGAGCATTCCATTGTCTTTCTTGTGCAGCACAACGATCCTCCAATGCTCTTGTAAAGTCAGAACCCTCAAGTCCCCAAGGATATGGTGGTATATCCCCTTCTGATGATGAAGAAGAGGAATTTGAATCTGAGGTTTCTGGGTGTGAAGACATGGGTTGAATGGTGAATTGGGTCTAATTGGAATTAGGGTTTTGAAAGATAATTAGGGAAAGTTGATGAATGAGATGTGAGATTTGGGGTGATTAAATAAGCTAATTTAAGGAGTTACGATATTAAATGCGAGTTGGGTGGCACAGTAAAATCAAGATATTGACCGAAGATATTTTTACCTTTGGTTGATTCTGCTGATAGTTGACTGTGCTTCAGCAGGTTTGACTTTCGTTACTGCTGAAGGGTTAATTTTAAAATTAGAAGTTTTGTCAGACTTGGTCAATAAGTTGTTCCGATAATTTTGACCACGATTGGGGAACTTCCAAATTTAACTCACTCTGCATATCTTTTCGAATCAAAAATTATTCGCTTATCACTTCACATAAACCCATTATTCTTGGGTGTAATTCATAACCATCTCACACACATTCAGTCAAATGGCTCAACTTGAATTGAAGGGTGATCATAACAAATACGCTATTCTAACAACAAAGAAGGGACATGAAGAATTCGATTTGATGGTGGAGTTTTTACGAAGGTCGAAGATTCATTATGCTTTGACTTATTGTCCTAATTTGGTATGTGAATCTCTGGTGAAGCAATTTTGGGCATCTGCTACTAAGAGATCTGCTACAGAGATTGTAGCTGAAATTGATGGCGTAGAATATGTGGTGACAGAAGGGTTGATAAGGACAAAGCTTCAGTTGGATGATGAAAATGGTGTGTATCATTCCAACACTACAGAGATTCTTGCTGGGTTAAGAGAAGCTGGATATCAAAGTACTGATACTTCAAAGTGGCATAAGAATCAATTTTGTCCGAAGTGGAGGTATTTGGTGCATCTGCTGCTTCAATGTTTGAGCAACAAGTGTGGTGGATGGAACCAGTTCTCTCTGCAATTGGGTTGTGGTATTGTTTGTCTATCTAAGGGTGAAACTTATAATTTTTCTAAGTTTATTTTTGATAATATGCTAGAAAACATAGATAAAGAACAACATAAGTTTTTAATGTACCCTAGATTCTTACAGATTATCTTAGACATAACCACTGAAGATATGACCCATATACCCATTAAAAGTCTAGGTTCTAAGTTGTTTGCCTCAATGAAAACAAATTATATTGGGGCACATTACCCTTTGCTAAAAGCAATGTTGCCACAAGGCAATGCTAATGCAGTTGAGGGTGATGATGCTGGTTATGTGCCTGCTTCTGATGCTGCTGATGGTATTCCTTCAGTGGTAATGGCGGAAGCGCCAGCTACAACTGCTGAACCTTTACCTGATTCTACTGACTTACCACCACCTACCCCTGTACACATGTCACCTAGCCCTACCATCTCACCAGTTCAGGATGCTCCAACTGAGCAATTTCATGAGTTTGAAGTTGATCTACAGACTTTTGAACCTGAACTAAATAGACTACCTTCACCTAGTTCTTTGGGAGAGCAAATTAATGTAGGTTCTCCTAATGTTGTACATGAGTCTGTTTCTCCTACAGGGTTCAATGAAGCTCCTCATACCACTGAGCAATCAAGTGATAGAGCAGAGGACCCTATTACTCTTACATTTGTATATGAATCTCTTAACAGGTATATGAAAATGACTGAAGATCTCCAGAAAGAACTTGCTGAGACCAAGACTACTCTTGGTAATGAGATTCAAAGTCTGAAAAGCAAAGTCAAAGATTTAGAGACACAGCTGGGTCAGCAGGATCAAAGCAAAGATGGATTGGACTCTACTGAAGAGGCAAAGGAGGCAAATTTGGATTCTCTTGAGATTCTAGCTGAAGTTGCTAGACAGTCTCATGTTCTTCCTCCTAAAGCTGCAACAGTATCTCAATCTAAACCAATCATACTAGTTCAAAGAAGAAGTACAAGACAGTATTTGGCAAAACAAGCTGCTGAAGCTTCAAAAGTTTCTGGTAATGATAATGATGTGCTGATGACTGAAGCTGTGGATATACTTCAGGAGAAACAATCATTCAGCAAGGTTACTGTTGATCAATCTGCTGACAAAGGAAATGCATCAGGGGAAACATTTTTTGTAGCTGGGAAAGAATACATGAATTCTCCTGTTCATCATTCATTTGAGAACATAGAGATTTCTACTGATAAAGAGGTTCAAGATGCACATGATGAACCTATGGCCGATGTGGATATGTCTAATGATCATATTGCTGAAGCTAATGTTTCTCATGATAGTTTGGATGAGCTTAACTGATGAAGATAGAGCTGGTCAAGGTAAAGTATTGCAAGAATGGGAAAATTATATGAAGAGTGTAAATCTTGCTAAGGAAGTACAAGCTAAGTTTGATGCAGAATTAGATTCAGAGACTCAAAGATATGTGTCTACCTTACCCATTGCAAGACAAAGGGAATTGGATGCAGCAGTTCTAGAGTTTGATGAGTCAGACTGGCAGTCTATTGGAAAACAGATGCTTGCTAATACTAATGTAACTGCTGATCTTTTTGGAAAGAAAGTAGAGGAACAAGATTTTGAATCTGAGATTGTGAAAATGTTGAAGATGAGGAAGAAGGCAGCTGATGAATTAAAGGCTAAAGCAAAAAGGGAAAAACCCATGACTCAAGCACAGCAAACAGAGTATATGAGAACATATGTAAAAAATCAGAGTAGCTCTGTATATAATTCTGCTTGGTCTAAGAAATATGTATGGGGACTTCCTTTTAACAACCTAGTTGAGATTTATAATAGAATCAAATCTAGGAATGCTAAAGCTGGAATGGATGCTTCAAAGAAAATTCCACTTCTAAATGTTGATGAGGATTCTTCTAAGAATGTTCATATAGCTGCTGCACAAGTATCTTTACCTGCTACTTCTACTGGTGTTGATGTTTCTATGGATAAAGGTAAAGCCAAAGTAACAACATCAGATGCTTCAACTAGGAAGAGAACTAGGAGACAATTGGAGCTGGAAAGATTAGGTGAGGAGACTGCTAGAAAGTTGACTGAAGATCAAGAAGCTGAACAAAGGGCTGCACTTGATAGATTTCATGATCTGAAGACAAGAGAAGTTGAAATTCAAGCTGCTAGGAACAAACAAATCAGAAAAGCTATGGATGAACAATATGCCTCTGCTGCACTTGAATCTTCTGAAGATTCTGCTGATGACCAAATGGATACTCCATCAGTGGATACTGAAGCTGCAGAAGGTAATTCTGCTGATGCAGCAGTTCATGATGCTATTTATGTTCCTGGTAGAAGAGGAAAGAGAATGGCTAGAGTAGGATCATTACATAGTCTAATTAATGTAAATGATTCAGATGCTACATTTATAAGGGAAGGATCATCTGATGATTGGCCAGAAGGAACTAGAGTGGTTCTAGTAAGTTGGGAGTTAAGTCCAGATGGTCAACTCAATATCATTCATAGATTGGATAAGTCATCCATATCTTTTGTTTTCCTTCAGCAGATTCTTCATCTTGTAAGTTATCAGGATTTGGTCACTCTACATGAGTTGGTTACTAAGTTTTATGCCACTCATACTCCTGAAGGTTATGGATTGTATTTGTTGGGTGATCTTCAAGTATTGTTTGATTCTTCTACTCCTACTGGTGCAAGTTATGATATATGGAAGAATAATCAGAAATGGAAAGTTCAGAGTTGGAAGTTCTATCCTATGTCTTATGTACATTTGCTGGAAACTACCACTGGTCTGAGGATTATCATGGATATTATTCATAAATATCCTCTGAAGGTATCTTTGATGGAGAAAATGTTGCAACAGAAGTTGGAAATTCCTCCTGATCCAGCTGGTAATACAAGATTATTTGCTGAATCTTTGGTGAAGGTTTTCAAACAAAGGATTAAGACTTCCAGAGCAGCAGTTGAGTAGGGATCTTATGTTGTATATTTTTTAGTAAAAAAAAAAAAAAAAAAAAAAAAAAAAAAAAAAAAAAAAAAACTAACATATTGTTATATAGTTTTTGTTTGCAGGTTTGGTTATCAACTTACCTGATGTTGACTATTCCATCATAAAGTTGGCTAGTCCAAAGGGTACAGCTTTGGTAAAGACACATCAAATCTGTTGATAGCTGTAATGGTTTGCTCAAAACCATAGGGTTGTCAACTCACCAATGCTTTGTTGCTGAGTAGTTGAAATGGTTGTCAATTGACCATGGATTTTTCCTTTATGGATTCTGAATAATTGGCTAGCCCACATGTATATGGCTTGTGGTAAAGGCAGTGGAAAACCATATTTGGTAATCAGTTAACCAAGATGATTTTCATCAAGATAATTGACTAGTCCTGAGCAAACGGCTACAGGTAAAGACATCTCAAATCCGTTTATAGCTGATGATTTGCTAAAAATCATGTGGTTATCAGTGTACCTTTGAACACTTGGCTACTCCAGTAGTGATGGCTATTGGTAAAGAGACATCAAATCCATTATTTTCAATGATTCACCTCTCACAGGAGTTAACACACCTGGAAGTGATGAGAATAGTATGAAACTAAATTGTTTTGATGTACATTAAGTCATTTGTTGCTGCAAAGAATGGAGCTTTCAAGTATATGCTGATCATAGAGATTCTGCTGATGATAATTCTTTGCTGGTGCTCTGTTACAATCCTCTTGGTATGTTACTTTAAAGATCTATCAAGAATCTTGAACTTAACTAGGTCAAATTCAAGATTAGGGGAGGATTGTTGGGAATTCTGTGTAGAAAGAATTCTGCTGCTGTTTCTGCTGAAAGGATTCTGCTGAAGAGTTGGTTTCTGTTGAAGCAGTGTATCTGCTGAAGACATAGTTCAGCTTTATTAGTTTCTGCGGATGTAGTATTTCCGTGTTTTATGTAATGTAGTTTGGATATGCATGAGTTTATTTAGGAAGTGATAATGCATATCTTTTAGAACTTTTAGAAGATACGTTTCTTGAGAAACGGTTTAGGGTTCCTTGAGTATAAAAGGAACACACGGTTTATGTATTGAATAACTTTTAGAAAAACTCTTATTATAATTAAAAGATCCATAGAGGATCGAGAATTCTTAGTATCAAACTTGTGTTTTGTTTCCGCTTTATAAATACAAGTTGCAGGGATTGTCTATTAGTGTGTTATTGATTACAGTGACATTACTAACGATTCTAGAGTGCTCAAGTAGATCTATCAAGGTCTATAGTTCAACAGGTTCTAACTGGGTCTTGGCCAGAATAGCCGAGTCTTACCTGGTTCTAACTGGGTCTTGGCCAGAATAGCCGAGTCTTTCCTGTTTCTAACTGGGTCATGGCCAGAATAGCCTAGTCTTACCGAGTCTTACCTGGTTCTAACTGGGTCTTGGTCAGAATAGCCGAGTCTTACCAGTTTCTAACTGGGTCTTGGCCAGAAAAAACCCACAACCCGCGGGTACCCGCCATAAATGGGTGGGTAAACGTGTCAAATCCACGGGTGGGTTGTGGGTGAAAATCTTTACCCATCAGTGGGTGGCGGGTGGGTGACAGGTGAGGCATACCCATCGTGGGTAAATCCATGACACCCATTTAAAATACCTACGGGTATACCCGTAGCTGTACCCATAAACCCATGTTAAACTTAATTATACTAATTAAAACATTTATGATGTTGCAGGTATACATTTAACAGTTACAACCATGTCTCAAAAAAACATATTAATCTAAAAGTTTGTTTGAGTTTCAAGACTAAAAAGAGAGTATGAAAGATCAAATAATCAAAGCTGTATTTGGCAAATTGATTGATATCTTATTACATAGTTTCATAGTTAGTTTTCATATCATCGTTTTGTAATTTTGTTGCATAACACTAACCAATGGGTTTACCCATGGGCAACAAATACCCGCGGGCAAGGGCATGGGTAGAAATTTATACCCATTGGTGGGTGACGGGTGGGTGATGGGTGAGAAAAAAACTACGTGGGCGGGTAACGGGTTAGAGGTACCCGTGCCCATTGCCCACGGGTGCCATCCCTACATAATACGTAACCATTATTACAAAATCACCATAATCCATGACAACACATGCATGGTTTGTCATGGATGCCCACATTGCACATATTATAATCGTATAATCATGACAAGGAACGCATAACCAAAATGGCATATCACAAATATCCATTATATACACATAAAGATTACATGCATCCTAGGGTTTCTACAAGTTTTAACAAAATCCAAAAAAACCCTAATTTTCTTTTCAAAAAAATAAGTCGACATACATAAAAAATTCTAGGGTTTACAAATATTTTAAAAACCATAAGTACACCAAGTATGTAATAATCATAACGATTCAATTTTATTTGTTTCGGTAATTAATTACAACGTATTAACGGCTCTTGATACCACTGTTGGAATTTGTAAATCATAACAATTATATAAACAAGAAACATCATCAAGCACGCAGCGTAAATAGATCAAATACATGTAATTGAATTAACCGAATATAAAGAATATGCGTACCTTTTTTGTGATTTCTAGCAAGAATAAGAAATCAATGAATAAGAACAATATAAACCCTAATTAGGGTTTATGATGATCGACTATGGGTTTAGTCGAATAGGGCAAAACTTGTTAGCAAAAGTATGCCAACACTTCGTTCTTGTTCACACGTATTAGTAGCGTTTCAATGAGAAAAGCTAGGTTCTTAATTCACAAACAAACCAAACACTATATTTAGAAGATCGCGTAGGAACCCTAGAAAGGTGTAGTTGATCAACTAAACAAGAATGGTTTTGAGCTTAGAAATCTAGTAGGAACCCTATATGGGTGTAGTTCGATTTCTAACTCAAGAGGAGAGAAGAAAAGGAGATTTGGTTTGCAAGTGAACCAAGGGATGATTAGAATGAACAAAGGGGTTTGTTTATATACTAATCAACATCTTGGAGCTCAAGAAAACAACCCTAATCCCCTTAGGGATGGGTTTCGGTCGATCATAGCCCTAGAGGCCTGATCCGGAATCTTCCTGGCTATTATTCCATGTTTAGTCCTTATCTTTCCCCTTCAACGATCATTTAGTCCAATTACCGTTAACTACTAATGACCGTTACGTGTTTTATTTGTGAAATTAATAGTTATTCATAATTCAATATAATAATTATTAATACATTGAAACTCATACGTAAAGTGTGCAATCCCGAAGTCATGAGGATAATACATGTCCTAAACGCGTTATTGCTGATTTGAAGAAACAAAGTATGAAGGCCAATGATGTGTTTCAACATGCTCTAAAGAAGGCTTTCTGTAGCATATATACTGGTCTTAAATTCAATTTAATAAAACAACTAAACAAGTGTTTAGACATGTATCAAAGAAGAATGAGGCTTGTACAAGTGGTACGAAGAATACTTCAAAAGTGACAAGGGATAAGATAGTAACATCGAATCCATTTGACGCTCTTAACTCTGTTACAAATGATGGAGTGGCTGATGCTGATGGGGGTAATAAGAAGATGGTTGATTTTGAGGTGACTATACTCCTAACATGGATCCTAATGTTAGACGATTAGTTACTAGTAGTAATAATGCCAATACAGTTGGGAAGTCGATTGTGAGGACTGTCGAATATAGTGAAAGTGATGTGAAGGATGTCTATGACGAAACATCGAACTTCATGGCTCCTAAGCATCCGAAAGGTAGAAGTGGAACTGGTAATAGAGTCGGTGGTGGAAGTGGGAAATCGAGCTTATATAAGCGTTGTAAGGAGAGTTATGATGAAGACCCATATGATGATTATGAATGTGATGATTTAACCGAAGATCAACTTGAATTATGTGATGTGTTTGATATAAGTCTTCATAGTCAAATTAGACGTTAGTTTATATCTGGTATTGAGTCAAATGTATTTTAGTGGTTAGTCGTATGTTTCCTTCTTGTAGGAATAGAAGTGTCTTGTTATGTTAGCTTTAACGCCTATATAACGGGCTGAGATACAAGACTCACCCGCATCCTATGTACTTAAACATATTTTGAAGAAATATATTCGCTAGGTGTAAAAATATTTTACCCAAAATACTAACTAGTGAAACATGAGAAACAAGAAATCGAACTAAAAAAGGAATCACCTCTCCTGCTTGAAATTCAATCGAATGACGAAAGTTTTATCTCACTTAAACTAAGATGTTCAAGACCTGTTACAATAAGTTGTCATCTTAGCAAACTTAGGAAGCGAGCAAGATATTAGGAAGATTCAAGGCCGTGTGCAATTTCTAGTTTTCCAACTCATATTCATATTTAGAACAGTCCAAAGACTTTTATAATTTACGGTGTTGGTGTTTTCTTAGTTGCAAGTTTTTTAGTTTTTTTAATAAGTATTTGGTGGTTTGCTCCCACCAGAAAGTTGATTTTATTCAATGAACTAAACAATATTTTATTCAATAACATTATCAAATTGGAGGATTTAATTCCAACTAATGGTTTATGTGATGGGTATGGTAATCTAGCTCAAACGTATCAATTATTTAATTTAAAAAGAAAAAATAAATAAAAATAAAAATAAAAAAGGCGAATCCATGATGATGGTTGTAGACTTGTATTGGGCTGTAACAAAGAAGGAATAAGACAATGGGCTTAATAAATTGAGCTAGATTCTGGGCTAGCTCTATCAAACAAACAGTACACATAATAGGCCGACCTTGGACATTTTAGGCCCAATCATAGAACTCGAGCAAAGGCCTAATGTTGAAAGTTGAAAGTCAAAACCATAAACACTATAATTCGTTACTTATTTTTTACTAATTCGATTTGATCCTTTCGGTGTATAGTTGGCCGGTGATGGATGTCCGTATTTATCAAACATAGACTCGGTTTATCGCGCCTTTAAGTATTAGACATGGGTTGTGTTATACTAACCCTCCTTACTTGGGAGGTTGTACTTTTTGTCCCCTTGTTCCCTATTTGTTCCCTCTTTTATTTCAGTACAGTTTTTTGTCAGTTTCTGTTCCGTATTTGTAACAGTTTTAAGCGTTGACATATTAAAATTTATATTTTCTGTTCCGCACTTTCAGTTTTATAGTTTTTTGATATAACCAAAATTATAAAAATCAAAAAAAAATAAAAAACCAAAAAAAAAAATCAAAAAAAAAATAAAAAATAAAAAAAAAAAAGAAATGAGGGGAGGTTAGGATAAAAATACAGAGGGGTCAATATATCATGGGCCATTAGACATGCCTCTAAATAGGTCCTCAATTGGTTCGTTGACTTTCTCCATGTTTAATGTGTGTTGATATTTTATTTAGCTTTCAAGTCATCGTGTTTTTTACGAGTAATTACCAATGTTTCCAAACCCGGGTCGACCCGGCCGGGTCAACCGGTCGGACCGGAACCCGTCAAAAAAGGGTTAAAAAATCGGGGTTTCTAAAACCGGGTCAACCGGTTAGACCCGCCGGGTTTTGAGTGACTCGGGTCAACCCGGGTTTTGATTTTTTTTTTTTTTTTTTCTTAAATTTAAGTTTTGACTCTTTTTTATTTATTTGCCATTATTAAGGTGTTATTTATGTTTGATATGACTTTCTTATTGTGTTTATTCACTCATATTTGTGATTAGTTTTCACTTATTAGATTGAATTCGAGTTCTGATATCCAAAGCGCTTATTTTTTTCTTTAGTTTGAACTTTGAACTGCATTTATGAAGATTTATATGAAGGTTCTTTGCTTTTTTTTCACTATTTGAAGTTTGGACATTAAACTTTGAACAATAGAAAATGGATTTTTGGAAATGTGCATAAAATCGGGTCTAACCGGGTTGACCCGGTGACTCGGCCGGGTCGATCCCAAACCCAGGTTTCAAAACATTGGTTTTTTTACCTTTTTTATGTTTTCAAACTAGTGTGAGTCGTAGAAGAAATAGTACTTGATAAGTAGACTGATATTTTTTGAGGTAAATGTTGATACTTGATATATATTAGACGAGTACTTGGATATATACTTGATATATACAGTATAGCGGCAGATAGTTTTAGTAATACAAAGTTTATTGGTTATAAACGAAAAATAATAAAAGTTTGAGGATTTGAGGATTAAACATAAAGTTTTGAAATCCGGGTGGTTTAACTGGTTGAACCGTTCTAGTCGAAAGACGGGTCAATTTAAATCAGATCAACCCTACGGGTTGGGTCAAAAATAGGTCAAATTAAACCGGGTCAACCCGCCGGGTTTGAAGTGTCCCGGGTCAACCCGGTTTTCGATGAGTATTATTAGTTTCTTTTTTAAACATATGTTTTTAACATTTTCTTTTTTAGTTTCAACTTCTCATTTGCTCAAAATTAATTATTTCAACATTTCCTTTTTAATTTTTTCAACATTTCACTTTCTTACATTTTCACTTTTCACTTTAACCATTTTTGTTTTACTAGGCGAGTACCCATGCATAGCAACGGAAATTCCTAGCGGCAGAAAATTAATGATATGCGATGTTTTGGTAAGTGTTTCATATAACGTTCAAAATAGAACGTGAAAGTACCAAATGAATTACAAACGGTTGTAACATGCGATAATTCAACTCAAGCAAAATTCTTAACATATATCAAAAAACATATAAAAACATGTTTAGAAACATCAAAGTATTATACGAATGTATTCTCATATCCCATTCCAAAAGTATGAGTCACTTGCATGTAGATCAGCTGGTTATAAAAGGTGACCCGCTGGAATGAACATCAGAAGATCTGAGACCCTTATTCTAGGTGAGAGTGTTGAATTTGCAGTTGCATCAAATTCCCTGTTGACTATCAGTTTCCTCTTCTGCGAATCAGACTGACAGATCTTCTTCAGTTATAGGACTCAAACCCGCATCTTGTTTAAGAATCATGGCTTGAGCTTCTTCCACGATGGATGCATCATCTTCAGCAGCATACAAGATCCTTTTTATCATACCAATAGCCTGTTATAAAAAGATGTAAAATGTGCAGCTGAGTAACCAAAATTTAAAATGGGTCACTCGGTTTATCTTTTATGTCAAACAAAAATAGGAAAAAAGTAGCTAAAAAAACGGGTTGAGTGGGCAAAACTTGTCAAGCAGATAGGAAGTCACCCAAAATTAAATTTTCATGAATAAATCCCCTAAACCATTTTTTAAATTATTATTGAGATAATACAAATTTGATAATCATATATAAAAAATCTTCAATAATTTACCAAAACCGTTCAAAGTTAACCCACCCTACTAATTTTACCGCCTATAATGAGCATATTAGCAAATTACTGATGTATAATTGTTGCGGTACTTTAGTATAGCATAGTGCTTTTATCTTATTTTTCTGTATTTGAAAATTTGTAAATAAAGTGAGCTGAAAGAAGAATTACTTGTGAAGGTACTGGTAAAGGAACATACATAGCAAGTTCTTTTTTCACAAGTTTGTATCCTATTATTTGTTAAGGTAAAGGAACAGACATGCATATTGTACTCACTAATGTGTGAAAGTGAGTATACATGAATAAATTATTATCTCAGATGAGAAAGACTACCTCTTTTGAATGATCAAATGCAGAGACTCAAGATTGCGACAACATTTGAGGATCGGGATGAGTAAATCTATGATGGAGGCATCAATTGTTATAACCTCCAACGTCTTCAGATTGGGAAAAGATGCTCAAAAATTCCCATCGATGTCACGTGCCGCACTAATGGCCTATAATAAATATAAACTTCATTGAGCACCAAAACAACATATTAAGGTATGCCAAATTGAAAGGATATACATATGCTAGGTTCTTCACATCCTCAAGATTTAGTAATGATTTATCCAAACTTATGTGAATCAGGACATAACAAGTGATGCATCAAGAATAAACCACAAATTAAAGTATATTACCATAGTTTGTAACAATATTTACATTCAGCCATATATATGTTGCACTCCTATGTTAAAATAACACATTAAGGACCACCAACATAATACTTTCAAATACCTCCAAATATCATATTCTTTTCTAGAAACTTAATATCAGATTATGAATCAAGCAAATAACTAATACTTCATAAATCATAATCCTTTATGTCATTTGATAATGGAACTATATTTTCTTTGGCAAAATTAATGTTAAAGTACATATTCAACCATTTATTGATGATATTAACTTTCCACAAGAATTTCACACGTAGCCGGCCATTAGGCCGTTTACTAAGAAGTATTTTCAAAATTTGGCCACTAATTATGCACTTCTATTAAACTAAGCTAAATTCATAAATGGGAGAATGAAGATACAATAAAAATGATGCCACATTCATTGTCGTGTGCCGCTAAAAAACAGCAACCGCAGACTACAACAGAGGGATGTTGGGCATGGAGGTCTCACTTTTGTAAGTCAACATTTAATTAGATATTGTATAAGATTTCAGATAAGGGTATCATTGACTAAAGGCCATGACCAAATAAAAAAAAATTAGATGTACTACCAAAAAAAAAATGATTTGCACTGCAAAACACCAATCATGGAAGATGACATAGTTCTGCGGCTAGTTTCAAGTTATTTTAGATCAAAAAGCTAGCATGAACTATAACAACAAATTCTAACACAATGAAAATTTGCTATGTATGTTTGTACCAGTGGACTACATAATTGAGAGCTCAAAGTTGAAATATGCTTAGCATTGCTTGTTTGTACCAGTGGACTACATAAATGAAAGCTAGCATAATTGAGAGCTCAAATAATATTTGTTTATGCAATATGTATTTAGGGAGAATGAAGGCCTTCCTCATTACACAAAATCATTGTAACATGTAAGAAACCATCAAACAAAAAAGATGGTCTGTTTGTACGAAAAGTAAACCACTCATGTATAGAACATCAATTCCACATACCTGCAAGATCATGCTGTGGTTGTCCATACGGTCTAGCAAATTTTTATCAGTTACCGCCAGCAACATCATAATGTGAGTGGTATCAATCGCGCCACAAATATTAGGAAGGCCTCTGATATTCTCAAATTTAGACTTTATTTGTGTGATTTCATAATCTGTCAAAAACCTATCAGGTGCAGAATACCAAAATACCCGCAAGAACACATGAAAATTCAATTTATTTAATTTTGAATTATGAGGTTAACACGTACTCACAAACAATATCAGCAAGGTAACATGGAGAAGATTATGCAGACCAAAAAAATAATTAAAAAAAAACGCATAAATTATTATGAAACCGTAAATTCAAAATTAAAAGAATGGGAAACAACCTGAAAAACCTTAGATGCAAACATGATCAGCAACGCAATCTGCAAAACAAATCAACAAAAACCCCCAAATTAACCAAACCCTAATTTTAAAAATAAACAAATGAATAAAAGAAAGACATCAAATAAATGATGAATTAAGAAAAAGTAAACCATAAATAGCGGGGAGTTGGTGGTTGTTGGTCTTGGCCGTTGTGGGTCTCGGTGGAGAGGGGAGTTTCGATGGTGGTGAGTGTGGATAAGAGCTCGGCCGTGGTGTGTCTCGGTGGAAAGGGAGTTTCAATGGTGGTGTGAGTGATGGTGGTGGCGGTGTCTATGGCGGTGGCGGTGCCGGCGGTCGAAGTGAGTTTTGGGAGTGTGTGTGCTAGAAAGAGAGGAAGGAAGAGAAAGAGGGTTTTGTGTGTGCTTATCTTTAAACTTGTATTTTAATATCCCGATTTGCATTTTAATGTCCAGCCTATCATTGCCATATATAACAAGCGTTTCTTTAATGTCCAGCCTATCTTCAAGGGCAAAATGGGCATTCACTGAAATTTCAGTTTTTCACTTTTCACTTTGATAATTGAGACATTATAAGTAGTTAAGATAAATAGTATAGATAGGAAAGAGTTTTGGAATAAAAACAAATACAAAAACCCGTACAATCTTTTACTTCAACAATTAAAAAATAAACATGTTACGATAACTAAATCAAAAGACGCAACGGCTACGTTAGATGTGTGGCTTACAGAAGCTTGAGCTTTTATATTATAAAATAAGTTTTGTTTGTTATACATGTTTATGAAAGCTTTTTATAAGCTATAAGCCTTCATAAGTCCAAGCCAATTGAAATGTGTTTATAAGGGCTTATAATTAGTTAAATTACCTAAATATCTTTCAAAATATAATGAATTATCGTGCAAAAGCTGAAAATATATTTGACTGTAATTTGATGTTTTTTATTCGATCTTACATTAATAAGCTGCTCCAACTAGTTCTCCAAACATCATTATAAAAATATAAGCTTTGGCTTCCAATTTATAATATAAAGTTTAACTCTACCTCATTTCGCCAAACATACGAGATAGTGAAATATTCGTATACTAAAAAAATGTTTTAGTTTGTAACAAACCCTTTGTTTCACACATAATTATCATGCTAAAAATGTTCACATACACGAACACAATGGCGCAGCTACATAGGGGCGGGAGGGGGCGCCCGACCTCCAGAAATTTTTTTTGTGATGTAAGGGTATATAGTTTTCGTGTAGAAAAATTTCGGTATATTCAGTTTCGACCCTCCATTTTAATTGTGAAATTTTTTTTATACATTAAGCAATAAAAAATTTTAGATCCCGACCCTCACTGAAAATTTTCTAGCTTCGCCACTGCACGAACACCATAATCATAGAAGAAGGAAAAAAAATCCGACGACACCCACATACACTATTTTTTATAATATATAATCCCCGATATGTATATCTTATATTGTGAATATATATGCATTGCAAGCTGCAACTTAGATCCAACAAAGAATCCAAATCTAAGGGACGTGGATGATAAAAGCCCTTGCATATCATATCCTCTCATCCCTTTAATCTTCATCAACTTGCACACATCAAATACACCTTCATAACCCTACAATATCACACACAAAAACACATACACCACATTTGCCATAATCCCATAATGGCTACATGGGTATTATCACAATGTGGTGTTACACCGCTTCCTAGATTATACCCTAAGCCAACAACAGGAATATCATCATACTCCAATGTTAAATCCAATCCCATTGCCTCATTCCAATCTTTTAAGCCTAACACAACCCATACTACATTATCTAGATATGGTAAAGACAAGAAGTGGGGTGTAAAAGTGAGTGTACCATTGGCTATAGATTATGTAAATGAAGAGGAGAGTGAAATAACAAATGAGTTTGACCCTAGTGCACCACCACCTTTCACATTAGCTGATATTCGAGCTGCAATACCTAAGCATTGTTGGGTTAAGGACCCTTGGAGGTCCATGAGCTATGTTTTAAGAGATGTGGCGATTGTTTTCGGGTTAGCCGCGGTTGCGGTTTATTTTAATAATATGGTTGTTTGGCCACTTTATTGGATTGCTCAGTCTACAATGTTTTGGGCTCTCTTTGTTCTTGGTCATGATTGGTAATTAAGATTATGAGTTTTTTTATATATATAAAAATTTCATTTTTATGGTTAAGCATTAGTAGTTTAATTCTAATTGTTTGTTTCTTGTTGTTGTTGTTTAGTGGACATGGAAGCTTCTCCAGTAATGCAAAGCTTAATAGTGTAGTTGGTCACTTTCTTCATTCTTCAATTCTTGTACCTTATCATGGATGGTATGCTTCATTTTTTTTTATGTCTTTTTTTCTTAGGACTTTAGGAGTTTAGGTGGTGTTTGGTATGCTTATTTAAATACTAGTATCTGCTAGTGACTTTTTCTAAAAAGCAGATAAACAACTTTCAATTGTTAAATTGTATGGATGGAAAAAGTTATTGTATATACTTGAAGTTATTTTCAATTAGCAGTGCAAAACTGCTTATTACGAACTAATTATTCGTGGCGCTTTTAGCATTAGAAGTTTACCCTGTAGTTGAAATAAGTTGTTCTGAGTTCTTAGTGTCTTGTTTACCAAATTGTTGAATATCTGCTTATAAGTACTATTACCATGACCTTAAGTTGTTACAGTAAGAAAACTCAAACAACCCCTTAATCTGCTTTTCGTTAATTGGGTTGAATGTTACAGGAGAATTAGCCATAGGACTCATCACCAGAACCATGGGCATGTCGAAAATGATGAATCTTGGCACCCAGTGAGTCTATCTCAGCATTATCACTGCCAAGTTTGACTAATAATATCTCCAATTCAATTATTTAGATACACTTGCTAACAGAATCCCATGTATAATTTCCAGTTATCTGAGAAGATTTACAGAAGTTTAGATAGTGCTACAAGAAAACTGAGGTTCACGTTACCTTTTCCGATGCTTGCATATCCTTTCTATCTTGTAAGCATTCTGACTCTCATCTTAATCATATCATTTAAGTATTTTTGGGTCGTTTTTTAAGACTTAGCTAATTAACATCCTATGACGACTAAGCCATAAAGAGGCTAGCAGATGCAGCTGTCCGCTAAATATACATGTTTAGAAAATTTACTAGTATCAAGTCAAAACTTTGAAGTTAAAGAATTTTCGCCTCTGCCCCATGTTATACTTTATCGCTGTTTCATATATTTTTTTGACTCCACAAGTACTAATATCTTGAATTGTGTTCGGATAAACAGTGGAGCCGAAGTCCAGGAAAGAAAGGGTCTCATTTTGACCCCAACAGCGATTTGTTTCTCCCTCAAGAAAAGAAAGATATTCTCACGTCGACGGCATGTTGGACAGCTATGGCTGCCTTGCTTGTTGGTTTGAATTTCGTTATGGGTCCGCTTCAAATGCTTAAACTATATGGCATCCCTTACTGGGTTAGTGGAAAAAATTATCTTGTTTAAAAGCTTCACGTTATTCCTTTTTCCTCACACTAACAATCTTGTTTTAACTTGAAGGGTTTTGTCGTGTGGCTCGATCTAGTAACTTACTTGCATCATCATGGTCATGAAGATAAACTCCCATGGTACCGTGGAAAGGTAACAACATTGACCCGACCCTGATTTCAAATTTGTATATTTATCACAGAAAAATTAACAAATTTTCCAAATGGATACAACAGGAATGGAGCTACTTAAGAGGGGGACTAACGACACTTGATCGTGACTATGGATGGATTAATAACATCCATCATGACATAGGAACACATGTCATACATCATCTCTTCCCTCAAATCCCACACTACAACCTTATTGAAGCAGTGAGTATTCTTGATTCCATATAATGGTTGTAATCTTAATATCGATTTGAACATAGTACTAACTAATTACATCTAATCTGTTTATGTAGACCGAAGCTGCCAAGCCTGTTTTTGGTAAATATTATAGAGAGCCAAAGAAATCTTGGCCTCTTCCATTTCACTTGTTGGGAGTACTTGTAAGCAGTCTAAAGAAGGATCACTACGTGAGTGACGAAGGGGATATCATATACTACCAAACGGATGCAAAAATGACCGGAAACTAGAGAATCTGTCAAGATTTAACAAGAAAAAGGGATACAAAAAGACCTAATGATTCTTTGCTTGACATGAAATTATTCAAGATTTTGTATTAACACATTCTCAGGCTATTTAGAAACATGTATTCATTTTTTCAATATAATTAATGCAAACAAATAGAGACTTGATGATTGACATGAATTTAGTATGTGAATGTTGGAAAACAATCATAGGGTACACACACATAGGAACTAGAATAATTGGATCCTCAAACTAAAATCTAATTATGAGTCCTTTGCAACATGTAATGCCAACAAAATGTGTTTATTTTATGGGTAGAATGTTACAACTCATAGACACATTATTAAAGAATGCTTCCTGTAAGATTCTATTATTTTATATGTCAAAGGATTAATAGTAAGTTGGAGAAAAATATTCCTAGGATACAACTAACGGTCTGTTTGTGTAAACGTAAGTTTAAGCTCTATGATATGCCTCAACAATATGAATTTGAATCTTAAAATTAACTTATTGTGCTTTGAAACGCAATAAGACATTAACACTAAACATTATACGGTTATACCTAAGACTTACACAAAGTCCCAAACACCTCCTAAGTCAAAAGTTAAGCGAGACTCGGTCATAATGCAAATCAGTAACATATATATACAGAGTAACAAAGGCTTGATACGATTGAACGCTTTAACACATGAACGGATTTGAATAAAGAGCTCATAAGTCATGGACGTGTATTCGTGAATCAATCATAAACTCAAAACATAATCAAACTGGAAGGAAGCATATACGTACAAAGTAGTACTTAAAGGGCAGTTTAGGAAAAACTCTAGATTGAGATTATTGATAAAACTGTCCCGAAAACAACGTTTTGACCCGTTAAACTATGAAAAGATGAAGTTCCAAACATTTAATTCTTTAATAAGAGGCATGATACATGTTCCTTTTTTCAAACCAATAATAAATACACCATTCAAATATTTGTTTATACGGCTATGGTTTCCTACGTTGGACTTTGACAATATCTTCATACAATACAAGTTCACGACATACGGATATAGACAGAAATATTCATTCTGTAGCAATTGCATGTAGAATATACTATGATGAAAAGTTTAAAATCTTGTGATGGTATATGGTACAAGTAGCAAGTAAATTAACCAAGAAAATAAAAAGGTAGCTTTCGGTGTTTAAGTTGAGATATATTATGTTGTTTGAAATGTTCATGGTCTCACATTCAAAGCTAATACCAACCATTCGTATTGGTTAGTATATTTGAAAAGTAAACTTTTTATCAAACAAAATGTCACATAGGTCTAATCAAGTTGCAACTAATGAAGGTAAGATCTTCAATACAACGACTTTATGGGTGGTTTAATTAGAGAAAAAAAATAATTTACTGTAAAAAGAATAAAAAAACGTGTTCATACGATATTGTTCTATATTTTTAAAAAAATAAAGGTTACAAGGAAAACGGAAAAAAAAAATGTTTTGTAGATTTTTTTATTAAAATAAAGAATGCAAATTTCATGTTTTGTAAAAAAATTGATAGGAAATATTTGATTTAAATGCAATCTCTTTCTTCATTGTTTTATTTATTTAAAACATTTTGTGAAAAAAAATGTTTTTTTTAACTAAACGTACCCTACAAGTATTAGGGTCCTCATTAAGCTGAGCAAGGATGGTTCAAAACCGAACTGGATCGACAAAAATCGAGCTGACACGACAGCCCGTCAGTTCGGTTTCAGTTTAAGTTTTTCATGATTTTTGGTTTTGAGTCAGTTCGGTTCGACCAAAAACCGACAAAAACACACCTATACCGAACCGAACCGACGGACCTGACACAAAACCAAACAGAACCAATCATATTCGGTTCATTTTAAATTTTTGGATTTATCAATTCGGATATGATTGATTTTAGACCGATACTCAACCCTAATCAACTCTTCCTAAAAACAGTAAAACCCTCTCACCTTTGAGAATGTTTATAAATACGGTACAATAAAGTTCAATAAATAAATAAATAAAATAATACTAAAAATTAAAAATACAATAAAGAGTATCGATGCCGCCACTGCCCGGACTCCTCTGCTCAGATCTGCTGCGGTCTGCCATCGATGGCCTGATGCTGCCTTGGGTTTTGGCTTTAGATCTGTTAGGTTTAGGTCTGGCTCCTTTAAGGATGCCTAGTTTTATCTTCTTTGTATGTATTATGTACTTTATGTACTTTTGTCAAGCTATACCTTCATATGGTTGTGACTGCAAAAAGCTCACTCTGGTGATTCCCCCCATCATTGTATGGTGTTGCTGTAGTCTGTCACAGCTATTATGGTGTATGTCTTGTTTTGTCGTAACTTGTTACGTTGTGTATGTTCGATGTAACTTGTTGTGTTCAAATTTCCTCCGTTTGTGAGGCGTGAAATGAAATATCTGTTCAAAAAAAAAAGTAGTACCGTAATGAATAGTTTGAGTCGAAAATAATTGTAATATGAAAAAAGTTACGTAAATAATTGAAAACTGGTAATGATGCAAGTTGCATCTGATTCATCAAGTGTGTGTGGGATAAAGCTGGCCTTGTCTTTCTGTATTGTGTATTCGTCTCTCTGGACACTCATTTAAAGATGACACCGACCATTGATTTTTCTTTTTCTTATTTTGTCAGTTGATTGGTCCCTAAATTTTTTATGATTTTCATTAAACCAAGTCTAGATCAAATGAATATTAATGTGATAATGTCTAGAGCATTACGTATTATGTGTGACATAGAATGAAGTAGACATATGCATTAGACTGGTCTTATAACAAAAAGTGATTGTTATTTTAAATTTTTTTTCGTATAATTCGACATATAACTTAACTCAAAAGTATCATTTTTTCATTACTCAAGTTATAAAACACCTTGTGATTCACAAATTAAAAAAAATAATAAAATAATAATAATAATAGATTATAGCTTAGCAGGTGATCTTGACGCCAACTGCTATTAACTCATAGGGGTGTTGAGTTCAAGCCATAAAACTATTTCATATCAGCGTCACATCAGATTCTCTTTCTTACACCAAACACATGACCTTAAGCTCGTAGTAAGGCGACCCCAGTAAACACCAAAAACATATCTCACAAAAATTAATAAAATAAATATACACACAAACCAAATGCACAAGTGAAGTCGCCTAAAGCGATCGAATCACACAAAAAAACTAGGAAGGCGTGTCCTCTAAGGCCTCCGTCGTGGGGGAGACATGTCCTCTAAGAGTAAACCGACCCTTGCAATGTTCACCATCACGAGTAGTCTAAGGTGGTGATATAGGTTATGACGTAACTTATGGCTTGTAGATATCGTGTGCTCTAATCATTTACTCCATAATTACGAATGTTTTTTTTTTTTGTTTTTAATTTCTTTGATAAACCTATAATATTCATATTTGATCGGCAAGTACGGATAAAATCAAAACTATGCATATCAAATTTTAGGTGCATTAATATTATATCAAGTTTTTTTTAATTATAATTTCAGGACTTGGCTACTTTATTATAACTACGTCACTTAAAGCTAACGGTTCAAAAGAGTTATTGAATTATTTAAGGGAAAATAAAAAAATGCTTTTTATTTTATTATTCAATTGATGTGAGAATATCTTCAAAATTATTTATTATCTTATCAATATTACAACTTGCAATGACAAAAAGCATAAATACTCTCAATTATTGAAAGTTAAAAATTATATTATGTCGACTTAGAAATTAGCCAACTTGGAAAAAGCCTAGCAGGCCAAGGCAAAGACCAAGCTGGCCTGTCTTTTTGACTTTAAGATCTCCAATCATAATGTTACATCATTTTGAAAAGAAAAGTTTATATGAAATGAATAAATAAAAGATTAATAAATTCCCAGTTGGGAAATTATGAAGAACAATTGAACAAATTACATCAAATTATTCAAAATTAAAAACATAAAAGAAATAACTCCATTTCTTTGTGTTCTAAGTTAACCAAGAGTAATCTCGTTTCGATACCTCTACGAATTAATATCCTTAATCAAGAAAAAATAGGAAAGAATTAATGAACTTTTGATCTTATGCCATGAGTTGTTCTTGCTCTATGTACATCTGCTCAACCCATTGTGGCATCTTTTCGGACGAGCTGTATAGCCCAGCCCCGTCCCATGGACCATGGGACTCAAGGTTCGCCTTAATAGGCGAACCACCGTTTCCACTTCTAAACCCAAAAGAGGCCGATTTTCTAAGCTTGCTAGCATCTTCGCTATTGAACCCCCAATCCAACTTTCCATCAGGGGAACCCCACTCGGAATAAGTAGGAGACTGAGTCATTGACCCAAGCCTCATAGAGTTTCCTGGACTACGGTCGATGAAACTCTGGCTCCTTTGCTTTGCAAAGGAACCAGACCTTGAATTCATAACCGCTTGTGCCACTGCAGCCGATGAATCAAACCCAAAACTTGTTGATTTTCGCCCCGGTGACGATGGGTAAGTTGATCGAAGCTGGTTCGAGTTCTGCCTCATTTGTTGGCGAGAAGGCGATCCATAAACATCCTCTAGATTAGTTGGAGTCATTTCGCCAAATCTAGGACTATTGCTATAAAGATTAGATGATAAATCATCAATCATTTGTTGCCTTTGTAGCATCTCTAATTCTAAATCGAGATCTCTAGCGTTTAATGATGTCTTTAAACGACTTCCCGGAAGCTGCAACGCGGGTGGTGTCACATGAACAAATTTATTCTGCCACATATTATTATTAACCGGCGCAATAGAAGGCGACATAGGTGGTGTCGAACCCATCGAACCGAGGCCCAAAGGACTCATCGAACCCATTTCAACCGGACCAGACTTCGGCGATGGAACAGCTGATCCGGTCGAAGCATACAAAGGACGTAACTCATCAACCTTGTGCGCGAAGAAACAAACTTTTCGCGCACATCCAGTCTCATCTTTACACAAACGAGTCCTGTATTGAGCCGGGTGTAGCCACGACTCAAACACCCCGTGAGCATACTCACATGTGTCTCCTTTCACGCAGCTTCCTTTACGGAACTCGGGACAAGGGACACATGTGTACTGATGCTTACGGGGATCACGCCTTCTCGCGTTCTCACCCGGGTGAACAAAAGGACACTCGGTCCAATCATGCGAATAAGCCCTCGAACACGGCTTCACCTTAAACATATACATCCTAAACTCATCCGTACCATAAACACCCTCGTTAATATCGGGCATAGACACATCAATAGGGTACTCCTTTTTCGCCGCAACAACATCGGTTTCTTCTGTCGAGGAAATCGAAATCTCGGTTTCCTCAACAGAAAAACCACTCAACAACATCTCCAAAACTTTCTTTTTACTAGACTTAACCCCACGGGCAATCAGCTCAACGGGCTTATTTCCATTATCATCAGTTATATTCAAATCAGCACACGCCTCTAACAAAACCCTAACAGTCTCAACTGCGCTCACTGCGCCGCCAGCAGCCGCGCAGTGAAGCGCAGTTGCACCATCGGAGTCAGAACACTTATTCACATCAACTTTATTCGAACCAATAATATACTTCAAAACATGCACACTTCCGTACAAGGCGGCTATCATTAACGGGGTACGTTCCTCGAACCCCATCTTTCCTTTAAACCCGTTTCTTCTCCCGTACCAAAAGCTGACGTCATCTAAACTAACTCCGTTTGTTTCAACCTCGGAAATAAATCCAGAAACATCATCGGTAGCTGCTAGCTCTAGTAAAACCGAAGATTTTAAGAAAAACCCGTTTTTATTTTCATGAAACTTATCACCTTCCATTTTTAGAAATTTACTCTTGGACCCTTTACACATCAAATCTGCATGCATATAAAAAAGAGCATATTAATACTTATTGTCACATAAGTGATATACAGCTTATGATTGAGTAAAAAATAAAAGTAACAAAATACCTGATTGGGTTGACGATGAAAACAAGTGAAGATTAGCTGTAAAGGTATGGTAAATGATTTGAAGGAAGGTAGTAGCTAGGTGTTTTCGAATGAAACAATGTTAAATGAGAATGAATTGGGATGAACGATGTTTGTTTATATATATATATATTGTTTGGTTGGATTTTTAATAAATAAAAAGGACACACACGGGGTTAAGGAAGAGGGTAGGAAGGTGAGACTTTTCTTCGTTCGTTGTTGTCGTTTTTTGGGTCTTTAGTCAAACCTTTCAACAATGGTGGAATACCCACTTCAAATGCAAATGCAAATGCAAATGCAAATGTAAACTCAAATGAAATGTGGATTCAAAGGTAAATGCAGAATATGGGTTCCACATATTGATTGGTTGTGTTGATAATTGAGTACCTTTACACCCGGTTTCTAGTTTACAAGTTTACTCCCTACACTTATAGACAGTTTGCAAGTTGGCTCTGTTAATGCAAATATTACGATATTTAATTTATACAGTCTCGTTTGTTTTGTTGATGACAAACATGTAACTTGTAATATATAACGTAAAATGTACAAGTTGCTCATAGTAATATTTTGTCTCAACATACATTCAACACCTTTTGACGTCTCGGGTCTTCATATTCAACAACACAGGTTCGTACATGTTTGCTATGTTGCATTATGATCAAACTCCAAACAAACTATTAAGAACACTTGTTAGAGTCGTTTAAACATACTTGTGTCTAAAACATTTTTAGTATAAAATAGTTTGCATAAAGTCAAAATCATTTTGTTAAATCACTTGCAAATAACACTTGTCAAATATATAAGTTAAACTAGTTAAATAAATATGTAAGTAATAAAATGAATGGGATATCATTGACCCATAACCCATGACCCAAAACTCATGACACATGTGCATTTCATGCATGACATCAAGATGGGTAAAGTCCATGACTCATGACCCAAATTTCATGACTCATGACCCAAAGTACATAATCCATAACCCAAAGTATGCATGACATCATGTTTGATACCCATGACCTAAAATCCGAATCGGGTTGAACAGAGGCATTTTTTCCTATAAATAGTGAGTCATTTCTTCATTGTTTTGTAACACTTTAACACATATTCTATCTACCTTTTTCACTCATTTAGATTAGTAGTTAGACACATGAAACACCCTTGATCATAATACTTCTAACATTCATTTTGTTGTAAGCATACTTCCATGATGATCCACCAAAGCAAGCCTTAGAAGATCTTGCCATTTCCATCAACCGCAAGTATATATATATATATATATATATATATATATATATATATATATATATATATATATATATATATATATATATGAAGATCTACAAGATTGGTGATCTTATCATCTTCATCCATTTGAAGGCTTCTCATCAATGGAAGTTTATTTAGATTAATCATTTTGTATCATTAACTAGATTGGATGGCTTATGTGTTGGTGCCAAAAAATAAAAGGTTTGTTATGTTGGGCCACAAAAGATAACGGGTTTGGTTGTACTCGAAGAAGGACTCGTTATTTAGCTTTGTACCGGAAAAAGTGTAAGCGACGATGGGTTGGTTCTAACGGTGTTATAACTCGGTATTTAGATTTGTACCAGAAAAAGTGTGAGCAACGACGGGTTGGTTCTACTAGTGTTAGAACTCGCGATTTAGCTTTGTATCAGATAAAGTGTAAGCAACGTTGTGTAAGGTTTTCTCCACCGAGAAGGGAGCTTGTTAATCTAGTGAAGTAACTCTCAAGTTGGGTACTCAGAGAGTGGAGTAGGGCGAAGAGGAGCTTCGTGAACGAACCACTATAAATCTCCGTGTCCGGTTTGAAATCTCTTTTACTTATTGTTTTATCTTTATATTATGTTTATGATTGTGTTGTGGCTTGTTGTTTATGTTTGATTTGTGGCAATGTGTTTTACTTCAAGCTCTCTATTATATTGTTGAAGTATTATTATTTCCACATTTCATATTACATCAAACTTGATCGGTCAATTTGATACAAAAAGTTTTAAGTTTTAAACAGAAACATATTCAACCCCACCCCCTCTACGGTTGCCACAGGCTCATCTATGAGTTTTTTTTTCCTTATATTTGCATCTTTTTACAACATTATGTCAATTAGATCATACAACTTGTCGTAGCTAATTATAACATTACTACAGAGTTGCATATTAAAACGTTTAGTCTAGAGCATTAGATGTAGTTGCTCAAGCCAAACTGTCACTTAGGCGTCACGTCTTGTCACATCAGCATTTCTCTTTTTCACTCCCACGCCCAAAAACACCATTCTCAGTAACTCAAGCCAAAACCTCACTTTTGAGACCCCTCATATGTGACAACTAACATTTTAAGGTTAATACTTAATCCTAAACTTAATCCTAAGCACGTGAATACTTGACTTTACATATAATCGTTAGGTTATTCCGCGCATAACGAGAAACATCTTTGAGCATATGCCGTTACTAAACTAAGTTTAGTCTACGTCAAACAAGTACATTAATACTCTCATGAGCATGATTTGTAAGTCATTTACATTTTATTTTACATTTTTCATGTAAATCACCTAAGACTTGCATTAAGTCTCATGCATGCATGCAATAACTAACCAAACTCACCACCTTTGCATTATACACTAATACATACACTTATATATTTCAAAATTTTAACTTTCTCTTCCCTTTTTATAGTCCAAAACCGGCCCTAAGTATATAAATACCACACATCCTTTTTCACCTTAAAACACCAACCTTACCTCAACTATACTAACATCAAAAGTCACAACACATTGAAAACCAACCCTCCCCCCTCCCTGTCAAGATACACGGCTCAAGAGGACCTTGTGAATCCATTTCTCTTTTAAGCCTTACACTACCTTGTGACACCAAAGAACACATTTGACTATGCCAAAAGTTTAACTATAAAAGAGCCCTCTTGGTAACCATATTTCACACAATAAAAACACACAAACTCACTTAATCTCCCTACACATACACAGCAGAAACAAGGCACAAACAAGGGTATTTTAGTGTTGGGTAAAGTTGGTTAAGAGCTTACACAAAAGGGTTTACAAGAAAGCTAGGGTTTGGAGTTGAAATTAGGTTTTTCTACGGTTCATTGTTCATTCTTGACCACCATTCACACCACCATTCTTGTAAGTGTCTCATCATACTCTATTTTACTCATATTAAACATATCATGCATTATTTTTCATCACCTTTGTAGATTTTTAGTGTTGAAGTCGATTTAAATTTAGTTATTATAAACTAAATATAGGCAGAATTTTGGGTCGATTTGCTAGCTAGATTTAACCACTTTAATAACACTTATGGAAAATTTCTTTCCATCTCAATATACTAATAGGTCTTAGGTATATTCCACCCAAAATTTATAATTTTTATAAATTTATTAGTATTTTTAAACATTTTCACATGATAAGTTACCCAACAGCTCGAGCTGCTAGAAGATATGTCTAATTAGACTTTTTGGTAAGGTAAGACAAAGACTTAAATTCTTGGACTCGAATGAACAAAATTGGTTAAGAAATGAGCAAGATATGACCCGTTGAATCCGAGTAAACTTTTCTGAGCAAAACAGCAGTTTGATATCCGTGGCTTATGAGGTACTTTTGAGTGACTAAAACTATTTCACTAAACGAGCCCATATTTTCTTAAAAGTAAATACAAAACCCAAAGAATGGCCAAAATTGGACAAGAAATGAGTGAGTTATAGCCGTTTGAAGTCGGGAAAACCCTCCTAACAACCCACTTTGTGAAACTTTGGTATAAAACAAAATGATTACTTTGTTTTCCAAAGTATTTTTCGCATGTGAAAACTTTGTAAAACTTCACTACAAGTTTATATGGGTGATTAAACTTTCTAAAACTCATATGCATATCGAACATATTGAATTAGGTCGCTGTTAGGATATTTTGTTACATTCAAGCTTGCGTACTTATTCTCGATATCATTACTTTGTTGAGGTGGGTTTCATAGTCTCACTTCTACTTGTTTAATACTCGTTTTGAACTACTTTGAGGTGAGAATACATTGCTTATTTTACTTATTGACACAAATACTTAAACTTTTATGTATTGCCTAAGTTACCACTATTGCTGTTAAGTCCCCATAATCATGAACCATTAATTATGTAGTAAAGCGCGAATGTTAAGAATATATCTATTGAGATTGAACTCTCCCGTCCGGGTGTTGGTAGCTCTCACTTGACCAGGTAGGTCAAACGGACGCATTTCATTTGAGGTAGTACTATGTGTTTAGCAAGGCACCTGCCGAGGCAGATATGCATACAGAATACTTAAGGCTTCGGTTTCATGAGCTTAATGCAATAGTGATACTTTATATGATATTGCATACGTTACTATAGTCAATAATACATTTTCGGATGTTGTATTTGTTACAATGTTGGCTTGAAATCTTGTGGTCCATGTTTTCAAATTACTTAAACCTATAATCTCATCAACTTTATGCTGACATTTTAGTATTTATTTCTCAGGACATTGATTTCATTAGATGGAACTGCATGGAGCATAGCATTAGAGTCACATTTTGTGGTTTCATCATGACGAAGACTTGTTGCATTACTTTACGTTTGGTTGTAAACAAAAACTTCTTTATATTTTGTTAACTCTTAGGTTATGTCTTGTAAAACCTTATTTTTTTTTTTTATCGAATGTGTATTTTTATAAACGACTCATGTAGAGATCGTTCATTATACCTTGTGATTTTGTGTTATGAAGTCATACCCCAGTTATTTTCCGTTGCGATATTTTGAGGTTGTGACACCATACTCAATTAAAACACAAAACCCAATTAAGAAAAAGAAGAAGAAGAAGAAATGTTCATTTGGCGCAAATGCTATTAAAATCAAATGACTAATTCATTTTGTGATACGGTCGCATTTTGACATAATGTGTGAGACACACAAACATATATCTATACAATTACAAAGCCGCCTGGATTATGACATGCACAAAGAATGAATAAGTGGATTAATATCCCTGTACACAACTCATTATACAACATATTTTTGTAAGTCAAAAGTTATAAATACATCAAGGATAAGCTTTGAATTGAATAGAGTTTTGACTATTTCAACCAAGTTAATATGCATATTATTAATGCAATTGCAAATATATGGGATTGTTTATTGGTACATTTTCAAAATTGTTGTAATACCCTTTTTAATTTTTTATTTATTTATTTTGACTTTTTGTTTTTATAATTTTAAATTTATTATAAAACTGCGAAGCAAAAAATACGAAACATAAATAATTAAGTTTGACAAGTCAAAAGTAGTAAAACAACCATCTTATCCTATTAATAAAGTGAATAGAACTGCCGAAAAAAATACGAAACTTAAAGGGAAAATGATAAAAAAATATATATATATACATTAAACTTGACACTTTTTACCATTGTATGTTGCCAACTATTTTTTTTACCATTGTAACACAAAATTTGACATTTTTTGTCATTTTATGTAAAAAATGTCGCATCCTTAGTCCTTTACACTAACGGTCGTTAGTAAATAAATTAAAATTCCGTTTTCTTTCGATTTTACACGTTTTCATCCGTTTTCTTACGTTTTTGTTCGATTTTACACGTTTTCTTCCGTTTTTTTTCGTTTTTGTCTATTTTTTTACGTTTACGCCTGTTTTTTTACATTTTCACCCGGTTTTTTTTACGTTTTCGCCTATTCTTTTACGTTTTCGCCCGTTTTTTTACGTTTTCATCCCTTTTTTTACGTTTACGCCCGTTTTTTACGTTTTCAACCGGTTTTTTACGTTTTCTTCTGTTTTTTTACATTTTCGCCCGTTTTTTTACGTTTACGCCCGTTTTTTTAAATTTTTGCCAGGTTTTTACGTTTTCTTCTGTCTTTTTTACGTTTTCGTCCGTTTTTTTACGTTTACGCCCGTTTTTCTACGTTTTTGTCCGTTTACGCCCGTTTTTTACGTTTTCGCCTGGTTTTTACGTTTTCTTCCATTTTTTTTACGTTTTCATCCGTTTTTTTACATTTACGTCGGTTTTTTAACAATTTCACCCGGTTTTTTACGTTTTCTTTGTTTTTTATGTTTACACCTTTTTTTTTACGTTTTCACCCGGTTTTTTTTTAATTTTCTTCCGGTTTTTTACGTTTTCGCCTATTTTTTTACGTTTTCAGCTTTTTTTTAAGTTTTCGTCCATTTTGTTACGTTTAAGCCCGTTTTTTTTACGTTTTCACCTTGTTATTTACGTTTTCTTCCGTTTTTTTATATTTTCGTCCATTTTTTTACGTTTTCGCTCGTTTTTTTTATGTTTTCGTCTGTTTTTTTATGTTTACTCCCGTTTTTTTTACATTTTCGCCTCGTTTTTACGTTTTTTTCCGTTTTTTTATGTTTACGAAAATGAAAACGAAACAAAAAAAGGTAAAAATCGGAAGAAAACAAAAACGAAAACAGTTGAAAACGAAAAAAATGGACGAAAATGTAAAACAAATGGGAGAAAACGTAAAAACCGGGCATAAACGTAAAAAAAATGAACGAAAACATTAAAAAACGGGCGTAAACGTAAAAAATGGACAAAACGGTTAAGAGATGGAAGAAAACATAAAAAAACCGGGTGAAAACGGTAATAAACGGACGTGAACGTAAAAAAAATACACGAAACGGTTAAAGGATGGAATAAAACGTAAAAACCGGGAGAATACATTAGAAAACGGGCGTAAACGTAAAAAAGGGACGAAAACGTAAAAAACGGGCGTAGACGCAAAAAAATGGATGAAAACGTTAAAAAAATGGGCGAAAACGTAAAAGACCGGGTGAGAACGTTAAAAAACGGGCGTAAACGTAAAAAATGGATGAAAACGTAAAAAAAAATGGAAGAAAACGTAAAAAAAACAGGCGTAAACGTAAGAAACGGACAAAAAAAAAATGGGCGAAAAAGTAAAAAAACGGAAGAAAACTTAAAAAAAACCGGGTAAAAACGTAAAAAACAGACTTAAACATAAAAAACGAAGAAAACGTAAAAAAAACCGGGTGAAACCGTTAAAAAACGGGCGTAAACGTAAAAAAACAGACGAAAACGTAAAAAAACGGGCGACAACGTAAAAAAATAGGCGAAAACGTAAAAAACAGACGAAAACGTAAAAAACCGGGTGAAAACGTTAGAAAACGGGAGTAAACGTAAAAAAAGGGACGAAAACGTAAAAAAACGGAAGAAAACGTAATAACCGGGAGAAAACGTTAGAAAACTGGCGTAAACGTAAAAAAAGGGACGAAAACGTAAAAAAAACGGAAAAAACGTAAAAACCGGGCGAAAACGTAAAAAATGGGCGTAAACGTAAAAAAAGGACGAAAACGTAAAAAAATGGAAGAAAACGTAAAAAAAAGGCGTAAACGTAAGAAACGGACAAAAAAAGAAAAAAGAAAAAAAGGGTGAAAAGTAAAAAACGGACAAAAACGTAAAAAAAAGGAAGAAAACTTAAAAAAAACCGGGTGAAAACGTAAAAAAAACAGGCGTAAACATAAAAAAACGAAGAAAACGTAAAAAACCGGGTGAAACCGTTAAAAACGGGCGTAAACGTAAAAAAACAGACGAAAACGTAAAAAAACGGGCGAAAACGTAAAAAAATAGGCGAAAACGTAAAAAAACGGAAGAAAACGTAAAAAACCGGGTGAAAACGTAAAAAAAACGGGCGTAAACGTAAAAAAACGGAAGAAAACATGTAAAATCGGACAAAAACATAAGAAAATAGATGAAAACGTGTAAAATCGGAAAAAAAAACGGAATTTTAAGTTATTTACTAACGACCGTTAGTGTAAAGGACTAACGATGCGACATTTTTTACATACAATGACAAAAAATGTCAAGTTTTGTGTTACAATGGTAAAAAAAATTGTTGGCAACTTACAATGGTAAAAAGTGTCAAGTTCAATGTATTTTTTTTATCATTTTCCCAAACTTAAAATATAAAGTTTGACAAACCAAAAATAGTAATGATAAAAGATACAAAACAAATATTAGAGAATAAATAGGTCTAAGACCGATATGTGGGTTTAGGGTATCTAGGGTTTTCACGATTATAAATAATGGTCAATATGTTAGACATTGAATAAAACATAGAGGTATAATTTTATTATTAACCATTATTTATAATGGTGAAAACCCTAGATACCTTGAACCCACATATTGGGCTTGGACCATAAAACCTATATTGTCATGTCAATAAAGTACGTAAAAGAGGGTTAGAAGGGGTATAAGACTGGGTGAGTGTAATAAAGAGACCCTAAGACAACATTCACCACCACACCTCAGCATCACCTCAGTTTTCTCTCTCTACAATCAAATTCACCACTAACTTAATATAATAAGACAACAAACGTCACTACCAAAACATACCCCACAAAAATTATTTAATAAACACACACAAACACACATACAGAAACAAACCTCTAAGACTCGGTCGTCCAGACGAACAAGTCCTCCCTTTTCTCAGTGAGAGTAATAAGTAACAATGCGTCTTCGGCATGCCACATAGGCGAAGAACGCGTCCTCCATTGCTATTACGGACAATCTACGAGGCTTACCAATAACACTACCTTAAATATATACTTCAAACTTTACTATTTTATCGGTTTACATAACTCGGATGGCAGCCGCGCAGCGGGTACTTTGTAATAAAATTTTAGACGAATGTTTTCCACTTTATGTTTCCGTCATATTCACATTATAAATTGTCAGGATATTTTGTTAGATTAACGTTAAATATCAAAGTAATTCATAAAAAAAATTGTATAGTATCCGTACGATGTTGATTTAATATAAATGCAGTAGTCGGCAATATTATGAAGTTATGAGGTCAAGATGGTTGACACGGACTTACAGTCGCAAATAAGTAGAAGAGAGTGTAATATCATTATATTTGTACGATAAAGAAAAGTATGTATCCTAATCACAAAACATGATATAAAAACTATTTTTTGATCCCAACATATCAAATTTTAAAGGACACAAGACTGGCATCGGCCGGCCGCATTGCGGCCTAGCGGGGTATTTTTTCGTTATATTTGGTTTATGATGTTTTTTTATCAAAAGTAATTTAAAACTAATGTACGGTTTAAACCACACCCGCATATGTTTGGCAATGAGAGCTACAAACAATCTCAATACGAATTAATATTGAGTAAAAGCACCATAAATGTCGTGTACAATTTCCAAACCACAAATACTAAAACAAAGCATACCAAAAAAAATCTCAGTCGAGGTAAAAAACGAATTCGAGCCCAAATAACTTCGCACCTCTCAGTTTCACTTCATTGTCTCGTAACTTTTGAAAACCGTTTAATAATTGCATGTATGTGTTTATTAAACTCTCCATCTTTCCCCTTGATCTTCCACATAAGTAAGCTAAATCCAAACACCTAAGATAAGATTTTGTTAAATTTTCATTTGAAATACCAAAACCTATCAGATGACTACTGCAAACGAATAATAATTATGCAGCAATATTAAATAAAATAGTTTAGGAAGTCATATGATTAAGCAGTAAAAATACATTTTGGGACTGGTAAAAATGGGAAGCTTTGGGTATAGGTCTAACTTAAACTTTGGTCCAAATATGTGTAGTTTCCTATAGGTAATTCGTACAGCTAATATCCAAATGTGTGTAGTTTCTTATAGGTAACTCGTACAGCTAATATAATACAACTTGTATTTCATCAATAATAATCCATCATAACTAATGTTATAAGCGAACGACGTGTGAGCATTTTCAAATGTAAAGGTGGCCGTTTCGACCCATCTATCATGCTTTTAATTCAAATGCAATTTAAAGTTCATAAGGCATATGCTTTTTCCAATTTTCATATAAGGTCATAACCCCGAAAAATAAGCTAATCTAAACATCGCATGCATTTTTATAAATAGGTCCAATTTAGCTGTATTTTATTTGTAGTAGGTCAAATTAGTAAAAACTATAGCATATGCTGAATTCAAGATCAATTAAATGATCGAAATTCGGCTTATGCGTATCTACTATGGTAAATGGCTTATTGCTTCCTAAATCAATTCAACTATTCAAATACTAAAGATATCAGTTGCTCATAAGATTTAAACAAAAATTTTAGTCCTCACCTCAGCATTGTCTTTACAATGCAATAGAATGAAAAAGAAATTATAGCAAAAAAGTCAATCAGAAGGATAAATAAAGCATACCTTGTGGTCAAGAAGTTGGCCGATACAATTTTTACTTATAGAATTCTTGTTGCAAGAACACTGACTCTTCTATTGTTTTGTTTATACAGCTAAGTTTCATGGTGGGTGATCGATTTACTCCGATGAGTAAAAACTCTTTCCAACTCCAATCGGCCAATCTTTAGGATCTGCAAAAGAGAAAATAAATTTCTATCTTCACAACTACTTAAATCTTTTTATTTAACAACAATATTAAGAGCATCAAAACCATTGTTATCAATAATTTAACCAAGTAAACATAACCGGCCTGGAGGAATTCTTTTGTAGTTGTATTTGGATTGCGTGTATTTGTTAGTACAAAGTACATTTTCAATGACAACTTGCATTTAAATACACTACTGAATTTGATACATTGACAGCAGTGAACATCAAAGTAACAAAACAAGCCTGGCAATGTTTTTTTTTTCCAGCAATTCTGGCAAACAAACCTGGTCTGTAGGACTCAGCTGTAACATTAGGTGTCTGCAACATGGTAGCGTTCTGCTCAGCCTGCAAAGAAGGATTCACATCATTAGCAAGTTCGGCTAATAAACTATCATTGTTCTGTAGAGATATACTCGAATACAAATGTCAAATCATTTTACAAAAGATTCCATGCCAGTAAGAATGCAAATGAAGATCATATAACTTGAACATAGAAACTTTGATAATTAACATTACTGGTCAATTAAAACTTCATGTCTTGTATAGACATTTCACATCTTTATTCAACAAAATTTTATCAAGTGCATGTGATTGTATATTGTTGAATACATTTAGAAGTGTGTTTACGTAATAACATGTAAAACCTGGAGAGAAAGGTTTGTAGGTCGACCCAACGTCAACCAGCCCGTTCTAAGCCATACCCAAAAAATGATCCATTTCAAGTTTTTAAAATCTTGTTATATGGACTACTTATGAGCATATTAAGTAAAAAGAGAATAGCTTAAAAGAATGTGGTTCATACGTTATTCAACGTGCGTCTGTGAGATATACCGACGAATTTTAACTTGTTCCAAAAACTACCCGTTTCACCCAACACTAAACCTTTCCATTATGACAGTTAAAGAAATGGCTGTATTTATTTATTTTTCCATGCCACAGGCATGACAGATGCCTTGAACCAATTTTTTTTGTATAATCACCATTTATTAGATTATACATATCGCTGCTACCTCAGAACTATTTATCTTACGAAATGTATAATCACCCAACACTAAAGCTGGTGATGACGGTCCACAGCACTGCAACAGGCTGTTGCCTGATCAAGCATAATAGTTGATTCAATACATGACATAAAAAAATTGTGTACGGGATGAGATAAGTGCAAGTTGTCTGATCAAGAAAAAAAGATCCCAGTTGCACGAAAATAGCATAAATCAATCAGAATACGCATATAAAAGCAAAGACGTTATACCTTTCAATTAATTTAACTTCCCGGCTGCAAAAAAAAAGTAGCTCTCAGCAGCAGCTTCTACAGCTACATCAGCCGTCTGTGATTCAGCCCATTTCAAATTAGAATAGGTTGATGATCGTTAGGAATATATTTAATCACCTGACAATATATGGACATAAAATATGGATTCTTGGTTATGAGATTACCTAATAAAAGAATGAAGCATGTCTTTCGATGGCTAAAACCTAAAATGACAACATTAATCCAAGTATTAGCTACAACGTTTTTACTCAAAGTGATCGCCCATAAGTAATGAAATTACCATGAGTGACTGAAAGTTCATGGCCACTATTTTGACGCAAAGTGATGGGAGCAGCAGCTGCAGCAGGTGAGTTTTCAATAAAAGGCAACCTAAAATTTTCAACGTCAGTGATTCCGCGCTGCAAAACATATAGATTTATTAGATTATACATATCGTAAGATAAACAGCGGCTGAAAATCTTCAAAATAAAAGGCATTAGATCTTCAACGACCCATTGTTTAGATGTTGTATGTGATCACTTGTACCTGTAGTGGTCTGGTTCTCCAGCATTAGGCGGTTCACAGTGCGCATGCGGACGATCGTTAAATATTTTGTGTCTGCAATCACGGCGCCGACAGAAATACCAAGGTCTTCCAACAATGGCTTCAAAAACCGTAGCAACGACTGCAAATCTAACATCCTGAAAAAAGTAACAAAAGGTCAATCTCCAGCGATTCTATAGTGTTTTTAGATGACACGTGAGTACCTACCGTTTGGCTTCTCGGGTCTTCTCGCAACAACTCATCCACTGTAACTCTGTTTCCTCACTTTTCCTGTTCGATGTTGTCATACCGGTGAGTGCGGGCATTTTGTATCACTGGTGGCGCCACCAGTTCGTTATACCTGCAAAGTTATAGCGGGTCAGCGAACCATTTTCGCGGTTTCAATAAATATTAGTATTTTCTAATTTGAAGGTTAGTCATGACCTTTGCTCATTAGCTACCGGGCTACGTAAGATAGCAATATATTTGAGTTCATGACAAATTGTTTTATATTGTTAACAAGGCACCTGCTGAGTATATAGTCTGTTTTGGGAATTGGCGGGTTGAAATAGTAGCAAGTTTCAGGCGTGCTGGAAAGTTGTAACCCTGCATATGTTGTCGCATTTGTTAGTAAAAAATTGGTTGACCTGTTTTGCAGCCGGCTATGTAACGGTGATATCACCTCCATATGTCTTGACCCAACAAGAGCTGACTGCCATGACAGTTGGCTTTGCTTCTTTCTCGTAGGCATCGGTGTCGAAGCTTCTAGCATTTTCATTCCATAGAGTGAACCTGATAGTATCTCCTCTGTATTCAAAATAAGGCGCGAGTTGATTATTGCTGGAAAATATTGTTATCCAGTTGAGAATAAGAGAACTTACTATAAGTTCCGGAGCACAATATCTCTCTAGACAACCTGCCTTTGGCTTGCGTTAGCAGGTTCGCGCAGAACACCCACGTAGAGAACACAAACGATGTAATCTCCAGTTTGGCAATGTCTACTTACAGTGTGTATTCGGCGTAGACTAAAGATTAGGATAATGAGTACATGTTAATATCGCGTCGTTCCTGTCAGCGTGCAAAGGTAACTCACTGATGGCGCAAAATTAAAATGGTGTACCGGGAACCTGGTGCCGCTAAACTGCTGAACGTCTGTAGACTTTCCTAGTAACAATGTGAACCGATTGGGCAGCGTCTACATCCATGTTTTTGTATCCAGTAGTCCAAATCCGGTAATCGTGTATGCGGTCTGTATCTGAAGGATGTTATCGAAACTGGTTCACAACATAACAAAGACAGAACTGAGCATTATTTGTTAACCATAATAGTATATAACGGAAACCCAAATTAGATCAATGCTCAATCGTTTCACATCCCAAAAAACCTATTGTATTCTATTTTTTAGGTATCCAAGAAATTTCAAAATTAGCTGGATGTGGCAACAACAACAACGATTTGTGTCAGTGTGAGTAGCAGCATTTTGTCTCAACAGCAGCAAACCGTGGCATAAGCAAGACGCTTCAGCAATAAGCTTTACGCCTACTCATTAATTTTGACATACCCCCATCCATTCAACGTTTAGTGTTTTACGGTACAAAGTTTACCCTTTTATCCTCCCTTACCCCATATGTGAATGATCTACACCAAACAAAAACCCAGCAAATAAAAAATCGCTAATTTAGAAACTTAATAAAAATAATCTCTTATAAGTGCTTATTTTTATCATAAAAAAAATCTACAATTTACACCTACAAATATTTGTTAAGGCTTCAATTTAGTTCACCCCAAATATTTGTTAAGCCTTCACCTCCATGAGAAACATTCAAATCAGCAACCACAAAGGTCAACCACCATCTCCCACGTTTCACCATCCCGACACACCACCACTTCAACCAAACCTTAACCCACCACTTGAAAAACAAAAGCTGTAAACTAATTTAAAACGACTCATACCTTTAATCTCAGATACAGAAGGTAATCTTTTGTTCGTGATCAACCGTCTCTTGTTGTTCATAAAGAGTTCCTGCCCAAAATGAATAACCAATAAGCAAAAAAATAGTCAGATAATCTTTTGTAATCCGGTGACTTTTAATTGAAACAACTCATACATACCTTGATTAATCAGATAATTTGATATGTATAAATTTGGAACGGCCAACAAACCTTGATTAATTCTGGATACGCAACATGATTTTTGATAAGAATGATCGAACATATAACCGGATGCAAATGTATATATGTGTGTGAGATTTAGGATTGTGTGTGTGGATAATCTTCCACCGTACGCCTTATCCTTAATGTATGTATCGGACCATCGCTGGGCCAAATTGGGCTGGGAAACCTGGGCTCCGGGAGCCTGCACGGTTTTGGCGGGAAACGGGGGGGGGGGGGGGGGTCAATGTTTTAAACGGGAATTAAATAAATGTATAATTTGGTCATGTAATAATTAATTTACAAATATAGACCCTGTAGATTTTATATTTGTGAAACTAGTTGAATTGTTAACAATCTTAGTTATTGTATTGTCCCATAAAAATGGAAGATTCAAACAATATGGTACCTGTAAATGCAAAGAAAACTCAAAATGTTAAAAAAAAATATGTATAAATAACTTTGAAAAAGTTGATTAATAATTTATATATTAAATCAAAGATTTACCACTTAGCATTTTTCACCTTTGCATCATATGCCTTCAAAAAATATCCTCGTTTATTGTTTTTGTGATTGGTTTTGTCTTAAAATTCGTATAATATTTTCATAAAAAATTATTTGTTATATTTTTATCATACTGTAACACAATTTCAAATAAAAAATTGTTTAGATTCATTAATTTTGATAAACGTATGAGTTTAAGTATACGTATTAAATTTGTTTAATTAACTTATATAGATTATTAAAGAGTAAATTACATGGATGGTCCTTGTGATTTGCATTGACTTGCATGTTGAGTTCTTTGACCTTTTTTTTACTCATATAATCCCTAACTTGAAACTATTAACACTTAGATCCCTTACAACTAACGACCGTAAGATTTTAAAGATAAAACCACCCACATGCCTTGCACATGAGGATATAAATGTCATTTTGCTTAACCTCCCTTTATTTACAAATTTTAATCCACTAGTCCATACAATACAATAATTTTATAAATAAACTAAAATACAATATATACCAAACAATCTTCTATTCCATATATCTTGTAGAAAACTAGAAGGGGGTTGAATAGTTTTATCAATTTATCGTTTTAAATTTACGTTTTCAAAAACTTCAGATTCGAGCTAACGTGATGTAATACCTAAAATTTTAAAAGCATGTAAAATGACCAAAATGCCCTTAAGTTTAATTTGAAATAACAATTAAATAATACCAAATAAACCCTAGAAATTTGGAACTTGACAACATTTGATCATAATAAATTAAGTATGAATAAAATTTGTCACTTTTATAAAAGAAAGATAATTTCTTTCATATAATTAATAAAAATCGATTCTAATTATTTATATATATCATTATATTAAGAAATAAATCCCAAATACATTAGAAAACTTGTATAGTATTTTAATTTGACATTATCCCATAAGATTGCAGCTCAAAAAAAGTATTACACCTCTTATAAATATAAAATACAAGTTTTAATATTTTAAAAAACCCTAAACCGACTCTAAAGTAATTCGAAAACCTTAAAAACCCTTTTGATCGACACAAAATTTTCTGAGGTCTTCTAGTATTTTTCCTAGACGTTTTCTAAGCCATAGAAGTTGGTAAAATTTGTGGTTGAAGCTGTGGTAGCTTGGTTTGATTGTTGGGATTTGTTTTGTTCGATTTACATTAAACCGAGGGTATGTTTATTCTACTCATTCTCGCGTTCGAATCTTCTTGTGGTATTTTTATATTATCCTTTACATCTCAAATGATCTATATATACGTATAAAAAGATCATGCTTGCTAAATTTATCATACGAATTTATAGAAAACCAAAACCCAAAAATTGACATAAATCCCTAATCGGCTATAACGATTTTTGTGTGCTTCAAATATATTTTATACACGTTATGCAACCCTAATAAAATAAGTAACATGATCTTTTAAGTTTGGAAAATTGTTTGGGAATTGTTTTATAATCGGATTTATTAAAAAGAAAACAAAAATAAAAGTTTGGATCGTATGAACTAGGGTTTGGGTTTTGGTGTTTGATTTTGTATAATTAATGTCGTTTAAGGTTTAATTAATGATTGTAATGATTGGGGAAAAACTAGGGTTAGGGTTTTGTGGAATTTAATTAGAACCGAATTGAATTTTTAAAATCCAAGGGTGTGTTTTGTAATTAAATAAACTTGAGGGTTATTTTTTTAGAGTGTGTAAGACCAGGGGAAAATCGTATAAAATTAGTGCAAGTGTAGAAAGTATAAAATATGTAATTAAAAGGATTAATTTGTAAGTTATCTAATAAAAGGGTACAAAATGTATTTATTTAAAAATTTAGGAAAATGTATTATTTACACTTTAGACCCTGAACTTCTGAATAATTATATATTAAACCCTAAACTTTTGAAGTTAATATGTTTTACCCAAAACTATAGTTATTTGTCATAATGAAACCCTAATTCCATAATAATGAATTACCTGAAGCTTAAACCTAATTTAATGTGTAATATTTCTAATTATAGAAACTAACTAATTTGGAAAAACTGCTAAAAATGGAAAGCTACTAAAAATGGAAAGCTGATTTAGAGGAGCAATCTGATTTAAGATAACTTATTAATAATAAAATGATCCCTAATTCAGGTAGATATATTGAAGAAGAAATGAACTCTTCCCTTTCGTGATTCTTTCTTTTGATCTTACTGTTTTGCTAAGGTACAAATATTCTGACCTTACTTTTAATGTTTCCTTTGTGATATCAACCTTTGATATGAACCCTTTTTGAAACCTTCTGTTTTGAAATCTTTCGGATTTGAACCTTTGACATGAAAACTTTGCTATTTGAACCTTCTGATATGACAATTATGTTTTGAGCCTTAATTATGAACCTTTTGTTACCTGAACTTCACTAGGCATGGGGGTTCCATGTCCGTGTCAGGGATGCACCCCTGACATGACTCTAGGGGTAGTAGAGTGATATTTTGCCACGTCCCTTCTGTTATATATGAATGTGCACTATGGTGATGGGTTATTTTCAGGGGCGTATGGATGCATCCTAGATCAGTTTCTGTTATGTTATGATATGATATTTTACTTTTGAATGTGGCTGTGTGTGCAATACACGTCCTTCACAATTCTAGGAGCTAGCTACTCCATTTATGTTTCCTTATATGTGATTATGATATGATTATAATATGTTTCTGAGCTCATGGTATTTCAGATTCTGTTCATACAAGTGATTATATAAATTCCTTAATTAAACCACACATTACATTTTTCGTACTATCCTTAATGCCTAAATGATGTTTCCCATACTATATAAATTGCACCTCGGTATTTCTATTTCAGTTCATTTTGTTATATATCTGTTCACTGGGCTTTTTCAGCTTAGCCGCATTTCTTTTCACCGCGGCAGGTATTCAAGATAGTTTTTGGGATAGCTTTCTGGGATTGATAGTAGATGTAACACCCCCAAATTTAAGTTTGTCGCAACGGAAAAGTAATTTGGGTGTTACGGTGAGGATCGAAGTTTTAACCACATACAATGGTTTAAAAGAAACGTTTTGAAAGTTATTTGTCATTCAAATAATAATTTTGATAAAAGATGAACCATTTGATTTAAAATCTTATGAAAAGATATAAAGGCTTGTAAAAATGACAAATTTGATTTTTACACCATTTTAATTTATTAGAGTAATAAATGTCCACTCCGTGTCTTGTCCTGCTCCGTTAAATTACTTGAGATACACATGCTTAAAAGTGTCAACACAAAGGTTGGTGAGTTCATAGAGTTTTAGGAAAAACCCTTTATTTTGTTAGATTTCAGGAATATTTAGTATTAATAAAATACAAACAGTAATGAAACAAGTATCGAGTATATTTACAAATAAATCATATAAGTATTCAATCACATTCAAATAAAAAATCAATAACCTTAACATGAGCTGGAAACTCATGATACTAAATCAATCAGATATACAATTCACGTATGGTCAAACCTATACAGTTGTATCTAAATATATGTTGAAAACATACATTTTTCCTTTATAGATATTGCACCAAGCCACATGACACATAAGCTTAACCAGAAGGGGGTGTTCTATCAAATCAATGACAGATTTTGCCCTCTATTAATTGGTGATTTGCCAATTCCTATTTGTCTACGAATATAGTGTATCACGACTAATACGACTAACCAATTGCAATTGGCATTCCGTCAAGTATTAGTGGGACAGGGGGTCAATCCTTAACAGGTTTCGAAGTTGTTCACTATATTCGCACCCACTTTACATGTGGTTAATGGCTCATGATTGAGGGACTATATGGCGATAAGCTAACTTAGGCAATATCAAGGAATAATTGGATCATTTAGCGTAAACATCATGTAATCAAGTATCGTATCACAGTAATCAATTTGAAAACAGTATCGTTTGAGTATTAGAAATTCAGTTTAAATATTTCGCCAGTAACACATGTATATCACATACCACAATAATCGAATTGAAAGCATTTTTATATGAGTATCAGTATTTCAGTCAAGTAATTCATCAGTAAAATATATATATCACACACCACAATAATTAAATGGAAAACATTATCATATGAGTATCAGTATTTCAGTCAAGTAATTCATCAATAAATTATATATATCACATATCACAATAATTGAATGGAAAACAATATCATACAAGTATCAGTATTTCAATTAAGTATTTTGTCATATATTGTATATATCACATTTTTAAATCACAAATTATATTATTTTAATATCAATTAGGAAATTGATTTGAATCATGTATTTTATTTCATATACTTATTAAGTTATCAAAGTATATGTAAGCATGTATCTCCCCCAATGATTTAAAAACAATTATTGGAAATGGGGCTATGACTCACCTGGATTGATTTGGAAATAAGTAAAGTAGAATGGGAACGGTTATGGAAACGTCTTTGATACGGAACCTGATAAATAAATTTATCAGAGAATATAACCAAATACTATTTGGTAAATACGAACGAATAACGAATAATTATTATTCGTTATGACGAATAGATGAGGTGCAGTGTAATTATTATGTCATGCATGATATGATAAAATATTTTATTTAAAATATCCATCGTAGTTTTACCTTTTTAATTCGTAAGTAAAAATAGTAACTTTTTAAATATCGTTATATATATAATTAACGTAAAAATAAATAATGTATATATATACAACGTAAAAAAATGCATATGACGTGATGGTTGTCGTAAAATGGAAAATACAATAAGAATGTCAAATAGACTATGTGTAGTCCTTGCCCTTTTCAAATTTTTACACTTTTTGTACAAACGGCGTTAGCGTCACACCGTTAGTCCTTTTCGTATATAATTTACATTTATTGTCCACTACTTGTCCAAAATTACAATCTAAGCTTGTAACATCATATATTATCAATTCTTATCATATCTTTCTGTTTCTACAGTTTTAGTCCTTTCTTTCCAATATTTACACTTTTAGTCCCTCTATGTGTCGTCGCGTTACATTTTTAGTCCAATTTTACAAAAATGATTATAAAAATTTTTAAAAATTTCCGTAGCTTCTTTTATTAATTTCAAACCTATTTCAACAGCTTATTTTATTAAAAGCTTAATTTTTATAGCTTATGGGCCTTAACGAAATAGAACAAAAGCCCATTTGAAAATTTAGAGGCGAGGGCATGGAAATTATTTTGGGCTTGAACTTGGGCTTCTTTTGTGATTCCAAAAATATATTTTATGGGCCCAGTGGGCTGTTAAAACGTTAAATCTTATTGGGCCTTTGTTAAGCCCAATCGACAAACATAAGGTTTTTTTTTTTTTTATAATTAAGTTTGGTTTGGAAACTGGTTTAAGTCGATTCAAAATGGGTCGAGTATGGTGTCAAAACGTGATTATTTTTACAAGTCGTGTATATGAAACTAATAGTTTTCTAGGTGGTCTATGGAATCGTGAAATAACATTGTACGTTTGTTAAATGAAATTTTGAGTTATACGTATGGTTTGTATGGTGTTCGAACCGATTTTATAATTTGAAAAATATGAAATATTTACTAAGTGATTTATGAAATTTCATACGATGTAACATGGTTCGAAAATGAGTTGATTGATGCATGTAATGTGAGAATAAACGTGAAGTGTGTGTGCTACGTGACTCTTTGGCCTTCCAAGATAGAGGCTAGTCACGTTTTGTGTACTAAAAATATATACGTACGTGAAATATATATATGATACTATATATGATCGAAACAAAATAGATATGATGCATGACCATAATTTAATGTGTGAAATGGAATGGAAACATGTAGAAAAGACTTACAAACACCTTAGAGGTGATAGAGAGGTCGAGTGTGATAGAATGGAACACAAGGATTTCACGTTTCAAAGTATAACCCAAACGTTGTACTTATAAATCAAACCCGATTTCCTTTTCTTGAGTCCCAAATAATATACAATCGATTCTCTGAGTTGTAGAGGTAAATTTTAGAATGAATGGATTATGTGAAAGAGTATGGAAATGAAAAGAAAACAATTGCATGCATGAACGTATATATGGTACCATTCGAATGGATCGTATGGTGCTAAATAACGCGAGTAAACATGATCTACTATACCATGTCAGTATCTCTTGGCTTCAAGGACGAATTATATTACTAAAGAAGTGAATGTGAGAGCATGAAAGATGGGATATGTCTTGGTGATTCACTTCCTATGTCGACCAATATATATATGTACATACGATTTACAAAATCGTTCACTACTTGTATATACTTGATCATCTTTGACATTTGAGCATAGAATCATCTCAGAAACATTATTAGGAACCATTAGAAACAAACGGGGATTAAAACGGTTAAGAATTGAATATATTGTGAATCGGTTTGGTTTTGTACGAGTCGAACACTTTGCCTCTTAAAAACGTATCAAAACTCAACGTATGAACGTGAGATTCGACACACTAATAGTTGGCTAGGAGGTAAATGAGAATGTGCAAAAATATACGTAAGTCGTGCGTAGAATTTAGAAATGAACAAGGTGATTTGGAGCATGCTTAGTCGATCTATATGTATTGTTATTATTTAAAATGGGTTTAGAAATTGGGCCGGTTGGGCCTAATTAAAAACAAGGCCCAATTAGTTTTTAATTAGTTTTATTAATTAAGTTTAGTGAAATTAATACTTTGTTAATTGTGTTGAGAACTTGTTTTGTCGTTTTGACGAATTTTGCAATATCGTAATCGTGACCATTTTAATATACAAAGAAAATTTTAAATTTCCCCGTGAAAATGGTAATTACAATAATGACAGAGATTATTTATTTAATTAACCGAAGTTAATTATACAAATTTTTGCGAGGTTTTACAGTACCCACATGTCATTCTGAATTTCGTCCCGAAATTCAAATTTAATGTGATTACTTGAGTAAAGAATTTTTGAACAGAGGTTGTCGGGAGATTTTTATTCCTAAAATTACTGAAACGTGATTCAGTTAGATTTACTTGTACCCAACAAGACAAGGTCTTCAGTTAGATTTACTTGTACCCAACAAGACAAGGTAACTGAAGTATTTAAGGGTTGTGAATATTGAAAAATAGTGGTCATGAATAGTGAAATAACGGCTAGTAAATAGTGCCCAACGGTCGGGAATAGTAACCCAACGGTCACATTTTAGCCTATATATACCACTACCAATTTTCACTTCTTTCATCAACCATTTTCCTCTCATTTTCCATCAAAATGCCGCATCTCATAACCATCTTAGCGATTGTGTACATCGTCCTTGCCGCCATCTACTTAGCGTACGTTCCGGATGAAGACTTTGGATTCTTGGTCGCGATCTTGATGTTTGTCATACCCCTTACTATCCTTGCTATTACCGTTGACAAGATCTGGGGGTAAAATCTGGAGCTATGGTTGTTTTGGATTAAGTTCTTGTTATGTTTTTATGTATCTGTAACGAATAAGGAATAAAACTCGTTTTGTTTTTAAGAATTTGTCTCATTATTGTTTTTAATATTTGGTTTATATTTATTTTTCAGCATTATTAAAGTGATTCATCCTGTGGTGGCTCTTGCTATTGTTTTATTTGTGGGAGTCTTATTTGTCATAGCGGATCAACCTATTGAAGATTCCTTTGTTTGTATTGTAATAATTGTAACGATAGCACTTCCGATGTTAATTATTTGTTTATGTATTAACTTTTATGGATTTTAATAAAAATTTCGCTATTGATGTCTTTTATCAGTTGTTGTGAATTATTGGTGTTTTTTTGCTTGTACTTTTGTTGATTTCCTATCATAATGGTGATGATATATGATAGGTATTTATTATGGGTTGTTCAATGTATAGATTATGAACAGTTTATTTTAGCTCTTTATCTTGCTTTTGAATGAAGATTGTTATTTAATTATTTGAAAATATCATTGTTCCTTTCATAACATAATTTTTTTTCTAAATTATACATAGTTGATCAGGTTATGTATAATTGAGGACCAAATGATGTGATGTTTGGTTCAATCATATATTTCTATAAATTGTTTTAGATGATGTTCAACGTGTTGTTTTTATGATATAACACGTAATTCCTTTTTGAAATAAAGTGGAAAAATTTTAGGATTCATACTATAAATCAGAAATTTATGGAGTAATTATTGTATATTGTCATTTGGTAAATGAAACAGAAATTGAAATTAACTTAGATTATCATTATTATGGAAATATTACAAGGGAGATTTTTCGATACAGTAGAAAGATTATTGTTTAAGTTACATCCATCGTAAATTGAAGTGAAATACAGGAAAGAAATACAACTTAGGAAATTTTAAACTAGATTTTATTTATCTTCAACAGGAATTTATTCATCTGTTCCAATCTAGTTGCCCTTCCCTTGATACTATAAAGGTCTTTAAAGATTCTTCATTTTCTTGTAAAGGTCTTGGCTTTCCAATTAACATTGTAGTTTGGACATCGTTTCACATGATGACCATGTCTACCACATCCGTGACATACAATAGTTGTTGGTTGTACTTTCATGTCCTTAGTCCTGCAGCTAATTGCATGGTGACCTATTTTCTGACATTTCATGCATTTAACCCTACATTTCCCGGTGTGATGCGGGTTGCATTTTTGACACCAGGGTAAAGTTCCACGATAACCACTTCCAGTAACAGGTGTGACAAGACAATTTCTATTAGCTTTCTGATTGAGTCCCAGCTGACGTTGATACTCCATGCGATCTTCTAGATGTTTGCGATAACGGTCTTGAGCATTGAAGATGTTGCAGTAGATGGGATTGATGGTTCCTGTCTCGGGGAGTTTCCTCTTCTGATTATTTCCATTTGGTAAAATTCCATGCCTAATTCCTTGATGATGGTTGATGGTAGGGTTGATCATTCCTTCTTGAATCTTTAAGTGAGGTGGCCTATACTTCATGAAACTTGCAGGGTGTTGATTACCAAGCATACCCGTCTCTCTTCTCGGATAAACTACAGTAGTCCCTTCTAGTACCACCGACACTATGTCTTTTACCAATTTCTGGATAGCTCCAGGAGTCATGGTGATTTCTGATGATGATTGATATGCATTGTTCATGTTGTCCATTTTCTGTAAACATAAATGAAACTCAACATTAGAATCCATATAATATCAGAAAAATTTAAATAATGAAGTTAATTATTTCATTGATGATAGACTGAATTGACTCCCTACTGTAATCTAATTTCAAGATATGTCTTTGTTGTATCATTTTATCAATGATCAACTCTTGATATGGGATTACTAAGGAACAAACCGACTTGTCTATTTCAAATGAAGTTTAATTATCTTTTCTTCATTCTTTAAATTCCTTTTCAAAAATTGGTATTTAGATGATTCTTAAGTTTTAGATTAATTATGGTAAGTTTTAAGAAATCTTAATTATTTGTAAGAAATCTTACGGTAGATTTGAATAATATTACAGAGATAAACAGAATTTTAATAACTTGTATAATTGTCTTTGCAAGATAAACGATACAAGATCTTTTATTAATCTTCCATTGATCTATGTAGAATCATTTGGTTATCAAAGAAATAACAAATGATGAGATTTTTGCATGAAAATATGAGGATTCATTTCATGCATGATTGATACGGAAGAAAAGATTGATTCATAACATATATATATATATATATATATATATATATATATATATATATATAACAGAAAAGATGTTATTATACAATATGTTTTGATTACATGTTCTGAAGTTTCAGAATTATTGAACATTACATGAAATATTAACCAAGTCTATTTGGTTTATTAGGAATAACAAGGAAACTTGTAAAATTAAGATTAGTTACGCCTCTGACGTAAATATCTAATTTCTTTCTCCAGTTCAAGTTGTGCAGCTTCCATGTTTGAGAAACGTTCTTGACACATGTTCATTTGGTTTGCCAACTTATTTTCTAATGCGGCAATCTTTTGACCCTGGTTTCTGGCTGCATCTCTGGCCATCCATAGGGTTCTCTCAATATCTCCAATTCTTACATGTGTTTGACCGTGTTCTCTTCTTGCACAACGAACCCTGGAGTCCAAACTTCCAAGTTCCTGGTTGGTGTTGTCCTTTATTTCATTAATCTTTATTCCTAACTCACATATTGTTCGCCTTTCAGCATCTGCCCTTTTGAACAAAGCATCAAGGTTACGGTTGTACCATTCAAATTGAGTTGGTCGTAACCCTTTTAGCTGTTCAGTGTGAGCATCTAATATGCCGGCATGTCGATAAATAAGATTCCATATTGATTCAGGAGTGCTTATATCGTAGTCGGGAGAGTTAGGTGAAGATAAATTATTTGGAGAATTTGGTATTGTAGAATCTGAAGTATAAGGTAACGGAGAAATTGGCTCAACATTCGTCCATGATATCTCTTGGATTGAACCTTGTCCAACTTCGAATGTTGCCTGGCCACCAATCAAATCTTCATATGATTCGGTAGCTCTCCTGATTCTTTGACGTAAAGGTGAACGAATAGGTGACGATGTGGGTGATCTCGGATTGAGTTCTATATTAGGTTGGGATTTTGATATTTGTACGTAAGGATCTTCAGTATTCGGAGAATTTTTATTGATAGATGAGGTATTAGTATTATGGATATTTGTTTTGACATTCACGGGCGTTCCTGAAGACATGCTACAGTAGTAACCGAGAATAATATTTTATGAGTATTTTGTATATTAAAGATATAACAGTACAGATGAAATAACAATTGTATATGAGGAACTATTAAGCATGTAAGATAATCTCAACAGATAAAGTATAGAGCACGGCAGTCTGCAGACACGGAGGGCATAAAATATTATGGTGTAAAATCATTATTTTGAAAATATAGTTATAGTTTTAATGTTTGAAAACATTTAATTCTCTATAACTGTAGCTCTGATGCCAATCTGTAACACCCCCAAATTTAAGTTTGTCGCAGCGGAAAAGTAATTTGGGTGTTACGGTGAGGATCGAAGTTTTAACCACATACAATGGTTTAAAAGAAACGTTTTGAAAGTTATTTGTCATTCAAATAATAATTTTGATAAAAGATGAACCATTTGATTTAAAATCTTATGAAAAGATATAAAAGCTTGTAAAAATGACAAATTTGATTTTTACACCATTTTAATTTATCAGAGTAATAAATGCCCACTCCGTGTCTTGTCCTACTCCGTTAAATTACCTGAGATACACATGCTTAAAAGTGTCAACACAAAAGTTGGTGAGTTCATAGAGTTTTAGGAAAAACCCTTTATTTTGTTAGATTTCAGGAATATTTAGTATTAATAAAATACAAACAGTAATGAAACAAGTATCGAGTATATTTACAAATAAATCATATAAGTATTCAATCACATTCAAATAAAAAATCAATAACCTTAACATGAGCTGGAAACTCATGATACTAAATCAATCAGATATACAATTCACGTATGGTCAAACCTATACAGTTGTATCTAAATATATGTTGAAAACATACATTTTTCCTTTATAGATATTGCACCAAGCCTCATGACACACAAGCTTAACCAGAAGGGGGTGTTCTATCAAATCAATGACAGATTTTGCCCTCTATTAATAGGTGATTTGCCAATTCCTATTTGTCTACGAATATAGTGTATCACGACTAATACGACTAACCAATTGCAATTGACATTCCATCAAGTATTAGTGGGACAGGGGGTCAATCCTTAACAGGTTTCGAAGCTGTTCACTATATTCGCACCCACTTTACATGTGGTTAATGGCTCATGATTGAGGGACTATATGGCGATAAGCTAACTTAGGCAATATCAAGGAATAATGGGATCATTTAGCATAACATCATGTAATCAAGTATCGTATCACAGTAATCAATTTGAAAACATTATCGTTTGAGTATTAGAAATTCAGTTTAAATATTTCGCCAGTAACACATGTATATCACATACCACAATAATCGAATTGAAAACATTTTTATATGAGTATCAGTATTTCAGTCAAGTAATTCATCAGCAAAATATATATATATATATATATATATATATATATATATATATATATATATATATATATATATATATATATATCACACACCACAATAATTGAATGGAAAACATTATCATATGAGTATCAGTACTTCAGTCAAGTAATTCATCAATAAATTATATATATCACGTATCACAATAATTGAATGGAAAACAATATCATACAAGTATCAGTATTTCAATTAAGTATTTTGTCATATATTGTATATATCACATTTTTAAATCACAAATTATATTATTTTAATATCAATTAGGAAATTGATTTGAATCATGTATTTTATTTCATATACTTATCAAGTTATCAAAGTATATGTAAGCATGTATCTCCCCCAATGATTTAAAAACAATTATTGGAAATGGGGCTATGACTCACCTGGATTGATTTGGAAATAAGTAAAGTAGAATGGGAACGGTTATGGAAACGTCTTTGATACGGAACCTGATAAATAAATTTATCAGAGAATATAACCAAATACTATTTGGTAAAAACGAACGAATAACGAATAATTATTATTCGTTATGACGAATAGATGAGGTGCAGTGTAATTATTATGTCATGCATGATATGATAAAATACTTTATTTAAAATATCCATCGTAGTTTTACCTTTTTAATTCGTAAGTAAAAATATTAACTTTTTAAATATCGTTATATATATAATTAACGTAAACATAAATAATGTATATATATACAACGTAATAAAATGCATATGACGTGATGGTTGTCATAAAATGGAAATTAAAATAAGAATGTCAAATAGATTATGTGTAGTCCTTGTCCTTTTCAAATTTTTACACTTTTTATACTAACGGCGTTAGCGTCACACCGTTAGTCCTTTTCGTATATAATTTACATTTATTGTCCACTACTTGTCCAAAATTACAATCTAAGCTTGTAACATCATATATTATCAATTCTTATCCTATCTTTCTGTTTCTACAGTTTTAGTCCTTTCTTTCCAATATTTACACTTTTAGTCCCTCTATATGTCGTCGCGTTACATTTTTAGTCCAATTTTACAAAAATGATTATAAATTTTTTAAAAAAATTTCCGTAGCTTCTTTTATTAATTTCAAGCTTATTTCAACAGCTTATTTTATTAAAAGCTTAATTTTTATAGCTTATAGGCCTTAACGAAATAGAACAAAAGCCCATTTGAAAATTTAGAGGCGAGGGCATGGAAATTATTTTGGGCTTGAACTTGGGCTTCTTTTGTGATTCCAAAAATATATTTTATGGGCCCAGTGGGCTATTAAAACGTTAAATCTTATTGGGCCTTTGTTAAGCCCAATCGACAAACATAAGGGTTTTTTTTATAATTAAGTTTGGTTTGGAAACTGGTTTAAGTCGATTCAAAATGGGTCGAGTATGGTGTCAAAACGTGATTATTTTTACAAGTCGTGTATATGAAACTAATAGTTTTCTAGGTGGTCAATGGAATCGTGAAATAACATTGTACGTTTGTTAAATGAAATTTTGAGTTATACGTATGGTTTGTATGGTGTTCGAACCGATTTTATAATTTGAAAAATATGAAATATTTACTAAGTGTTTTATGAAATTTCATACGATGTAACATGGTTCGAAAATGAGTTGATTGATGCATGTAATGTGAGAATAAACGTGAAGTGTGTGTGCTACGTGACTCTTAGGCCTTCCAAGATAGAGGCTAGTCACGTTTTGTGTACTAAAAATATATACGTACGTGAAATATATATATGATACTATATACGATCGAAACAAAATAGATATGATGCATGACCATAATTTAACGTGTGAAATGGAATGGAAACATGTAGAAAAGACTTACAAACACCTTAGAGGTGATAGAGAGGTCGAGGGTGATAGAATGGAACACAAGGATTTCACGTTTCAAAGTATAACCCAAACGTTATACTTATTAATCAAACCCGATTTCCTTTTCTTGAGTCCCAAATAATATACAATCGATTCTCTGAGTTGTAGAGGTAATTTTTAGAATGAATGGATTATGTGAAAGAGTATGGAAATGAAAAGAAAACAATTGCATGCATGAACGTATATATGGTACCATTCGAATGGATCGTATGGTGCTAAATAACGCGAGTAAACATGATCTACTATACCATGTCAGTATCTCTTGGCTTCAAGGACGAATTATATTACTAAAGAAGTGAATGTGAGAGCATGAAAGATGGGATATGTCTTGGTGATTCACTTCCTATGTCGACCAATATATATATGTACATACGATTTACAAAATCGTTCACTACTTGTATATACTTGATCATCTTTGACATTTGAGCATAGAATCATCTCAGAAACATTATTAGGAACCATTAGAAACAAACGGGGATTAAAACGGTTAAGAATTGAATATATTGTGAATCGGTTTGGTTTTGTACGAGTCGAACACTTTGCCTCTTAAAAACGTATCAAAACTCAACGTATGAACGTGAGATTCGACACACTAATAGTTGGCTAGGAGGTAAATGAGAATGTGCAAAAGTATACGTAGGTCGTGTGTAGAATTTAGAAATGAACAAGGTGATTTGGAGCATCCTTAGTCGATCTATATGTATTGTTATTATTGAAAATGGGTTTAGAAATTGGGCCGGTTGGGCTAATTAAAAACAAGGCCCAATTAGTTTTTAATTAGTTTTATTAATTAAGTTTAGTGAAATTAATACTTTGTTAATTGTGTTGAGAACTCGTTTTGTGGTTTTGACGAATTTTGCAATATCGCAATCGTGACCATTTTAATATACAAAGAAAATTTTAAATTTCCCCGTAAAAATGGTAATTACAATAATGACAGAGATTATTTATTTAATTAACCGAAGTTAATTATACGAATTTTTGCGAGGTTTTACAGTAGAGCTGAGTGAAGATTTGACTATAGTCATCTTAGATTAAAGTTATTTATGTAAGACTTCCGTTTTTATTTAGTTATGTATGTTCTGATGTGAAACCATATTATTTAGACATCTCTACCCTTGTCAGGTCGGGGTGTTACACGTGAGATCAACTAACAACAATATGAACACTCAACACAATAAGCAATATCAACTAGTTACTATGAAATAATGAAAGTAAAATAAATGTAAAGAGTTAAAAGGATAACACCGTGATTAATAGTGGTTCGGTAACGAAGCTCATCTTCGCCCTACTCCACTACTCGAGTACAACTCGAGATTTCACCTCACTATGTCAACAAGCTCCCTTCAGGCGGAGAAAACCGTACACGTCGCTTATACCAATTTTTGACACTAAGCTAATGTCGAGTTCTAATCTAGCTAGAACCAATCTCACACTCGATCTATCCGATCTTCTCACAAACTACACAAATCACAAGATCCACCTGATCTTGGCACAATCTGCCCAATCAACACAACAACTACACAAATCACAGGATCCACTTGATCTTAGCACAATTTACCCAATCAACACAACAACTACACAAATCACAAGATCCTCACAATCAATTCAATCTACCCAATTATACAACTACACAATAATGAGATTGATGAACTTGATGTATGCTAAAATACAAGAAGGAAGTAACAAATGTTACTTATGCACTAACTACACTAAGACTCTCGATATTTTGATGAATATGAGTGTTTTTTCTTGCACTTGTAATAGAAGAATGTTTAGATCCTTTATGAATGAAATCAAACTAGTTTATGATCAAAGAAATGAACCTAGGAAGTGTAAAAATGACAACAAAAAATTTAGGTGCAAAGAGGTGAGACAAAATGTGAGATTTGAGCTGCTATTTATAGGACAGAGAAATATGGGCGTCTAACGGTCAAACGGTACCCTTAAATATGCACGGTACCCTTAATTATTTAAGGGTACCGTCCGGTGATAAACGTACCGTCGACGTTCCCTTATTTTGTTCTTTTGTGGGGACGTTAAAATCTAGTGTAGGTGATTTATTTGGGAGGGAAAACTGGATTTTTTTGAAATTCAAATACTTTATTTTAGTAAAACATTTTAATTTAATTAGAAAATAATTTGTCTAATTAACTTTGTGTAAAATGTTTACGTTAGATTTGTGAAAATATATTTCTTTGATCATTTACAATGTTTAATATTCATTATTCATACATTAAGTTACTTTGGTATCGAGATGGAGTTTTACGACTAAAAACTTTGTTTACGTTAACTTTTACGTAGAACACTTTTATGTTTTGTTATTATCAAAATATAGAGAAAATGAATAACATTTTTAGACATTATTTGTATTAACATATCTTTCTCCTCCATCATTATCATACTTTTTTTTTTCTCAAATCAGACACTATTTAAAAAATATCTTATACTCCAACCTAAGCTTGAAGACATGTCATTCCTTAAACCACCACCACATCCACAATATGATGATGATCATCATCTTACATGGTAGTGGGTTCATAATCGTCAATCGCTACCACCACTACAGAGAGTAGCGGGTCCATATCAATAGGCTTTAAATCCTAAGCTCAACCACCACCATGAGTCCATGATCAATCACCCACTAAACCATCACTATTATCGTAATTGGTCCACCAACAAACCTTCTCCACCAGATTCTTCTTTCTCCTACTTGTACACAATCAAAACCACTTTACAACAACATCCATCCCGAAACCACCTTTCAACAAAAACCAATTTCATTACAAAACTACTTTTCACAACAATCCAAAAATTATAATCAAATCACTAAACTACATTAAAATAAAAATTAGTAGATATCAAAACCTCACAGCCACCAATCCACTATTATCATCATCACCCATACACACAAAGAGATCTGATGATAGCTAGTGGTGGTGACTCAAGGCAGTCGCTAATTCTGGTGGCGTTCGACGTTTCGGTGTTACTTTTTGATTTATTAAAGTGTATTTATGTGTGTTTTATAGATTAATTAAGAGAATATGGCAATTGGTTTTAGGTGGTATCTTGTTTGAAAGTGTATGTAGTAAAGACTAATAGACGATCTTGTAAGAGATTTAATTGGATGACAGGTTTTGGTGATGATAAAATAAGAAAGTGAAGATGAAGAAGAAAGAAAATGGAAAAAGAAAGAGGTTATCTGTAATGACAATGATGTGGAAAAGACAATAATGCCCTCATGTGCAAGACCGTGAAGGGTTTTACCAGTAAACATAAATAGTCGGTAGTGTTAAGGACTATGAGTGTTACGAGTTTTGGAGTTAGGGATTATCTAGGTCGGAAAAAAATGTCAAATGACTATGTAAAAGTCAATGCAAACTAGAGGGATGATCTGTATAATTTACTCATTATTAAAATTGATTTCGTAATTCCCATGATCATTAATTCATAATTTAATTAATAAGAAAATAGTTATAAAGCTTTAAATGTTTGTACAATATGTAAAATATTTTGTGCTCCTTAAAATCTCATTTATTTTTTTACTTTAAAGTGTTGTACATTACGCATAATTAGTACTAACATTTAAGATAAACACATATATGCTTTATACACAAGTATGGGAGTGTCTTAGAGCATGGGGTGTCATGGAATGTCATTTCCCTCTTTTCAGTGTCGTTTTAGCATCATCACTTTTAACACTCACACACCTAATTATCTCGTCACTCATAACACCCCTTTCACATGTCATTTGGGCATCACCATATCCAATTAAAACTCAACACTACACACCAAACCAATTAAAAAACAGAGAGAGAGAGAGAGAGAGAGAGAGAGAGAGAGAGGCATACACCAATCAATTGGCGCCTGACAAGTTTTTAAGGAGGTGGGGTGTTGTCGCTTGGTGGTGGTGGTGCCAAATTGATGGCCGTGTCAGAAGTGGCGTTTGGGCACACCATAGTACCTCATGGTCTTATAGGAGGCTAAGCACTTAATGAAAGGACTTAGCACTTAACTCCTAGTCGGTTAGAGGCAATGGTGTTTGGGAGAGAAATAGGTACGGTTAGAGGCAATGATGTTTGGAAGGGAAATAGGTGACATTGAACGGATCAATTACTACTCAATGAGCCAAGAAAGGATGTGTAGCTCTACTATTCAGAAGCCTTTTTATTGATATAGATACACACGTGACACCACACAATTTGTACATATGTTTATCTTATAATTTTAAAATTGATATTACTATAGTTTGATAAAATAGTTTGTTCGATAGCTAATAATAATATCTTTAACTTCTAATATATTTTTCGTATGTAGGATTTTGATCAAACAATTATTTTTGCTCAGCGTTTTTGATTCATCAAGTATTATAATTCATTCAACATTAAATCATATTGTTTTGTCAAACAACCCAAGATTTTTTGTATAAGTTGAATCTTTCGCAAGCTTGAACTTTTTAATCATCCCTCGTAAGCGTTTAACTTAGTTGGTTCCGAGTTAATTATGAGTAAAATAGTAAAGTCTTTTTGTTAGATTTAGTTTATTTCCTTTTACAGCCAATAATAGTTTTAAAAGTTTATAATTATGCAATATCTTTTAAGAATGATCGTGAAAATCATACTCACTTACTCCATGTATCATCCAACCGAATGTTATAAGCAAATCTAAGATTAAGTTTAATTTTTTTATACAGATATAGTCAAATTCACAATCTCAAATCCAAATTCCTAAGCATGGACGGAATTATGTAGGGGCAGGGAGGGTCCCGGCCTCCCCAAAATTTGCGGCACCTTGTGTAAATATTATAAGTTTTAGGGGTAATTTAGTTGAGGTTACAAACAAATCTCTGATTCGACCACCTCAAAATAAATTCGGCCCCTCCAAAAAAAATGTTCAAGTTCCGTCTATGTTCCTAAGTCACGATTAAGACTGAACGATAAACGACAAAAGAAAAAACTACTTCTCTTTCATGTGCTAAAATGAGTTTTCTTGGAGGTTGCATAATAAAATTCGACATGCACGTCGATAGTGATTTTCACTTGCAAGCCTTGTAACAATTATTACATCACAGTAAAACTTTGATAAATATGAAATTGAAACACAACCAAATCAATAATAACCCATCTATAAAAGTCCAACCCTATCACACTCGTTACTTTTTTAGTACCATACAATAGTTGTGGAAAAAATGAAACATGAAGAAGCAAAAACCTATTTGAGTAAGTTCCCATCAATAATCAATAATGCCACTCATATTCAAAACTCTCCCATTCAAGAAACTATAGATCAATTAAATGCAAAATACTATTTTTTCTTTAATAACTTAAAAGAATGAAAATAAAATTTTTTATCTTGGAAAAAAGGAGCATTGGTTAATGAAGTATGGTTCAAGAATAAAAATGGTTGGACAATAAGTGGTTTAAGACGCGTGACGCGGTTTGTGTGTGGAGTAGGTCCGTTGAGTCAGTGTGTGATTGGCGTTATCTTGTTTGGGCTTTGCCTGGTCAACTATTATACGCTCCCTACTAATTTATTACATGATATACTTTTATACTAATTTTCTTTCAAGACATGTATTATTTAAAAATAATTTATTTTACGAGCGGAGGAACTCGGGCGTTGCTGCGGAAATACCGTGTTATTTATTTATTTATTTATTTTTTTACACCTTAGGGTTTAGGGACTAAATTGCAAAAGACTATTCTTGCTTCCACTGTGGCACTTTAAATGAATTTTGTTAATGGATTTTTCAAATCTTGTCAAAAATGTAATCTCATAAAAATTTTTAATAATCAAAATATCATTTTTTTTTTCTTCCAAATATTACACAAAAAAAAAACAAAAAAAAAAAAAAAAAAAAAAAAAAAAAAAAATGCTACAGTATAGTATTTATAGAGATGATAAAAGTATGAAATATGTATGTGATATAGTATAGTATTTATAGGAATTTTTTTTTTTTTGTTCCAAGCCAACGTTCGGATTTGTGCTTTCAATGCACGACGTTCATTTTTTTTTCAAACGTTCAAAAAATACTCCAAACCGCAGCAGTGAAGTTTGCCGTTGAACCAAACCGTCCACCCAAACCGCTAGGATGGCGGCGGTATTCCCCGGCGGTTTGGGGGCAAACCGCTGCCACTACACTTATGAGTTGGGAATTATTCTGCCCTAGCCGCAAGGACATGGAGCGAATCTTGGAAATATTTGTAGAAGAGTGAGTCAACAATGGAGACTTTGAGTAACAAGAAATGACAAACGTCACTTTCCAAAAGTAGTAATGAAGGGTCAAATATGGATGGTAGGAGGTCGTTAATTATATATATATATATATATATAAAAGGCAGGCGCTAGAAGACAAAAACAGTCCATCTACAGTGCTTTTGCTACAGTTTTTTTTTTCTTTTCTTTTTTTTTTATTTTTTTTTTATTTTTTTTTACAACTAAAACAAAAAAATAATAATAATAATACTACTCCCCTACTCCACCACCACCCAAGTCGCGGTGGTGGTGGCTGTCGGCTGTTGAGACACCGACACCGAGAACAAGAATGAAATCCCACACAAGTTTTGGGTTTAAATCAATATCAAAAACATTTTTTTTAAAGATTTTTAATATTAAAACCGGATTTAAAATAAAAATAAAATTAGGGTTTTGAAAATAATATAAGAAAATAAAAAGAGAGGGTGCGTGGCACGCGTTTTACCATCGGAGAGTGATGGAAAACGGCGGTGGTGGCGTATGTTGGTGGTACCGCGGCGGTGGAGGCGCGTGAGGGGTGATACGCGGTGTTTGCGGTCGCGTGAGTGGTATGGGTGTGACGGGGATATCCCGATCTATAAGATTGTACAAGAAAATGAGGTGGCCGGAAAAATATTCCGGCGAATCGCCGAAAACTGCTGCTGCTCCGGTGGGTGGGCGGCGGCCGGAAAATGCAAGAGGGAGAGAGAGATATTTGTGTGGTGTGTGTGTTTTAATAAATAAAAATGAAGAAATGGGGGTGTTTGGGGTATTTATATGGGTAATAAAGTATAGGGTATGTTTTGTATTTAATGAAAGTGTAGGGTAAGGTGTAAGGAGATAGTCTAGGGCCCAATGTTGCCAACGTAGTAAACTTCTAATGATATAAGCTCCGAGGTCCAAACGACATAGGAAACGGACTCGAAAAATTACGAAACTTGCGTCATTGTTCACGAAATAATTTTTCCAATAAAATCAAGTATAAACTTCAGAGTTTTTCTCAAACTCAAAATAATTCAAATAATTTGGCAAGTGCAATACGATTCGAGTTTTCTAGGTTGTGCTGGGTCAATCAAGGGAAGATTTTGCTCACCAAACATAAGATTGAAAAGTCTATCTTGCAATAGACCCTTTCTTTCTAATACTGCGACAAGCCAATATTAGAAAATCGACGAAATTTTAAAACCGTAAAACCTATTATTCGCAAAACACAAAACATACAACATAAAACACATATCTAAACACTCTCGCCGCAACGCGCTGGTTTCCCCACTCGTGACAATATAAATGTAAGGCAAATTTTGGAAGAGAAAAAAAAAAAAAAAAGGATATTTTAGGTACTCGATCTTTTATTTTTATTTTTATTTTTTTAAGGTATTGAAGTTAAGTTTTTGTTTGATGTAAAGTTTTTTTAACTTTTCAAAAAAGATCATTTTAGTCAAAATGACTTTTAAATGTTCAACACGATACATCACATTACTTAACAATTTCAGCTGAAAAAAATGACAACGTAACATCTTTTGAATATCAGGAAAAAAAAAACACACTCAAAATTCTTACATTGCACAAAAAGGTAGTTTTAGTAACATCTTTTAATAAAATTAGTCTAATAATTTGATGAATTGGACGATAATATAAGTTATACTTATAATTTTGAACATTATTTGTGAATCCAAAACAACAAACACTACCGACTTATTCAGTGCAAACCTCATAGCAGATCATATGATTTGATCTCTGAATATACATGTTTGTCAAATTATAAGGCTACGAGCAGTGGACCGGATAAATTCCGTCGAGGTTGAAAGACAACCGATTTAAGAATCAGGCGAGGCCAAAGAGTGGTGAGAGTCAAATATCGGTTGAGGAACCAAAAAACACACAATCGGTTGTATCAATGACCGATTAAATGCATATTGAAAACACAATTTTGTACCGTTAGAAAATTTAATACACTCACAAAAAATCAAAAAAAGTGACCGTTTGTGTGTGATATATATATATATATATATATATATATATATATATATATATATATATATATATATATATTAAACTTTACCACTTTTTATTGTATAAATACAAACATCAAACCCACTTTCAAACACACAATTGTAAACACAATTCAACCAAATTCTCATCAATATTCACAATGTCAAAGAGAAATACTTTACAATAAAAAAACCGACGATCCCGACTACCCCAAAATCAACCGGATTTGAACTTCTTGCCGCAAAACAAGTTTGAATTAACCAGCATGACACCACCACAAAATCGTGGTATTCGATTACGTCCACCCTCTTTTGAATATCAATCACGACTATCACAACCAAATCAAACTCAAAACCCATTTTACGTTAATCGTTCATTTGTCCCACCGCAACGTCCTAATATGGATTATCACGGAGAACCAAGTGGGTCGTCGTATCGTCCTAACAATGATTTCATGCATTCTCCCCAATGTATCAAGATTATTCCTTGATTCATCCACATAATCTTGATATGAATTTGGATGATTGGGGAGACTATCCGACTCCAGAATACTCAACCCAAAACAATCCGAGTCAAGATGCTTCGACGGGGCAAGGTTCGGGTCACGATTTTTACCACGGTTCTATGCCGGTTGAAGATGAAGACGATGTCGAAGGGTTATCACCCATCAAACCAAAGAAGCCTTCGCGGCGTGCTACAAAGGCGAAGGACAAAGGTAAACAACCCGAACCGGCCAAAAAGGTCGAAGCATGGTCAAAGGCGGAAGAGGTGGCGTTTTGTAGAGCTTTCATCTTTATTTTAGAAAATTTCGCGAAAGGAAACGCTGTCAACAGGAACCGCTTTTGGGAATTGGTGATATCGTACTTTATAAAAGAAACTGGTTCAGACCGGAAATACGACTCGATCATGTCCAAATGGAAGACTAGGATTTGTAATAGACTTGTGAATTTTTGTGCTATTATGGATAATGTCAAGGATAAGCATGGAAGTGGTGAGAATGATGCAGACGACTACTCAAAAGCTGTTAGAGTGTACCGTTTGCTTTACGGTCATGAATTTGCATTTGAGTATTGTTAGAAAGTTTTGAGGGGTCATGATGTTTGGAAGAGGGAGATGCATGCTTTCTAATATGGTAGTCGGAAGAAAACAAAGGGTTCCACGACTACCTCGGGGTCAACACAAGGTCCCATGAATATCCAAGATGTGGATGATTCTGATTATGAGGAAGATACTAGAGAATCACGACCACAAGTTCGTGACGCAGCCAGGAAGAAATCATCATCCTCCTCCTCTAAGGAACCACCATCACATGGACAAGTTCGCTAGCCGAGAGCTTCTTCAAGTTAAAGCCACCAAAATCGGGAAAAAATAAGGAACTTGAAGAGTATTGGAAATCATTGAAGGAACAAGAGCTGACGATGAAAAGAGAGAAAATGCAAGAAGAGCTAGCGATCAAAAGAGAGAAAATTAAACTCCAACAAAGACAAGTGGATATCTTGGACCTCACAAAACAGGAGCAATACTTGATTTTCTACAATTTGGCAATCGATCCAAATTTGGGACCACGACAACTATAAGAACTTTTGCAGCTTAAGCATGTAGAAAGGTGAGGCATTTTCCCCGGCATACGAAAAAAAAATTCCAGGATGATGCAAAAGTCGAGTAAAGGACGGGGAGGGGGAGGCTCTCGAATCAAGGCACGCTACAAATTAGATTACTAGCTTAAGTTTTTAATAAGTATTGTTATGTTTAAATTTTATTAGTTTAAGCTTTTAATAAGTATTGTTATGTTTAAGTTTTTGATTTAGTATTGTAATGTTTTTTTATTTTTAATGAATTTTAAGTTTGTTTTTAAAATGTTTTTGAATTTAAAAAAAAAAAAAAAAAAAAAAAAAAAAAAAAAAAGTTCGGTCACCACTATGGCACTTGGGTCATGTTTGATCGTCGGAGAGAGAAAGCTGACGTGACAGCCGGTAAACATGGTCATTCAGGATCACCACTATGCCTAGCCTAACACATGTAACCAAAATACCCCTAATGAACCTGAAAAGGCAATTACAATGATATCAAATCAACGTTACCATTGTCTTTAGTGAAAATTACTGCAGAGGCACCTGTCCAAACAGGTTGCCTCGCAGAGGGTTGGTTTTTTTTTTTTTTTTTTTTAATTCCCGTAAAGGCCATTTATTTCGCTGCAGTGTTGCAGCGAGATACAAAACTGGGCCCTCGTTATTTCAAAATCAATAAATTAAAAAAAAAACGTATTTCACATACATTTTGCTGCGAAATACCTTTTTCTGGACCCACTGTCATAAAGAAAAAATTAAAAAAACATATTCCCCATAAGATTTGCAGCGAAATTAAACCAAAAGGACCCACTGTCAATAATACTAGAAGTACAAGGTATTTTGCTGCAAGTTTTATAAGAGATCTTTCTCTCTCTCCTAGTTGGGGCCCACCGTCCATACAAACAAACCATTTATAATACTAGAAAAATAAAACATACAAAAACTACCATAAACTTTCTAATATTTACAACTTTTTTTTATAACAAACTATATTCGTTAAATATTTAGCAAACGTATAAAAAATTCGTTAATAAAAAAAACCCCGATGCGAAGAGCTCTAAATTACGAACAAAATGAGCCTAATATTGATATGCTTTTGACGTACATATAATTTTATAAAAAGGTTGTAAATATTAGAAAGTTTAGGGTAGTTTTTATAAGTTTATTTTTCGCCAACTGATGCGTGGGAATCGCAACAGGCTTTACCTCTCGAGGGATCTCGAGAAGCTTACAACCCCCACCAGGCAGTGTACCTGATCGTTGTAGTATAGTATAGTAACAAGTACCGGGGGATTGATCGTTCAGCTTAGGAATAATGTCGCTAGGATTAGAAAGCCTAATTACTAGTTCTAGAGGTGAGGGATGATTATTTTTGTATTTTTATATTTTTATATTTTTATGAAAGCAAGTAAAATCTCGGGTTTTGGAAGAGTGGGCGGAATTAGTTGCTATTCAACTAACCCAAAACTAATATATAACCAAAATAAAATACTAAAAATGAAAATAAACTAAATTACACTAAGGTTGTGAGCAGTAATTGGAGAAATTGTGTTTACTTAGACTTCACTACTCCCTAGATATCTTTTACACGTTAATTACTTGTTATAATTGTATGGATGACGGATTGTATTCCTTAATACCATTCATGGGGTGGCATACATAACTCCCCAATTCTATGAGCTCTCATCTCCTCCTACACCATGACCCAGCACAACTATAGAGATTGTAAACAGTGGCTCATGCATTAAATACAACCAATAAAGACCTAGTACGCCTCGGTTCATTTAAGACGTTCAAGCATGTTACCATTTGGAGATCTGCCAGTTTTCTTAAGCCTAACATATAAAATCATTCATCCAAGACAAGAATAAACAAGTAATCAACACATAATCAATATCTAGGTTTCATTAGATCTAAGCAAACACAAAAGAGATCTAGCCTAGCATAATGGAATTGAGACAAGAACAAGATATAGACAACCAACACATAGACATATTGATTGAATTAGAAGAACACTTATCTTAATTACAATGCAAGGTATCAAGGGTTTGGAACCCTTGAAAAACCTGTAAAAGTTGCACCAAATTCGTCTTTAGGGTTTCTCCAAAACTTCTCCTTTTTCTAATGTGAAAAACTAAAAAACTATATATAGGAAAACAAGGGTGACGGCGTCAAGAGCAATGGTGTGACGCCGCCATCTCGCCGCCAAATACTTCCTCGGACGGCCGTGATCTACTTATGACGGCCTATGTGACGCCGTCATCAACCACGGTATTTTATTCTTGAGACTCTGACGCCGTCAAGATCAACTCTTGACGCCTTCATGCACTGTTCCCAGCATAGAAATTTGAGACTTTGCCGTTTTCTTCACTTTTATGCTCCAAAAACGTCCAAAATGGCTTCTTTTCCAGAATTCACTCTCCAAGTACCTAAAATCACAAAAGGAACAATTTAGGGCAATATTTGATCAAATAAAGTCAGATTCGGGCTTAAATGACCCCCTAAAAACGGATCATTTTTCGCCTCATCATATACCCTTACACTTGAGATTTGCTTGTCCTCAAGCAAATGCGCTTTTATTCTACTCGAAAGACAAGTTAGGGGTCATTCAACACTAATATAAAAGTAATTACAACAAATAATCGTTCCACTAAAGACCAATAGACAAGCACGAAGGTCATACACAAGCACCTCACAAATAGTGTTTAGATACTCACATCTCTCGGGTGTAATAAAGTAATATAACATTATGGAAATGGAAGAGATCTCTCACTACCTGTCATAGCAAAATAGATTACCATAGGCTTGGGAAAGGATCAAACCTCCACCACATGGCGTAAGCACCTAGGATAAACTATCAAAGAGGTCTTTTAAAGGGTTGTAACGTTAGGTATAGGGATATGAATTACACGGTTTTGTTGGATAAAGGAAGTTTTACTGGTGGCGAGTTAACAATCTTGGTTAATTACATGTACAAGATGGCGTTGCTAAGCCAAGACTAGACTCAACTTAAGCTAATAAATGAAAAATAACAAAAACATAAAATAAACATAGAATAAAAACGGGATGGTAGTCCGTATGTTTTTTTTTTTTTTTTTTTTTTTTTTTTTTTTTTTTTTTTTTTTTTGCATACACTCTTACCCTACCATCCAAAATAATACATCATAGGGAATGAACATTCCCCTTACACTTGAATCTTTACATACTTTACATTCAACTAATCTAATGACTCGAATTAATAAAATCAAAACACTTGGAGCACTTTTAAGATTAACGTACATATGTGGGTAATAAATGATGTTCTTCCCCATTACTCCATAAAATAAGTACTTACCCATGAGTCCCAATCGTCCCAAAACAATATGTACAAGGATATGACTCGACTTAGCAACCATGTAATCAATTAGAAAGTTAACTTAGGGTTTAACAAATAACAATAATGCACTAAAAATGAGCGCATACACGGAAGGCTAAGGCGATTTGGGAGTACATTTAAGTGGGGTGTAACAAATTCTTCCTTTAAGTAAGATGCTTAAAGTTAGAAACGAAAAGATAGGCTCGGAGGGGTGTACTAGGGGTTTCGTGTACTAAAAATGAGTACAACGCTAAGGGTGTGGGGAAAATTAGTTGACTTAACTAGTCAAGTAATATGACTTAAATGGTCAAGTAATTATAATACGGGTTTAACACAAGGGTGATCCTAATGCCTCTTATCATATAGTAAATCCTACCACACGAATGTAGTCTCACTAGCGGTCTCGGGATGCATCACTAACGCAAGTTCTAGAATCTAAATGCTATCGGTACACTCATAAGCACTAATAATGAATGTTTTCCCTATCAAATCTAAAGGCGAACATCACATTTTTGGGTGGAAAATTTTTCTGAATATACGGTTATGTGCTAGTCATACAATCTCTTATCCATGAGACGCTTGCTATGGCTAAAGTTTCACTCCTAAATGTTGTAAAAAAATTTAAATTTGGCGCTAAAATTGCACTAACAAGTATTTCTCATAGTTTTATTACACATCTACTATTAAACAAAACAAACTCAAGTGAAAGTGCATATGTAAGGTATCATCTTTTTTACCATCCCCTTACACTTAAGATGAACATTGTCCCCAATGTTCAAGTAAAGAATGTAAAAGTTAAAAAGTAAAGAGAATGAAGTCAAATACTCCCCTGATTCGCTCGGTATGGATTATAGGTTGGCCAGGTTAGATCTTCCTCCAAGAAAATGAACAATCAAAGCTTCCCTTCCAGAATATAAATCATCTCCTTGTCATACATAACCTGTAAATCCTGACAAAAATAGACAAGACAACCTCGCGTAAAATCGGCGACATCCTATATAAGTTACTAAATCCTAGAAAACAAAGTAAGATATAATGCTTGTGGAATGAAGTTTGCATATTTCCTGGAGATTATAAAACTTAATAATTCACAAAAACCATAAGACTCCGTTAGAAAAACAAAACCGGTAAAATTTCCAGATTTTAACTCCTGACGCCGTCAGAATGGACCTGCAGAAATTCTTATGTTAAGTTTCCGGAAAATTTCTGGAAAAACTTGGTCCTATTTCCTGGAAAATCCTGCAAAACTTCATTATGACTCAATACAAGCATTTGACTCTAACAAATACGAATATACATGTTCATTTAATATTGTGGAGAATCATGATCGATTTGTTTCTTAAAAAACGTATTTGGGGTTTCCCCTTACACTTATCTTTTGCAAAAATACCTTTAGGTTGGAGTTAAGACTAGACCAAACAACATAGTAAAGTATTTCCACATTTTAATTGAGAAACATGATCAACCAACAATAAAAATAAAATATGCATACGGAAGCAAATAACAATCAAACAAATAAAATCACACAAAACATGGGTTGCCTCCCAAGAAGCGCTTTTCTTTATTTACGAGTCTTGTAGCTAGACTCACGGTCATGGGTCACTACGTGATCTCATCATTGGTTCCACTCTCTAGGTCGTCTTCTAAACCAGTTTTGTATTCCGGACCTAGTTGCAAGCACTCTTTGTAGAAACCAAGCATCCTATTTCTAACATACTCTACTCCTCTACGTCTATCCTCCTCATTTATATAATAAGCCGCTTGCTTATGTTCCTTTTCGAAATTAGAGAGAAGGCGGTATTGTTCGATCTTGTAGGGCATTTGATAAGCAACCTCATCATTCGCTTTCTTGAATCTAACTATCCCTAGAGTCGGATCATAACTCATCCTAGTGGTCTCAACAAATGATTTCCCAAATATTATTTGACTTAGGCAAGCATCTATCACCGGACGAGTGTCCTCAACTATCATAAAATCGATCTCATAGGTGAGATTCCCTATAATCACATGTAATCCCTTAACTCTCCCTACAAAATTACTTATCCAATTTTTACCGGGCATCATCCTAAAATTGAGTTGCTTCTTCATCACCCAATTGTAATAGGTCCTAGTCATGATGTTCACGGGGGATCTAGGGTCTATGTAAGCTTTCCATACATGCATGTGCCCGATATTACATGGGATGTTAATGTTAGAGGGGTCTCCCATTTTGATAAGGGGGTCGCCAAAGATATATGTTCTCTCGGGACTATCGAATAAATCTTTATGGTATTCCCGTTCTTCCTTGGTTGGCAACTTATCAAAGTATTCTTCTCTAGGCTCTACCTCCTCTAATTCCTCATCCTTATTAGCCTCAACTTCCCTATTCTCATCCTTATCATCGGCTTCTACTCTAACTTCATCCTTGTCACTCTCCTCTATCTCCTTATCTATCGGCTTAATGGTGACAACATTGACAAAGTGGACATGTTTGGATGATGAGGGGTCCTTACTTTGGCTTCCACTATTGGTGTCCCTAGTGTCCTTCCTAGGTGTGATTAACGATTGGTTGTTGAGGGCTTTCAACAAGTTGTCAATCTTGTTGGTCATCTCCGTTTGTTGTTGGTTGAATTCGGTTTCAAACCTAGCTATGCGGGCTTCTTGAGATGCCATGAACTTTGACATCAATCCTTCAAGATTGTTGGTACTACCATAGTTGTTAGAAGGATTGTTGTTGAAAGTACGGTTGGATGGTGGACCGTTTGGTTGGTAACGATTAGGCGGATTGGAAGAATTGGGTTGATTTTGTCTCCACCTAAGGTTTGGGTGATTTTTCCATGAGGGGTTGTATGAATCACCGTAAGGGTTTGGCTCGGGCTTGAAAGTGTACCACTTATCTCCCGTTTCGTCGGTACGCGTGGATGCGTAGTCCGCAAAAGCTGTTCCGGGGAGTTCCACACAATCACGAGTGTCATGGGGACCACTACATAATTCGCATGAAGAAGTGATTTTGTTCACTTGGCTTGAAGGCTTAGGAGCATCGTAAGATTTCATGAGAAACTTGACTTGGTCCTCAAGTTCCATGATCCTACGGTCGGGAGTGCTAGAATTGTTCAAAGGCAAAGATATTGCCTTGACCGTTTTATTCAAGTCACGGGGATCGTTCCAACTTTCGTTGTCATAGAGAGCAAGATCTTCTATGAGTTCCCATGATTGTTCCGCACTAAGATCACGTAGCTTACCACCGGCCGATTGGTCAATGGTTCGCCTCGTGGAGATGTCGATATGGTCATAGAAAATTTGGACTTGGAGCCAAAGATCTATGCCATGATGAGGGACTTTTTGGAGTAAGTCCTTGAAACGAGTCCATGCTTCATAAATAGATTCTTTTTGACGTTGTTGAAACATCAAGATGTCATTCCTAAGCTTAGTATTTCTCCCCGGTGGGAAAAATTGAGCAAGGAAACGAGTGGTGAGATCATCCCATGTGGTGATGGATCCCGCGGGTAAACGCTCAAGCCATTGACTAGCTTGATCCCGTAGAGAGAATTGGAATAAGCGTAAACGGGTAGTCTCTCTAGTTTCAACACCTAGGTCTATGGAATCTACGATTTTGAGAAAGTCCTTAAGATGTTGGTTTGGATCTTCGGAACGAAGTCCATGGAATGCACATCCGCTTTGCACCAACCGGATGGTGTAGGATCGCAAGGGGGTCACATTGGCTCCGGTGAGCTCAATGGTGTTTCGGTAGCCTTGGTGGCTAGGTCGGGAGTACTCTCCTAAGGTTTGGGGCCTAAGGGGTTCTAGTGGTGGGTTTTGTTGTGGTGGGATGACGGGTTCAAAGATGTTACCACCTTCCATGATGTCGGATGGTAAAGAGTTACGAACAAAAGCACAAAGAAATAAGATAGACTAAAGAAGACCTAAAAATAAAAATAAAATCTTACTAGAAAGGAATCTAGCAAGTAGACCTAATAAAAAGAAATTTTAACCTAGACAATAACTATTCCCCGGCAACGGCGCCAAAAACTTGATGCGTGGGAATCGCAACAGGCTTTACCTCTCGAGGGATCTCGAGAAGCTTACAACCCCCACCAGGCAGTGTACCTGATCGTTGTAGTATAGTATAGTGACAAGTACCGGGGGATTGATCGTTCAACTTAGGAATAGTGTCGCTAGGATTAGAAAGCCTAATTACTAGTTCTAGAGGTGAGGGATGATTATTTTTGTATTTTTATATTTTTATGAAAGCAAGTAAAATCTCGGGTTTTGGAAGAGTGGGCGGAATTAGTTGCTATTCAACTAACCCAAAACTAATATATAACCAAAATAAAATACTAAAAATGAAAATAAACTAAATTACACTAAGGTTGTGAGCAGTAATTGGAGAAATTGTGTTTACTTAGACTTCACTACTCCCTAGATATCTTTTACACGTTAATTACTTGTTATAATTGTATGGATGACGGATTGTATTCCTTAATACCATTCATGGGGTGGCATACATAACTCTCCAATTCTATGAGCTCTTATATCCTCTTACACCATGACCCAGCACAACTATAGGGATTGTAAACAATGGCTCATGCATTAAATACAACCAATAAAGACCTAGTACGGCTCGGTTCATGTTTCTTAAGACGTTCAAGCATGTTACCATTTGAAGATCTGCCAGTTTTCTTAAGCTTAACATATAAAATCATTCATCCAAGACAAGAATAAACAAGTAATCAACACATAATCAATATCTAGGTTTCATTAGATCTAAGCAAACACAAAAGAGATCTAGCCTAGCATAATGGAATTGAGACAAGAACAAGATATAGACAACCAACACATAGACATATTGATTGAATTAGAAGAACACTTATCTCAATTACAATGCAAGGTATCAAGGGTTTGAAACCCTTGAAAAACCTGTAAAAGTTGCACCAAATTCGTCTTTAGGGTTTCTCCAAAACTTCTCCTTTTTTTAATGTGAAAAACTAGAAAACTATATATAGGAAAACAAGGGTGACGACGTCAAGAGCAATGGTGTGACGCCGTCATCTCGCCGCCAAATACTTCCTCGGACAGCCTTGATCTACTTATGACGGCCTATGTGACGCCGTCATCAACCATGGTATTTTATTCTTGAGACTCTGACGCCGTCAAGATCAACTCTTGACGCCTTCATGCACTGTTCCCAGCATAGAAATTTGAGACTTTGCCGTTTTCTTCACTTTTATGCTCCAAAAATGTCCAAAATGGCTTCTTTTCCAGAATTCACTCTCCAAGTACCTAAAATCACAAAAGGAACGATTTAGGGCAATATTTGATCAAATAAAGTCGGATTCGGGCTTAAATGACCCCCTAAAAACGGATCATTTTTCGCCTCATCACCAACACTCAGGGGCCCACAATAAACAAAAAAATAAAAACCAAACTTTATTTATCAAATATATAGCAAATTCGTTAATACAATAAATACCGTTGCGATGAGCTCTATATATGGAATATATTAGCTACAATTTATTGTAACTAATTGGCTACAATTTTAAGCTCTAAAATGTGGGTCCCTAATTCTATTTGTGGGTCCTGATTCTTTTCTGTTGGTCCCTGATTCATTGCTAGTGTAATTTTTGTGAAGGATTGTAGCCAATTGGGTACAAAAATTGTAGCTAAGATATCCCCATATATATATATATATATATATATATATATATATATATATATATATATATATATATATATATATATATATATATACACATATAACAAACTTCAATAGTTTTTATATCAAATTTCAATAATTTTTATAAATTGTATGTACGTCAAAAGTATATCAATATTGGGCTCGTTTTGTTCGTAATTTAGGTAGCTTTGCATCGGTATTTTTTTATTAAAAAATTCGTTATATATTTGCTAAATATTTAACGAATAAAGTTTGTTATATAAAAAATTTGTAAATATTAGAAAGTTTAGGGTAGTTTTTGTAAGTTTTAATTTTTTAGACTTCTAAATGGTTTGTATGTAGGGACGGTGGGCCCCAACTAGAAGAGAGAAAGATCTCTCATAAAAATGTTGTATTTCGCTGCATTTGTGAAGTGAATTTAGTTTTTTTTTCTTATTTTTTTAATATTGATGTGAGCTCAAAAAGGAAGAAAGAGAAAATGTGAGTCCATATATAATGCATTTCGCTGCAAATGGCATGTGATATATATATATATATATATATATTACTTTTTTATTTTATAAATGACGAGAAGTTGACACGTATAAATTTTGGATTTCTGGGACTATTTGCAGCGAGATACATGGCCTTACAGGGAATAAAAAAAAACCAGCTCTCAAAAGGCAAGACACTTGTTCAGTGTCCTCTGCAGTAATTTTTGCTTGTCTTTATGATATTTTTTCTTAAGAAAAAATGTGTAAACCAGCTGTATAAAAATATGTATAGTAATCCTATTAAATTCACATGATTTTATTTTGGACCTATTGTAGACATTTTGGTTCATGGGGGATTTTGACTTTTGAGCCTCCAAAATTATATTTTTAGTTGGTTGCTGTTGTATGCTCAAAAAAACAAAAAATGTTGGTTGCTGTTGATTTGTTGCCCTTTATGGTTACTCCCCATAACTGGCATAAAGGCTATATCACTGTAAAAAGTACGGTTGAATTTAACGCATGCAACAAGTTTTCAGACCTTTCGTATCCGGAGTGGATAAGCGTTCAAATTTATTCCTTTTAGCAAATTGTATAGGCTGAAGTCGCAAAGTGTTAGGTTTTTACCTCTATGGATGCTTCAAGTATGTTTGTTTGAAGATCTATACACTTTAGTTCATCACATAAGATGGCCCTATATCTTGAATTGCTGGTTACTTGGATTTATGAGAGCATATTTTTCTCTATATTAGGCCTTGGTGGAGGTAAATACAAGTTAATATGCTTAAGTAAACTCTTAGTATTAAAGTAAGGGAAATTGGCAAAAAAAGACACTATACTTGCCACCTTTTCTCATTGTATGTGTCATACTTTTTTTTTTTTGATTATAGCACCAACTTTTCTAATCCGTATCATTGTGTGTACCGGTGACTTGTTTGACCTGTCGCAGCAGGTTGAGTTAACGAGCGTTTGTTTTTTTATTGCAGCGTTAGTCCTTTATTATTGCAGCGTTAGTCCTTTTTTCGTCCGTTTTGGCACGTTTTCGTCCGTATTTACACGTTTTCGTTTGTTTTTATACGTTTTCGCCCGTTTTCGCACGTATTTGTCCATATTTACACATTTTCATTCGTTTTCAACCGTTTTTACACGTTTTCGTTCGTTTTTTCACGTTTTCGACCGTTTTTACACGTTTTCGCACGTTTTTGTCCGTATTTACACATTTTCATTCGTTTTCAACCGTTTTTACACGTTTTCGACCGTTTTTTCACATTTTCGTCCGTCTTCGCACGTTTTCGAAAAAAAATTGATTTTTTATTTCTCGAAATTAAAAAAATTTTGAAAAAAAAAAATTAAAAAAAAATTAAAAAAAAATTTTATTTTAAAAAAAAAAATATATTTTTTTTTATTTTTCGAAAAAAAAATTAAAAAAAAATTGAAAAAAAATTTTTGAAAAAAATTAAAATAATTTTTTATTTTTCGAAAAAAAAAAATATTTTTTTTTCAAAATATTTTTAATTATTTTTTCAAAAAAAAATATTTCGAAAAATAATTTTTTTTTTTCGAAAAATAAAAAATTATTTTAATTTTTTTTCAAATTTTTTTTTTTGAAAAAAAATTAAAATAATTTTTTATTTTTCGGAAAAAAAAAATATTTTTTTTACAAAAAAAAAAAAATTCGAAAAATAAAAAATTAATTTTTTTCAAGATATTTTTTTGGAAAAAACGGACGAAAACGTGTAAAAAAAACGGTCGACAACGAATGAAAATGTGTAAATACGGACAAAAACGTGCGAAAACGGGCGAAAACGTGAAAAAAGGACGAAAACGTGTAAAAACGGTCGAAAACGAGCGAAAACGTGTAAATACAGACAAAAACGTGCGAAGACGGATGAAAACGTGAAGAAACGGACGAAAACGTGTAAATACAGACAAAAACGTGTGAAAACGGACGAAAACGTGAAGAAACGGACGAAAACGTGTAAAAACGGTCGAAAACGAACGAAAACGTGTAAATACAGACAAAAACCTGCGAAGACGGACGAAAACGTGAAGAAACGGACGAAAACGTGTAAAAACGGTCGAAAACTAATGAAAATGTGTAAATACGAACAAAAACGTGCGAAAACGGGAAAAAACGAACGAAAACGTGAAAAAACAGACGAAAACGTGAAAAAACGGACGAAAACGTGAAAAAACAGACGAAAACATGTGAAAACGGTCGAAAACGAACGAAAACATGTAAATACGGATAAAAACGGGCGAAAACGTGTAAAAACGAACGAAAACGTGTAAATACGGACAAAACCGTATGAAAACGTGCGAAAACGGACGAAAAACGGACAAAAACGTGTAAAGGACTAACGTTGCAATAATAAAGGACTAACGCTGCAATAATAAAACAAACGCTCGTTAACTCAACCTGCTCCATAGGTCAAACAGGTCACCAGTACACACAATGACACGGATTAGAAAAGTTGGTGCTATAATCAAAAAAAAAAAGTATGACACATACAATGACAAAAGGTGGCAAGTATAGTGTCTTTTTTTTGCCAATTTCCCTTAAAGTAATTCATAAAGTGGGTTTCCTTAGTGTATATGGTAGTATGAACTTGTAGGATGACACATGGGGATGATTGGATTAGTGAGTGGATGAAAGATGACCTTACTTGGTCCTTTCAGTGTGTCATCAAAGGGGCATGGAGATTCTCCCTCAAGGTGAGTATTCCTAGGACCTTGAAGCCTTTTGTAAAGAAGGAAATGTAGGGGTCATAGAAGAGCTCTTGATTGGAATGGTTGGGTTCCTAACGAAGCCACACATCTTTCTCCTCCTTTACTATTGTGGGTGTTGGCTGAATGGTTTTGGAGGGGGATGATGTGGAAATGTAATTAGATGGTAGGTGCTCAATAATAAAGGTGAATTCTGATGACAGTATGTGTGTTTGGCTTAGGCAAGAGATGGAATTGTTCTGTTGGAGTTCCATTGATGTTATGGTGTATAGATGTAGAGTGCTTCTTTGTCTGATATCGGATTAGTGTAACATTGTTGTATAAGATTGTTGAGTATCTGGTTTTGGCCTGTCAAAACCAGTTTATGCTTATGTTGTACAATTTTTTGAAATTATATATAATATTCACCTTTGCAACAAAAAAAAAGTCGCAAAGTGTCTGATTAGTAGCTGCGAAAACTGAAAAAAAGCAACCGTGAATTAACTAAAATTGAGTTTTGGACCCATTATAGATTTTAGGTCATGGGACTTTCGGGCCTCTACAAAAGATTTATATATAAATATTCTTACGAAGTCCAACTATTTTTACTAAAAGGTTATACACTTACTCCGTATTCCTAACACTTGAGTTTAATATGTATCTCAAATTCTCTAAAGATTAAATAAACGAATCAATAAATCATAATTGCTCATTTTTTCATTAAGATTAACAATAGCCACTTTCCACCTTTTTTGATAGTTTTTCTTAAACTATATGTTTTTTGTCCGTGAACAATTATTTTGAGTATAAGTCTATAACACAACTCTCGATGTCCGCCATCACGAATTGTTTTGTTGTCTCAGTCCATTAAGCAAGTACTTCACTAATTTAATTCTTTTTTAGAAACAACTTTTATATAAAATCCTAGCAAGTAAATTGATGATACAAACATTAAGAATAAAACACGCTTCGAAACAAATTTAAAAAAGAAAAAAACTCAAACACAACCACATGAGACCAATGAATTCAAACAAAAATACTCTAAACCTAAAACGTAACTCTAGACTAACCAAATAAGACCTAAAACATCAATGAAGTTCGATATTTTTTTGGTCGATTGATGCATATGAGTTATGACATAGAAAACTTGGATCATACTGCGTGGTCTTGTTTACTTAGGCTTGAATATTTGGCATTAGTAGGCTTATCATAAAGCTCTTTAGCAGACAAATTTGGACTAAGCCCATACACAAAAAAGCTTCAATCCTTTTTAAATCTATGTCGCAAGGCCTAGGCTTAATTATGAGCCCAACCTTTTCAATTGATACCGAACTCTTTCACTGATGTCAATTGATGTCACTTAAATAACTACCTTGCAATCTTGCATTCAAATGTTAGTATTCATAGAAACTCCAAGTGACTGTTATCCCTTTAGCCTAATATGAATAATCAGATCCGAACTCTATTGAGTGTGTCACATCAACGTATAGTCTCATTGTATCATTAACATCTTAACATATGAAGTACATGGAATTTATATAGTTTAGTGATAAGAAATATCTTAACTACGTATAAAGCAAAAACAGTCAAACTTGAAAAGTGAAAAAACTGAATGGTCAAGGCTGCGTTTGAAATTGATAAGGCTTGGTCAAGGCTGCGTTTGAAATTAAGGCTGCGTTTGGAAGGTATTCAAGGTAGCAAACTTTGCAGGAAAGTAAGGCTGCGTTTGGAAAGTATTCCAGGAACGTTAAAAAACTTAAAAACTAATTAAGGAAAATTGAAATACACAGCTTGAAAGGAATTGAAACACACGGCTTGAAAACTTAAAACTAATTGTAATAATAGTTTCCCTATTTAAATTGTTTACATGCATTGAAACTTAACGATGGAAACTTAAATTTTTTATGAGTTCAGAATCTTTTATATAATAAAACAAAAACCTTAGTGGGTACTTTGAAAAAAGAATATTTCCATATTAGGTAATATTTTAATTATTATTTTTTAATTTAAAATTTTAAAAATTTGTTTTATTGATATACTACACAAGTAGAATATAAATACAAAAAAATATAGATAAGATGCGATTAAATTTTTAAATGATTATCTTTAATAATAAACAAATATAATTAAAAATCATAAATCAAACAAACAAAAAGATTAAATTATTTGTTTTTTAAGAAATAAAAATATATCATTAAAATTTTTTTTAAAAAAACCCGCGCAACTAGTCTTTTATATAATAAAAGAATTACATCATTTCGGAGTGTTTATGAAAATCCCTTCTTATTGAAAAAAAAAATAGACCAATAGGAGAGCTCGATTTTGCCACGTAGGCGAAATCGAGCAATATGATTGGTCAATAAAAAGTCAAAATTAAATTGATTTTGGTCAAACTTAATCAATTTGGTGGAGAAATTTGGTTAAGAGAAAAAATGCATAAAAATATAGGTGTCAAATTTATGAAAACGAAAACTTAAAAAAAGATGAAGTAATTAATAAAACTTTAGTATTTGAATTTTAGATAAATTATATAGAGCTAAGTGTAAAATTACAAGTTTTCATGTTTTTTAATAACTTTAGAAAAAAAAAAAAAAAAACAAATAACCCATTACACTTCATACCTCATATACTTTATAATATTAACTTTGTTTAAAATTACATGATTATTAGTATTAGTTTTAGACTTTCATCACTAAAATTACAAAATTTGATAAATATGGGAATTGGTTTTAATACACGTTAAATATTTTTTTAAACTAATGTTAGTTTTCGACTTTTCTAGAATATTTTTTAAGCCAATAAGCACCTTCAATAAGCATAATCAAACACCCATTTAGTTCTAATATGAAGTTTTGTTATTTGATGTTAGGAATAATTTTGTTGTTATCCTCACTATAATGCAACATATTAGTGGTGTTTGCAGTTTTATGATCTTATCGCACATACTAAAATGTAACGCAATTTGTTGTGTGCGTTTTTTAGAGAAGGATTAAGTATCAACACATGATTGTCGTGAAAGGATTATCTACGCCTGCTCAAGGTATGAATGTATAATTAAGTTGAGTTGCTAATTTAGATAATACATGAATGTATTTTAATGTACCAAAGATGTGTTTTAGTGCCTATATGAGAAATTTTATGGTAGGAATTCTTAGCAAGTGTCTTTGAAAGAGTTAATTAAACTTAGCAGGTGTTTGTTGTCATTGATAACACTATGAGTGTCAACCAACGGTCTAAAATATGGGTGTCTTTTACCTTGATGATTTAGGCTAATTGTGAAGAAAGCTGCACTAAAGTGAAAGGTCGGTAAGGATTCAAACAATCCTAAAAGACTTTCGAATATACTCTTTGCCATTTTTTCATGCATTTATAATTTACTTATGCAAGTAATAATAATTTCCTTATATAGTTCGGTCTCACAGAAAAATTATTCTTATACTTTATACGTAAACGCATTCTACCATTACATCTTTTTTTGTTTCTCTTTATGTAATAAAGAAGCTATAGTATAAGCATCTGTGTTAATTTGGTAATTTTATGATCAAACATGAGAAGTTAATAGCACAAACTTATAAAAATACAATTTTTTAAACAAAAAGGTACATTGGTAAACATGGTATGATGTTATTTATAATCAATGAAGTGAATCAATCTTCAAATTTATCTAAATATGCTACATATTTTAACGAAAATATAAGTAAAAGAAATACCACAATTACAAAACACATCGTAAATTGATATCATGGGTTAGCAAAACTAAAAGCGTATATCACTAACTTCTTATCCAAGTCAAGTACCGTTATGTGATTTTGCTTGAGTAATAAAATGTTATTTTTAATTCAAAAGCATTCTGCTAAAATAAACGTATATTATAACATATATACATGTGATTTTTTATTTTTAGTCTACAAAGTAAAACCATTTAAAACATGTTAAGTGATTCATTTGTTAATTGATAATAATATATAATTAAAAAGAAATTTTAAAAACCCTGTGCGAGCACAGGTATTATAACTAGTTAAAACAAACATAAAAATCCACAATTAAAATAGTTGTCGGTCACAAAAATATATTGATTTCTAATAATGGTTTGTCCCATAGGTAGTGACGGTATATTTTGCATATCAACATTATGTTGACTCTAATATTACGTGCAAATAAATGCATCAATGGCAAAAAAAAGGTAACCATATATGGTTAACAACAAGAATTGCATTAAAAACATTCATATTATAGATCTCATTACTGGTCGAACATTAATAATCCAATACAAGTTCCTTGGTTGACAAACATAATATGGAAAGATACAAGTTTTCATGGTTGTCAAAGATAATATGGAAATAATACAACCTTCATGATCGTCAAAGATTGTTGATAATCAGTCCCTTCCCACAATCCCACCCCGAAGTCACATCCACAAAAACACCAAACAAAACGGCAAGATTGGTTTTCAATGCTTTGTATATTAAGGAAGGAAATTGATGTTCTTTACAAAGTAGAACTACTACCCTATTTATACTAAGACTAAGGATCAAATGAGAAGAATCCTTAAAATAAGAAGGATGAGAAATAACTATAAATACACATTAGAGATGCATCAAGTTAAATTAGATCGATCCCTAATCTTTTAGATGCATCATAATAGATTTTCTAGCTAAAAATTAGATGCATTTCGTCAAGTTAGACGAATCCTATGTATTTTTCATTCTCTACGGGTCAAATTTGTTGCTAGTACTACTTTGCATCGTTTTCATTTCAAAATCACTTTCGAAGCTAATTGTGATGCATCTAAATGAATAGAGATGCATTTAATTCAAGTCGATGCATCTCAAATATGCGGTTATAGTTATTTCTCATTCTTCTCATTTTAAGTTTTCTTCTCACTGGATCGTTACCCTTTATACTAATAGTAAACTAACTAAAGTACATAAAACATGCTAAACGTGGTATACTACATATACTTCCACTATTCCTAGAAACCTTGTAACAAATATGCTAATATTATGATATAGCCCACGTACTCCATAATACTCGGTCAACCATAGACTATATCAACACTTTTATTCAACATAACTGGTAAAACTCACTGACCGATGACCCATGGACTTAACCATGACTTGCCCATCAAGATTATACCCAACAAAGATAACACAGAAATGATGCAAGTTTTCATGGTTAACAAATATAATATGGAAATTATGCAAGTCTTGATGGTTGACAAATATATTATTGAAATGATATGATGCAAGTTTTCATGATTGACAAAATAATATGAAGAAAAAAATGCATTCCTTTTAAATTTTTTATCAGTAGTATATAATCTTCCAACATCAACTCATTACATTTACATTTACATCAAGAAAAGTTACCGAAAAGAAAAAGAACAAGAAAGCACGGTGGTATGTTGATAGTTTTTACAAAATGCATGTTCATTATTTTGAATTTACTCAAGTGGATTTTGATGGTGCTGTTGACCTTATTCTTAGTCCTCAAATTGAGGTAGATGTTGTAAACCTCTTTATGTTAGACCCGAAACCTGTTTTCAAACGGGTGTGACCTTAGATGAATTGACTAAGATTTTATGAGCGGGAGAATCGATATGACAGTTAGTCAACGAAAGTTAAGATGTAGTCAAACCCAATAGTCTCGTAATAGTCAAAGTAAGTGATGCGGGTTTGCAAAACCTCGCAAAAAGTTTTACTTCTCAAGGGATCTCAAGAACTTTTACAATCCTCCAGACAATGTATTTGACCGTTGTATTGTAGTGCACATGTGTGGTGTTTCTTTTCCCTTTGCCTTAGCTTTTCCCCCTCTGGACTTAGCTTTGGCCCCCTTGCCTTAGCTTTTTCCGTTTGCTTTACCTTTGCTTTTGTCCCCCTTGCGTTGCTTTGCTTGTTTTTTGTGTTGTATTCTTGCCTGGTGCCTGCTTGCCTTTGCGTTCTTGCTTGTGTTTGTTTTGCCTTTTCGTTTCTTGTTTCTCTTGCGTTCCTCGATGCTTTGTTTGCTTGCTTTACTTGCTTTGCTCCTTATTCTTTCTTTGGTACTCTGTGCTTTGTTTGTCTTGTTGCTCTTTTGCTCCTTGCACTTTGGGTTTCTATATCACTCACACATGTGCACGTGCCGGAGGTCTCCATGGAAGCAATCTCTGTACTCCTAGGCTTTGCCTGAGGTAGGAGTAGGATCTGTCTACACTTCTACCTCCCCCATACCTCGCTCTTGCGGGATTGAGTATGTTGTTGTTGTTGTATTGTAGTATAGGTAAATTCGGGGGATTGATCGTTCTCTAGGGGAATAGTGTCGTTAGGTTGAAGCGTTTGTCGAGATAAGTCTAGAGGTGAGGGATGATTCTTTTTGTGTTTTTATATTTTATGAAAGCAAGTAAAATTTCAGTTTTTGAAAAAGTGAGCAGAATTAGTTGTTATCCAACTAACCCAAAAACTATTTATAAGACTAAAATTAAACTAAAACCAAGAAAAAGTAAATTGTGGTGAAAACTTTATGGTAGATAAGTGTGTTTACTTAGATTTCATTACTCCCTTGTTATCTCCTACTGATTTGTTGAATTGTCATGTCCTTATTTTAGTTGAAGCGTTGTATTCCTTAATATTGGTCGTGGGGAGGTTCCGAAGTCCCCAAATCTATGAATCTTAGTCTCTCCCAAATCTCTTAAAGTCTATTAAGTTACCTAAGATCAACAAGCCGCAATCACGCAATAAATACAACGATAAAACCAATAGTGCACTCTACGGTTGCGTTTTCTAAGACGTTCAAGCTAGTTACATAAAAGAGGTCAGCCAATTTTTTTAGTCTAACGCGAGGCAAACAACTAAAGAATAGACAACAAACCAATAATCAACAACTAGGTTTCACTAGATCTAAGCAAACACAATTAAATTTAAGCTAGCATGATAGATAGAAGAAAAGATAAACAAGTAATCGAACAAGACATAGACATATTGAACGATTAAACGAATAACTTATTGTGACAAATTGTAATTTTTCACATTTAATTTAATAATAAATATTTACTTATTATGTTTAAATGGAGCATTTTTATGCATAAATGCATGTTTCTACATGTTTCTGAGCTTTTCTGAACATTTTTGGGAGCTGTCCCACACACTGTAGCTTACAGTCACTGCTGAAAAAGTTTATTTTTTTCAGTAAGCATAAATTTTCCCATTTCTAATAGTTACTGACAAGTTTCGTAATTAACTGAGAGCTTTCTCGTATTTTACTGAAAAGCAACCCCACACGCGAACCGACACCACAATATATATGGTAGCAGTCAAATAAATACATTTTTAAGCTAGTAATAATATTTATTATGTTTTTTTTGACAAAAACGTCGATAAAAACTTTATGTTATGTGCACGTGTCCAAAAACGTCAAACCGAGACTTTATGGTAACATTTAAGCTCACACCGATACACCATATACCATAACTTTTTGATCTTTTTGCTTATTCTTTGGCTTATTTTCAGTGTTCAAAGGTTTTGTTTTCACAAAAGTATCTCATTTCATGCTCATCTGCTAATTTTTATTTTCAGTGTTCAAAGGTTTTGTTTTCACAAAAGTATCTCATTTCATGCTCATCTTCTAATTTCAAAAAGAAAAATTAAAAAAAAAATAGTTTTCAAAAAGTGGCCAAAGGGACTCGAACCCCAAACCTCTAGCACACCCACATCTCACACAAACATCAAAGAACCAATTGCCCTAGGGACTTCTCACTGTCTTTCTTCCAAAATTTTATACTTAACCCATTTTTATTATCTGTTTAGCTTAATATTAGCTTATTCCAAACTGCTATTTCCATTTTCTTATTTTTTCCTAGAATTAGATTAGTATAAATCAATTTTCTGCAAAGTTTCATAATTTTCCTTTATCATTTTTCTTCATTTAAATTCTTTATTTTAGTTTTTAAATCATAGTAATTAAAATAAAATCAAAAAAAATATTTTTCTTTTTTCTAAAATTTTCTTTAGCTAATTAGGACTTATAAAAAATAGATTTACATTTCTAGGATTAGTTTTTCATAGGTTTGCTTTTTAAGCTCGGGATTTTCCCGTAACTTTACATTTTTAGTTTAGATTTCATTTTTATCTAAATTTTCATATTCTGTCTAGTTTATAATCTTTTAAAAGAGTTTTCTGAAAATTTTGAGATTTTTCCCTTTTATTTTACTATTTTTCATCATTTATTTTCTTTTAAATAGATTTTTAATTCATAATAAATAAAATAAAAATCAGAAAAATAAAAATCCTTTTTCTAAAATTCTTTTTATGTATTTAGGACTTTTTAAAAATCAATTTGAGTTTTTATGATCATTTTTCTAAGTTTTACGTTTTTAGGTACGATAAGTTTCCGTTAAGTTCGCGTTTTTAGTTTTTCTTTACGTGTGCGGTGTGCCTTACAAATTTGTTTTAATTGCTTTATTACTTGTTTTTAGCTTATATTTCATTATTTGTAGTTTAAAATCCAAAATATCTCTTATTTAATGTCAAATACAGTTCGATATCAATGTTAAAAGGCCGACGAAGAAGATATATGTCAGCAATTTCCAAAATCTTAAGCATTTCGCAACTTGAGTTAATATTTTTGTATGTTTAAGCTTTATTTTTTTCCCAAACCACAACACATTATAAAGTATGTAATCATCTCATTTGTGAATTTTAAAATCTATAATTAATGACTTTGTTACTAAGTAATACCCTCTTAGAGTGCATGCTTTAATGATATGAGATTTGAGTACCACTGATCTTAGCTAATACAAATTTATTTCACTTGATTGGCGGTACTTTTTACAGAGTATATATCCTGTTGTTGTAAGAAAATTGACAGAGATCCAAAGGGTTGACTTTCATGTGATAAGGAAGTTTAAGGGTATGACTCTCATGCCCAATATTAGGTACCACTGAGACAAAAAGACCCATCACTACCTGCCAAATCGGTTAAAGAAATTTGCTGCTCACAATGCCAAGGAGTTGAAAGTTCTCATGATGCACATCAGGTACATTGTTTGCCATGCATAACAATACATTTTTTTTTCTCTTTGAACGGCAATTATTTTATTAAATTTAGCTTGAAAGAAGGTAGATAAGGTTACAATATTTAGGTACAAGCGCAAATTCTAGGGATTAAGATTGTCTCGGTAGTTGGTGGGCCGTCGATTGAGGAACAAGGGTTTAAGATTGGCAAGGGTGTGATGTTATTATTGGGACGCCATGCATCATATTGATTGTTTAGAGAGGCGTTATGATTGATATGGGGTTTGAGCCACAAGTTGTGGGTGTTCTTGAAGCAATGCCAAAACCCGATAATGAAGATGAGAAGCTTGATGAGAAGAGAATATATAGGACTACTTATATGTTTAGTGCAACTATGCCTACTGTTGTTGAGAGGCTAGCTAGGAAGTACTTGAGGAACCCTGTTGTCGTGACTATTGGAAACACAGGAAAAACAACTGATCTTATTACTCAGCATCTTATCATGGTGAAAGAATCTAAAAAGATGCCTTAGTTGCAGAAGTTGCCCGATGATCTTGGGGATAAGACGGCCATGGTGTTTATCAACACTAAAAAATTGTTGATTTCGTATATAAAACATTGGAAAAACCAGGTTATCGTCTGACCACTTTGCATGGTGGGAAGTCACAAGAGCAAAGTGTGGTTAGTCTTGATGGTTTCAGGACTAAAAGATTCAAAGTGTTAGTTGCCACTGATGTTGCAGGGCGTGGTATTGATATACCTGATGTGTCTCATGTTATAGACCATGATATGCTTCAGAACCTCATACTCTTTGTATAGGACGTACTCATCGTATAGGGAAGACTGGAACTACAACTACTTTCTTGAATCTTCATGATTTCAATGTGTTTTATAATCTTAAGCAGATGCTTTCACATAGCCAATGTTCAATGCCTCCTGAACTTGCTAGACATGAGTCTTCCAAGTTTAAGCCCAGATCAATTTCGCATAGACCACCAAGGCGTAACAATGGATTCAAGACATTAGGAAATGGCTTACGCTTTTGTCATTAAGAAATATGTGTTGAACCTCACTCCTTTGCCTATATGTCTTTTGAATGTTTTATTACTGCCTATTAAACATCCCATACGATCTACCCTACATATGTTGTAATTTCACAAAGTTAATACGCTATGTATTTCTTCACATAATGATATTCATATTTTATCCGTTACTAATGGCTTTTTTGCATTGTGTAGATTATATTATCCTATGCATTGATAACTTTGTTTCTAATTTCTAAAGACGACGAGGTTCACGAAGAATATATAGAGAAAATGTGTTTTTTTATCACGAGGATCCCTCGATAGTACAAGTACCCATATCACAATAAGCTCAAACTCAAGCAACTACACAAGACGGTAAAGAGTTTGGCGAGCGTGTTGTCGGCTGTAAGGCTCTCTTTCCTACTTTATTTAAATCTGTATTTGTCATCATTATTAGTTCATATGTATATCAGCATACCATGAGCTTACACATTTTCCATCATTAGTATTGATACTCATTTGTTAAGCATTTGTTGATAGTATACATTGATTTGAATTTTAGTATTGACAACATTAATATACATATTTAGAAATAAATTATATGTGTTGATTTGTATACATATTTAGAATTAAATGATATACGTTGATTTGTTGATAGTATTTCCTCATATATTATTTTCCAATAACTAATACCTCTCAACAATAATTATAAATCATGCATATATATATATATATATATATATATATATATATATATATATATATATATAAAAGCCTAAATCAACGTATATCATTTAATTATAAGCCTAAAGTTTGGGCATAAAGAAATATAATATAGTAGAATGCAATGAACAATAATACATAAACAAAACTTAATAATGTAAGAATGTGACACTCATTATCATCTCATATTGAATTGTAGATTACATATACTTAAATGTATACTTATTATATAATCAAATAATTCAATATAATAATGATTGCTCCTAATGGTACTTTAAGTCTTGACCATTTTATTTGCTAGTATTGATGGACATACTAACTCTTAAGCTTATATATATATATATATGCCTAGTGCTCTCTCTACCTAAAAACACACAATAGTAGAATCATTGTAGCTATCCATCAAGCTCTCTACAACTCTGTTGTATTTAAGATCGAGTCATCCCCTCTTCGTTGTGTGTGCGTGTGTGCGCTATGTTTTTTGTGGTGTCTCCGGTCTTCTTATTACACTAAGTTAGTCATAAAGTTGTTGTAGAGAAAGAAAACTATGTGGCAGTGGTGTCCTCAATCGTGTTGCGGTCACCATTACGGGTAGCAAAACAACGTTTACATTATTCAAACTTAAAACACCCTACAAACTTTTTGAAAAACCATCAAGAAATTACAACTTTTTTAAAAAAGTCTTAACAAAAATTCTGTTGACCAAGTACAGAACCTAAAAGTACCCAACAAAAATAGCCAACAAAAATGAAAACAAAGGTTCCTACTTATCATCATCCATCACACAATTTTTATCACTACCTATATTGGGACATTGGATAACTGAAAGAGAAAGCATTGACAGATAAGGCTGCACGATACGAGCTAATTAACATATTATATTTCAGATCATCAAACCATAGCTAAGTTTCAAGTTCAAATTGCATGATGCAGTATTCATTAGACTAAAAGGAGACATAAGCTACAATCATATCATATAGTTTTAGCAAAGCCCAAAGTAGCATGCGAATTGCAACATATACATGTGCACGCTAGTGTACTTTCTCAGCAGTACCCAAAGCAAAAAAGGTGCGGTTAGTCGTTCTTGTTTCCTTCCTACTTCATCGTTGCAATTAGTTGTTTGTCATACGCCATGTCTGCCTCCTGCGCCATGGCATAAAACACACTGTCAAAACATGCTTAAATATTTAACTGGTCTGCAGGATTAGTTACTTTTTAGTTTTTAGATTGGTAAAACATTTTTGCAATATGACCATCACTTGAAACTGAAGCAAATTATTCAACTTTTGTTTCAACAATGTTAATTTCTTATTGGCGTCGGCACATGATCTATGCAGGTCAGGTGATTGCATTGTGTAACACTTTAAAACGGAGTATTTTTTTATCAAGGAATATGCAGCTACAATGAAATGTTTACTTACGTTTATGTGTTTGGTTTGCCTGCAGTAACTACTTCCGCATTTGCAGTTGAATGCCTTCACTGGATAACTATCATCATTAAAATCAATCCCATAGTCCTGCATCAATTCTCAAAACATTGAATACACCTGCTTAACCTAATAACTCGTTAGTTTAACAGGCCATTGCACATCATTACTTACCCATGTTAACTCCTCCATAGCCTTCACATCTCTGGCCGTGTAAAAAACATGCTGCAAATTCAAAAAAACAAACTTAAATCCAGTAACAAAACCAAAGAAGCAAAGACGTCCACAGTAAAACAAAACTAAGGGGGTGTTGGGTAAAGTTTATCCTTATAAGATTACGTGTTTTAAAAAACTATCCAAGGGATTACGCTTATTAGGCTATTTCCTACCCAAAAATGATACAAGCCTTTTGAGATAAGATTAAGTGAACACCTTCAAAGTGCTTAATAGCTTTTCCAAGCTACAATAAGCTATTGAGCACTTACAATAAGCTTGTCCAAACATCCCAAAAACAAATAATTAAATGAAACAAGTTATCCAAAATAATGACTTGATTAGAGACAATTATACGGAAGGATAAAAGCATTATTACATGGTAATAGTGATGATCCGGTGACTCCACCTCAACAGGGATCGCAACTAGGTTAGCGTCCTTACATCTATCAAAAAAGCATTCCGTCAATGAATATGAATAAAACCAGTAATAGTTATTATCCATGAACTTGTAAATAATTCAAAATTTGCTTTTTTCCCTTTTCTATCTTCTTAGTAAGTGATATTTGATTGAATGAAAGTTCAAAATTTTGCAAATAATTCAAACCTGTAAAATGCAATAATGCAAAAAGAATGCATACCTATGGTTAATGAAGCGTGCAACATTTCCAAAAGACGTGGCATCCAAACAAAGGGTCTCTGTATCCTTTAAGAAACCTTCAGAGCTCCAATTAGCATCCAATAGGACAGGATATGTATGCTTTTCATCCGTGTTTTGTTCATTTCGCTCGAATATCTCGGAATTTGACACAATTTCTCCAACATGCTCACAAACAAATGTCCCTTTCGGCAAGTCCTCAAGAGTTCTAAGTCCCCATCCCTTTCCATCAGAAGTCATAAAAACCTGCAAAATCAGCAAATTCTAAGTATTTGGCTTGTGGAGACGATTCAGTTTGTTACATACTTGCATGTACATTTTACGTTATAATACTAACCTGCAAATTTGCTTGAGTTCCTCTTTGTAAGGAGTCATCTTTCAGACATAAAGTCAAATGAGTAGAAGCAGATAAGTTATCAACTACAGGCGTCTTTTGCTTCCTGAAGGTTCGATTGAAAACATCAGAGTAGACACCATTAACAACATGAACATAAGTGAAGGGACTTGACACCACAGATCTTGGAATCGGGACTGGAGCATCAGTGTGATCAGAAGGCGTTGTTGATAAGCTCAACTGACCACATTTCTTCTCAGCTTCCATAAAGTTTTCAAAAGTTTGAACCAGACTTTGGTTGTTACCATCTGACACATTCCCTAGTTCCACGAAACAATCACATATTTCCTTTAAAAGCTCAGGCAGAGTGAATTCAACTCCAAGACCTCGGAAATTTTCTCGATACTTTTCCTCAACTTGCTTCTTGATTGCATCGAGACTTGGAATACGGAATCCATGAAGAGGTTTACAAATAGACAAGGCCAATTTGACTTCACCATTGGAAGAGGAGACTATATCAATCTCAGATGAACAAGGCGTAACATTCTCATCCTCATCCTCATTTTCATTTCCCTTGTCCATATTCTCAGATGCATAGTTACTTGAGCATGGGACAGAGCTACCAGCTGGGGACGAAGGTCTGTCTTGGCTTTGAGCTTCATTTTCTTCATCGTCAGAATCACAAAATAAGCTGGTGTGATGTTGCACTTTCTCGATTCTCTACATGTAAGAAATAAAAACCTGGAATCAATATAACATTGTACAGTGGGAAAGAGCATGACAGTCGTAAAAAGAAAGCAAATACCAAATGTACATTATTACATTGGAAACCCTCCTACGATAAAATTGTACCACTTTAGGCTTAGCAGGTTCAAGGACGTCCATAGCACCAAAGCCAGGTTCAACCATTTGTTGCATTTCAGATGCATAGTTACTTGAGCATGGGACAGAGCTACCAGCTTGGGACGAAGATCTATTTTGTCTTCGAGGTCTCTTCCTTAATGGTTCGATTTCTTCTTCATCAAGCTCATCGAGTAAATTGAATTCAGGTTCCTCATTGTCAAATCTCTACATGTAAGAAATAAAAGAAGGGAGTCAATCTAATGTTGTACAGTTGTAATGAGCAAGACAAAGTGATGAAAAGAATGCAAACACCAAGTGCTTATTATTAAGAAAATGTACCAAGTTAGGCTTATCGAGCACCATAGGTTCCTCATTGTCAAATCTCTACATGTAAGAAATAAAAGACGGGAGTCAATCTAATGTTGTACAGTTGTAATGAGCAAGACAGTGATAAAAAAAATGCAAACACCAGGTGCTTATTATTAAGAAAATGTACCAATTTAGGCTTTTCCTCATGCTCAAAAATAGCCTCTATCAGCACCCTATAACCATCTTCCTCAATATATGTCCAAGTGTTCTCATAAGCCTCCAGGAGGCCCTTCAATGCTAATCTTACGGTTTTTGGAGATATGCCAAGATCCTTCAGTTCATTGCACGCTTTCTTTATTTTCTTCTCATTTGCTTTTGAAGATGCCATCAGTTAGTCCAACAGGGCCAAACTACGCATTTAGAATACATAAGTTTTTTGTATAATCAAAAGGAAAGATAATATTAAACTAGCATCAGGTCGGTGATAATGCCTCGTCTTACTAACAAAGCTGTACTAACAATGCAAAATTATAAAACTGAGCCCACAAAAGATCAGGTGTACCTTAAACGATCATTCCAAAATTAGCATATAAATCGCAATAACAAATATCAAAAGGTATACAATCAACCATGACCAAATTGCATTTTCTTTCTGTGCACCCTGGATCACTACTACTACTACATTCCCATTTCTTTATTTTTAAAAGTACGTTTTCACTAAAATATATTGCCAGAAACATAGCATAACAAAAGATGTACACAATCAACATAGTTGCAAGTCTTATAATATTATTATGTTCACATCCTACTTGCGACCACAAGTCATGCCCTGAAATCACTATAATGTGTTACTAGGCTCCAAAATGTCAACAATTAAATCACCAACTATTACCATAACCGAATTAACTACATTCAGCATATATAAGCGGTGTTGTATCATCGGACATCATGAATATAGTGCAAACCTAGCAGTTCAATAACTTGAAAATGTTAATATGTAAAAAATGCTCGAAATGAATTCGATGATAAAAGTTCTACTTGTTTGTAGCCCAAATTTTGTTTTAACGGCAATTTTTCACACGTCTATGCCATATGTCCACCTACGTCACAAATGTCTCTTAACAATACTTAGAAGGTGATTTAGGCTATGTTTGGCAAAAGTAGCTGTGAGCAGTAGCAGTGCAGAGTGCAGTGAGCATAGTGAGCAGTGAGCATAGTGAGCTGCTGAGCATTAGCCAAAAAAGCTCACAGCTTCATAAAGAAGCATTGGGAAAATGAGCTTTCCTAAAAAATAGCAAAGCCAACAGCTCTCATGCCAAACGAACAATAAAAATAAAAAAGCTGATTGTTCACCGCTCATTGCCCAAAAAAGCTCCAAAAAGCTTTGTGCCAAACATAGCCTTAGGCTTATATGTGGGATTATGAGCTGATATAATTTTCTGGCTTTATTTTGCGGCTTATGGGCTTATATAAGCTTATTACAATATAACAAGCTTAAATAAGCCACAAGTCGCAAAATAAAGCCGGAAATTTGGGGCTTATGAAATATAGGCGAAAATCATATAAGCTTAAACTGTTAAACAAACACCCCCTTAAACCCACAACTTGTTTTCACACTCCTATAGCAACACATGTCACAAATGTACCAAAACCCACAACTAACTTATTTTTTTTGATGATCACACTCACATACCACTAGGCCAAACTCTACTAAAAAATAAATAAATAAATAAATAAATCTTAAAATCCGGTGGTTGGTCCTTGTTAGGGTTTAAGGTAGGGTTTTTTTTTTTTTTTTTTTTTTTTTTTTAAATGTTGTTTGTTACTTTTGGTACAATAAACGAAATAATGTAATGGGGTCTTTATTTATTTATTTATTAGCTCAAATAAAAAAGCCTAAAATTTAAACAATGCAACAAAAAACTAAAAAATATCGAGTCTTGCAATTTGGTTGGTAATAAATACATGAGTAAGGTGAAGAAAACAAACAAACCTTTTCTTCTTCTTCTACCTCAAGAAGAAATGTACGAATATGGTCTTTCTAGAAACAAGGAAGAAGAGAAAATGTGTAAAATGAAAAAAAGATGATGACAAGTGTATAAGAAGACAAAAAGGCCATTTCAATATAAATATCCAATTTTCAATTTGAGTATTTAGTGGGTGTTTGGAATTGCGTTATCGGCTATGTTTTGGGCAAAGCTTTTGGGGCTTTTTGGGGCGATAGCGTTGAGCAATGAGCTTTTTGATTTTTAGTGTTTGTTTAGCTTGAGAGTTGTGAGTTTTGCTATTTTTTTTAGAAAAGATCATTTTTCCAATGCTTTCTTATGAAGCTGTGAGTTGTGCCTACTGCTCACAGCTCACAGCTACTACTCACAGCTAATTTTGCCAAATATAGCTATCAACTCAATAATTTGATTATTTCATTTCAAAATGGAGATAAGCGAAAATAAGTGCTTTTGGATAGGAAAAAGTGAGTATTTACGTTTGTAACTAGTTTTAGATCCCCTGCACGCATGTGATTTTTGGTTTAATTTTTGTTAGATAAGTTTTCGTATAATTATTCATTGATTAATAATTTTTGCAAAATTGTATATTTTAATTCAAATGTGTTTATAAAAACAATAGTTTTAGATCTCGTGCACACACGGGGTTTTGGGTATCAAATGGGTAGTAAGTCGCACTGAAGTGTATTATGATCGTTGTTGCAAAAAATCGGCCTAGGTGGTTGATTAATCGGCGATTAATCGCTAGGCGGGGGTTAACCGCCCCGATTTTCACTAATCAGCCTTATTAATCGGTTTGGTAAAAAATCGGGCAAAAATCGGCCAAATCTGGCATAAATTGTCCAAATCGGATAAATTGGCCAACTTGGTTACGGATAAAAATCGGCCAGATCAGATATAAATCGTTCAAATCGGGTATAAATCGGCCAAATCGGAAAAAAAAAATCGGCTAGATTGGCCAAATCGAGCATATATTTTCAAAATTTTAAAATTTTATATATAAAAATTTCAATTTGATTAATCTCCGCTTAAACAACTAATCGCTAGGCAGTACCTGGCCTCCCAGCTACCGCCTAACGATTTTTTCAACCTTTATATATACACATGTACCCTCATATTTATTATTTAATAATTAAAATAATAAATATGAAGAAAAAAAAAAGTATTTCAGGCCAAAATGTCATGATACTTCAATTGACTCATCCACTTTAATCTAAAATGCTCAAATATATCGTCTATTTTCAGACAACAAAATGAAGAAAAGAATAATTTGACTAAGAAATTTGTTATTTATCACAAACATTATTTTTTATCAATTACATCAGTAATTTGATCATACTTGCATAAAAATAATGTAAATATCTTTTTAAAACAGTTGAAAATTACATGAAACTTGTTAGTGACTGATCATGAACTCTAAATCTTTGGTCCTAACATCAGCAACCCCCATCAAAACATTCACCAACATCATCTCATCAGAAACATAATGTCATGTAAATTAGTGTCTCACTGAATCAGACCTCCTTAACCATTTGCATAAATAAAGTAAAATTCGTTGAAAAATTATCAAAAGAGATTTTATTAAAAAATGACATGAAAACAAACAATCGAACATTTTCTTTATAATATTTATTTTATTACATTAGGATCATGCATCATAACACTAAAATAGTAACTGTTTAAGATCCACAAAATCTATATAAATTATAAGGACTAAGTTTGTAGATACGCAATATACTTTCTCCAAAGTACCAAAATACGTAACCTACTAAAAAAAATCTGTAGATCGCTAATAAACTTTCAAAATTGGCACAAGATACGTAATGTTGACCGGATTTTTACTTGGTTGACCAGTTTATAGGTAAACACTTAAAAAACATACATGATTTGTCCATGTGGTTTGCGTATGTTTTCACCGGTCATCCTTTAACGTTATTTCAGTTATAAAAGTTACAATAATGGTCCTTGTCGTTTGGGTTGACTTTCACCTTTAGTCCCTTGACTTTATTTTCACTTTTTCGTCCGTTTTTACACGTTTTTTTTTTCTTTCGTTTTTCCACTTTCATAAAAAAAAAATCGAATAAAATTTTATAAAAAAAAATCGAAAAAAAAAATTCTAAAAAATTTTCGAAAAAATATATTTTTTCGAAAATATTTTAGAAAAAATATATTTTTTATTCAAATATTTTTCTAAAAAATTATCGAAAAAATATTTTTTTTCGAAAATATTTTAGAAAATATTTTTTTTCGAAAATATTTTAGAAAAAAATATTTTTTTTCGAAAATATTTTTGAAAAAAATATTTTTTTTCGAAAATATTTTTCTAAAAAATTTTCGAAAAAAATTTTTTTTTTTGGAAAAATTCTAGAAAAAATATTTTTTTTAGAAATATTTTATTCAAATTTATATTGTTTTTTAATTCGAAAAAAAATATTTTTAGAAAAAATATTTCTTTTCGATAATTTTTAAGAAAAATATATTTTTTCTAAAATTTTTTTAGAAAAAAAATAAATTTTTTTTAGAAAAAAAATAAAATTTTTTTTAGAAAAATATTTGAATAAAAAAAATATTTTTTCTAATTTAAAGAAAAAATATTTGAATAAAAAAATTTCGAAAAAAAATATTTTTTCTAAAATATTTTTGAAAAAATATATTTTTTAGAAAAAATATTTTTTTCCGATTTTTTATTATAAAATATTTTTTATTATAAAATATTTTTTATAAAATTTTATTCTATTTTTTTTATAAAAGTGGAAAAACGAAAAAAAAAAAAAAACGTGTAAAAACGGACCAAAATATGTAAAAACGGACGAAAAAGTGATGATAAAGTCAAGCGACTAAAGGTGAAGTCAACCCAAACAACAAGGACCATTATTGTAACTTTTATAACTGAAATAACGTTAAAGGATGACCGGTGAAAACAGACGCAAACCACAGGGACCAATCATGTATATTTTTTTAAGTGTTTACCTTTAAACCGGTCAACCAGGTAAAAATCCGGTCAACATTACGTATCTTGTGCCAATTTTGAAAGTTTGTTAGCGATCTACAGACTTTTTTTTAGTAGGTTACATATTTCGGTACTTTTGAGAAAGTATGTTGCGTATCTACAAACTTAGTCCAAATTATAAATGTGGTTACATGGGAGAACGGTGGCATCATTGAATAGGCTAAGGGTGAAAGCGACGATTGATTTGGTTCGTTTGTGCTCATTTCAAGGAATTAGCTTTAGAGGTCGTGATGAAAGAGTTGGCTCTAAAAACCGAGGTAACATTCTTGAGATTCTTAATTTCATAGGATCATATAATGAAGAAATTGCAAGTATTTGCTTAGAAAACGCTCCTGGTAATGCAAAATACACTTCACCTGATGTTCAAAAAGAAGTTTTAAAATTGTTTACTGAGAAACTTCAAAAGAAGATTGTTGAAGATATTGGAAATTCTAAATTTTGTATAATGGTAGACGAGGCAAGTGATGAAAGTAAGAAAGAACAAATGGCAATTATTCTTCGTTTTGTTGATAATAAGGGATTCATACAAGAGCGCTTTTTTGGTGTTATCCATCTTGAAGATACATCATCCGCCACTTTATACAAATACAATTTGTGCAACATTTTCTTCTTATTTGCTTCCCATTGAAAATATTCGTGGACAAGGATATGATGGAGCTAGCAATATGAGAGGTGAATGGAATGGATTACAAGCACAGGTTAATCCATGTGCTTATTATATACATTGTATGGCTCATCGGTTGCAACTTGCATTGGTTACAGCAGCTAAAGAGGTAAATTATGTACATGAATTTTTTGAAGATTTATCTTACATTGTGACAGCTGTTGGTGCCCCTTGTAAACGAAAAGATCAGTTACAAGCTGCACAAGCTGCTCAAATTGAAGAAATGTTACAGACGGGTGAAATCGAGTCCGGTAAAGGATCTAACCAAATTGGTACTGTGAAACGTTCTGGCGATACACGTTGGAGCTCACATTTTACTTCAATTACTAGCCTTATTCGAATGTAAAATCCAACATGTACAGTTTTGGAGATGATAAAAAAAGACGGGTGTAACTTTAAAACAAAGGGTGGTGCTAGTTCAGCGTTAAAGAAGTTGATTTCTTTTGATTTTGTTTTCATATTACATATGATGAAAACAATCTTAGGCCATGCTGACGTTCTTTATAAGGCTTTGCAACAAAAAGATCAAGAGGTCATAAGTGCGATTAAAATGGTTTCACAAACAAGAAAGCTGATTCAAACACTAAGAGATGACAAATGGGGTTCTTTTCTTGAAGGTGTCATTTGTTTTTGCAAAAAACATGGTATTCATATTCCTGATTTCAGTGCTCCGTATTTCGAAGGGAGAAGCGTAAGGAATCAAGATAACGCTACTAATGAGCATCACTATCATTATGATATATATATAATGAAACAATAGATTTTCAGTTGCGAGAACTTGATTCAAGGTTTAGTGAGAAAATTGTGGAACTTTTAGAACTTAGCTCTCCTTTGGATCCTAGAGACAGATATATATCTTTCAATTCTGATTCGATTCTAAAGCTTGCAAAGAAATACTATTATCTTGATTTCACAGAGCAAGAACTCGATACCTTGGAATTCCAGTTGAAACACTTTGAACTTGATGTGAAAGATCATCCGAAGTTAGGAAAGTCATCTTCTATAGCTGATTTATGTCAAGGCTTAGCCTACACTAGAAAAGCAAGTCACTATTATCTAGTTGACAGGTTGATACGATTGGTGTTGACTCTTCCGGTGTCTACTGCGAGTGTTGAACGTGCGTTTTCAGCCATGAAAATTGTGAAGAGCAAATTACGTAATAAAATGGGTGATAAGTTTCTTTCAGATAATTTAGTACTTTATATTGAAAAGGAAATTGCAGATACCTTTAGTTTAGATAGTGTTCTAGATGATTTTAATGATGTTGGAAAGCGTCGTACGCGCTTGAAATGAAAAACTCTTATTGTAAGACTCTTTAATATAATTTTTTTTGTCGGTATCTTTTTCCAAATTTTTGTGTTTTGGCCTACCCGGCTAAACAATCCTGGCTTCGTCACTGTATCATGCACTAAAACAAATTATGAATTTCGTAAGTAGGAACCAAACCAGACCTGGACCAAAACTTCAATCAAAATTTACCTTTTGACACACTAACTTGAAAAACGGGTCAATTTGTTCAGGCTTTATCTCAAACGTGTCAGATGAAAGGGGAACCGGAATGGGTCAAATGGGTTAAAAGTCCACCTAAAATCTATCTATTTATGATTACAGCCTCCTTGAGCATTATCATTAAAATAAAATTGGATATGGGTCAACCTGTCCATTCGAATCTGTTGTCCAACCCACCTAACCAACCCATATTACCACCTCTAGATCTAGTACTTGGTTACAAAACTTCAAATTCTAGGATTCAGTTCTATCCGATACCAGACTGGATCCTTTAAACTCTTATAAATACTGTTAGCTGCAGACAAATGGCAAGAAAATAGAGTAGAAAACAAACCTCTTGGAGAAGTGTTTTGGAAGAATCATCCTCGGGATACAATTGTGCCCATCATCTTGACCAGATTTCAAATGCCTCATCCTTCCGTATCAAGAAGCTTGCAGGATCAACAACAGTTGTTTGAATGATTTCCTTGGTTGGGAATACTCCCCATGTAACTGCATTTACATCACTCTTCCCCACATTGGAAAGAAAGTTCCCTTCTTTATTGACGGCAATGTATGTGAGTGATGGGTAAGCCTTGGTTTTCTCCACCAGAGCGTTTAACTTTTCAGCAGAGCAGAAAAACTCTATGTAACACCCCCAATTCATGAATGCAGCGGAATTCAAACTGGGTGTTACTTGACGGCACAATAGTCATAATAATAGAAAACGAACTCTAATTGAGTCGTTTTAAAAGATTTATCATTCAAATTATATAAATATCAGAGATTACAAAATGAGGTCCCAGATGGTTCCATGTTTACAATTTACATTAAATGAGTTTTTGAATGATAATAAAATTTATAGCCCTCTTGAATATCCGTGCTCCTCCGTGCCATCCTCGTTCATTATGGACCTAAAATACATGCTTAAAACAGTCAACACAAAGGTTGAGTGGAATTCGTAGAGTTTGTAGTTAAATCGTTGAACACAATAATCGTAGTGTGAGCTATAGACTCACACTCATAGTTAGAAAACAAAACCATTAATATTGCACTAAGCTCATGCAACCAAAGCATTAACATCGAACCAAAAATTGGCATTATAGAAGCCCTACCAAGGTAATATTGCCATTATACCTCTAAATATCAAATATAGTGCATTTGTTTGAACTCGTAGTTGTTCAACACAAATGGGATTCGTCAATCCCAATAGATCTATTCACAATATTCGCGCTCACTATAGCTAGTGACTAATGGTTCATGATATAGGGACTTCGAACATGGCAATCGTTACTTAGTGACAATAAAACATAGTCGGGTAAGCATACAGTAGAAAGCATTGTGTTCGAGTAGAAAAATAATAGCATGTATCCCCCCCATGGGTTTGTAAAATAGTTAAACAATAGAAAGTGGGGCTACGAACTCACCTTAAGTTATATAGCAAGTAGTGAATGTGATGGTCGAATCGCGAAGGTTTCTACGAGCAACCTATAATAGAATGTTGCGACTTAGGATTGGAGTAAAGAATATGAAGAATTGCATATATATGTCTTGCATTTAGTCCATGATGTAGTACTTAGTATAGTGTAAGTCTTTGAATAAAAATGGTTTATGAAACATGTATAGTTTGTATATCGCTTACTACCATTCGGGCCGACATAATTCAGAGGTCATGTAGTAAACGTTCGAGGAGCCAGGACACTTTAATTCGTAAATCCACAACTTATCTCGACGGCTTACTTTAATGAACCCCTCACATGAGGCTCCCTACTATTGTAGTATTTGATAAAATATATATAAGTTTTTGATCCGAAAAGTTACATGTTCCAATATTTGAATAAAGTTAGGAAAGTTTACTTTTGGATGAAGATTGTTATTACAATGAGTCTCATGGTTATTTTGATGGAGTAGATCCAAATTGGATGCTTATGTTGCCACTAACTCTATAGTTCATGTTTTCGTCTTTGTAAGTTTATATGGTCTTTAGCCGTGGCTTTGCCGTGACTTTGGTCATTATTACCATTGTCTTGAGACTCATCCTTGGCCTTAGCCATGGTTGTGGTCTTGGCTTTAGGTCATTAGACCTCTTGGTTTCATTTAACCATAACTATTACATGGTCATTTGGTCTTAAAATGGGCTGCTAAGAATTTGAAGAAAAATATCACTCGTAAAGCGTTTTCAGGGCTCGAGCTTCTTTAGACCTGTACAAAAACGTCGTTCTGGACAACTTTCGTGTTTTAACTTTTTGATGAATCGGACCAGAAGGGCCACTTTTAAAAAGGTCAGAATGCTAACAGGTTGTTTTTAGGCAGTTTCGGCGTTTTGGTTTCGCTAACTTCTTATGGCCATAACTTTTGACTCGTGTACTCGTTTTAGGTGATTCAAATAACTATGCTTTCCTTTTAAAACCCTCTTTAACAGTAGGTAAGTGTCTAATATCATGGTTATAATATTTTGGTCGTGGTTCTCAATATAAGTCACTAGTTTTCTTGATTACTTAACATAGGTTAACATGTAGTGTTCTTAACTTGTTTTAAAGATTTTTGTACATCATGAACACAATATAAAGACCATATATAGCATATAGAGCTTATGAAAATATAGTAAGGATGATGAGTATAAGTTTTCTTACAACTTTTGGCCTTAATGAAAAGGGTAACTAGGACAAGAACTAGGAACTAGGACCTTGAGAAATCTCCACTCCTTTGAAGTCTCCTACTTCTTGTGAATGTGTTTAGGACTTGTACTAATCTATTGGTTACTTAAGTAGCTTTAAACTTAAGGAATCACCAAAGATTGCTAAGAGTTGATGAAGATTTGCAAAGGACTAGAATTCTTGAATCTTGCTTGAAGGAAATGATCTAATGAGAGTGTGTTTGTGCTTTGTGCTTGGCGTCTAAATGAGAAGACCAAGGAGGGTATTTATAGTATCATGAGGAGGTGCAAGATTAGTCAAAGATGGTTAGTCATCTTTCTTCCTAGCTAAGTATGGACATATGTCTCTAGATTAGCAAGACTTAGGACTTAGGGTTCTATATGTCTAAGGATCTTGAAAGATTTCATTCTAAATCAAGCCAAGTGCCCTCATGACTCATATAAAACGCCACCTATGGCTATTTTGAGGATGTTAAGAGTTTTAAATAATCATCTTGCCTTTACGGAGTGAGTTTTGGTCCCGGTAATTGCTAACGGTAAGTTGTTAAGTCATGAAACTTAAAATCGGGTATCGTAAAAATGTGAAACTTGAAAGAATGACTAAACTTGTCAATATACTCCATAATAAAATATAAAATGAGTGGTAAGTTCCATTGGGGTGTTCAAACCCTGCTAAAACTGGAAACATGGGTCTAAAACGCGTAATACGTAAAACGTACGAATATTGTGAAAAACTGAGAAAAGTAAAATGTTACTTTTCTAATAGGATAATAATGATTTAAAATGACTTATAATGTCTAGACTGGGCTCAGTCTAATGTCGGTTGTCATTTAATGTCTTTTAGACATAAAACCGTAAGCCTAAAAATCAAGGAATGAGTTATAAAATCAAGGAATGATTTTTGGTCAAAGGAGGAGGGAAAAATATGTTGAATTTTCCAAAAATGTGAAAACTCAAATTGTCTTAGAAATGCGGTGCAGGTATAGGCTAAGGTTACGGATAAGCAAAAATGCTTAAAACGTAATTTTTCTATTTCTTACGGCCCAGGGCCTATTTGGTAACATTTTTCTTAGTCATGATTAATTCTCTAATTAATCATGAGTGTACCAAACATTTATCTGATGCGGGGAAAATTAATGCGGTTGAGTTTCGTTATGTGTAGGATTTTTAAATGACGTTTTAACCTAAACGTGTATTTCCTTAATAACTTTCGCGAAAATGATCTGATGAGTGTCAAACTTTTATTTTGCCATGGAAATGATTTATCACACGAGAATATGAAATAAAAATTAAATTTCGGAAAATGAATAGTGAAAGTGAATAGTAAAAATGAATAGCGAAATTTTCGGGAATAGAAGTTAACCTGAAAAAGCGAATTGTTACACTCTACATATGCTTTCTGGTAAACGTACACACCCACGGGCCCCGCCCTAAAAATCCCAAATAAATCGGTGAGCAAAAATGATACGGTTCTAAGACATATTTTGTAAAAAGGTCAAACACTTCTCAACCATTTGTGATTGATTTATTGGTGCAAAGAGCTAACAAAACTAAGAGAACTCAAGGCCATGTGAAAGCTTACCAATAGACGGGGAGTTGGACTTTGCTCCATTGACGGCTGGTTGGCTGTTGTTGGTGAGGAAACCCTTGAGGTTTATGGAAGCAAGTTGTTCGTCGATAATCTTTTTCTCTGGCTAAAATGCATCTAGGTCGAGATAGTTTTTATAAGTATCTTACATGTATCTTTACAACATTTCCAGAGACCAAAAGATTAACAACACCATCCTGCAAAATAACACAATAGTTATAGCACTTCAACATAGTACCATTTATGGCAACAAAAAAGTCTGTATCAATACACAAGGTCTTACTAAAAAAAAAACAGTATGGGCCTCCAGCCTCTGCACCTGCATTGCCAACAACTGTTGCCGCCTTCTGCTTGTTTTTTCATTGCCATCACCTTTTTTTCCTGCAAACTTGCAACACAATGAGTCGGGTTACTCCTCAAAATTCAGTACCTCTCACCATATTGTAGCCTCAGAGTGATTGCATAAAGAAATCCTAATAATTAAAGATCAACATGTTTAGTGTCCTGTGGAAAACTAGAAGGGGAACTTTGGGATAGTTTTGGAGAAACCCTGATTAATATGTTTAGCCTCAGAGTGATTGCCTTCGAACAATTCAAGCACTCCCGACCGTAGGATCATAGAACTTGAAGACCAAGTCAAGTTTCTCATGAAATCTTACGAGGTTCCTAAACCTTCAAACCAAGTGAACAAAATCACTTCTTCATGTGAATTATGTAGTGGTCCCCACGACACTCGTGATTGCATGGAACTCCCCGAAAAAGCTTTTGCGGATTACGCATCCTCACGTACCGATGGAGCGAGAGACAAGTGGTACACTTTCAAACCCGAGCCAAACCCTTACAGTGATTCATATAACCCCTCTTGGAAAAATCACCCAAACTTTAGGTGGAACCAAAACCAAAACGCACCCCAAAACAATTCTTCCAATCCACCTAATCATTACCAACCAAACGGTCCACCTCCTAACCGTACTTTCAACAACAGTTCTTCCAACAACTATGGTAGTACCAATAATTTTGAAGGGTTGATGTCTAAATTTATGGCATCTCAAGAATCTCGTATAGCTAAGTTTGAATCCGAATTCAATCAACAACAAACAGAGATGACCAATAAAATTGACAACTTGTTGAAAGCTCTTAACAATCAAGTACTGACAGCGCCAAATAAGGACACTAGGAACACTAATAGTGGAACCCAAGTTAAGGATCCCTTATCATCCAAGCATGTCCACTTTGTCAATGTTGTCACTATTAAGCCAATCGATAAGGATAGGGAAGAAGATGATATAGATAGGGCTGGGATTGATAGTGAGTCTAAGAAGGAGGATAATAAGGAAGGGAAGGTGGAGGAATCAGAGAATGTAGAGAACTATTTCGATAGGTTACCAACTAAGGAAGAACGCGCATACCATAGGGATTTATTCGATGACCCCGAGACACCATACGTCCTAGGTTCACCAATCATCAAAGCAGGCGATCCCTCTAATATTAATATACCGTGAAACACTGGGCATGTGCATGTGTGGAAAGCCTACATCGACCTTAACTCTCCTATAAACCTTATGACTAGGCTCCACTATAATTGGATAATGAAAAAGCAACTCGGACCTAGGATATTTCCCAACACAGGTTGGATGAGTAACTTTGTAGGGAGAGTAAAGGGATTGCATGTTTTTGTAGGAAATTTTACATATGTTACCAACTTTGTGGTTGTTGAAGATATTCGCCCGGTAATAGATAGTTCCCTAACTCAAGTAGTATTTGGAAAGCCATTCGTTGAAGCCTCTAAAATGAATTATGACCCATCCTTAGGGATAGCTAGGTTCAAGGATGAAACCGATGAAGTAGCCTATCAAATGCCATATAAGATATATCAATACCGACTTCTATCGGATCTTGAGAAAGAGCACATGCAAGCGGTTTACTATAGGAATGATGAGGATAGACGTAGAGGAGTAGACCATGTAATGAGAAAAATACTTGGCTTCTACAAAGAATGCTTGCAACTAGGTCCGGAATACAAAACCAAACCTGAGGATGACCTAGAAACCATGACTAATGACGAGGTCACGTAATTACCCATGACTTTGAGTCTAGCTACAAGACTCGTAAATAAATAAAAGCGCTTCTTGGGAGCCAACCCAAGCTTTATTTGTTTGATTGTTTGTTTGTTTGATTTGTTTCCGTATGCATGTTCTATTTTTATTGTTTATGGTTCATGTTTTAAAATAAATTGTGAAAATGCTTTATCTTGTTGTTTAACTTCGTCTTAACTTCATATAAAGGTATTTCGCAAAAGATAAGTGTAAGGGAAATCTAAATTTATTTCTAAGAACGAGATTGGACACGAACCACAACAATATTAAATGAATGTGCATATTAGTATTTGTTTGAGTCAAATGCTTGTATCGAGTCATGATGATGTTTTGCAGGATTTTCAGGAATTAAGGCGTGAGTTTTTCCAGAAATTTTCTGAAAACTTAACATGAGATTTCTGTCAGAGCACTCTGACGGCGTCAGGGTTATAACCTGACGACGTCAGGTGTAAAATTCTGAAAAATTTTGCGAGTTTTGTTTTTCTACCGGAGTCTTAAAGTTTTTGTTAAATCTTTAGTTTTATAAACTCGAGGAAATATGCAAATATTCATTCCACAAGCATTATATCTTAATTTGCTTTCTAGGATTTTATTATATATATAGATTGCCGCCGATTTTACGCGAGGTTTGTCATGATTGTTTTCTCAGGTTTAACAGGTTATATTGGACAAGAAGATGATTTATATTTATGGAGGGAAGCTTTCAACGTTCATTTTCTTGAAGGAGGATCTAACCTTGTTATCACATTATCCACACCGAACGAATCAGGGGAGTATTTGTTTCATTCTTTTAACTTCATTAATTTTACATCCTTTTTATTGAACATTGGGGATAATGTTCAGCCTAAGTGTAAGGGGAGGGTAAATGATGATACCTTAGAGAATACAATTGCACTTGAGTTTGTTTGTTCAATAGTAGGTGTGTAATAAAACTAAGAGAAATTGATGAAGCGAAAAGTGTACCGCTTTTAGGGGGTCATTTAAGCCCTGAATTGTAACTATTTGATCAAATATTGTCCTAAATCGTTCCTTTTGTCATTTTAGGTACTTTTGGAGAGAAATCTGGAAAAGGAAGCATTTTGGACGTTTTTTGAGCGTAAAAGTGAAGAAAACGACAAAGTCCCAAAATTCTTGCTGGGATTACTAGTGACGGCGTCAAGCTTGGCAAAAGAGGTGGATATGGAAAATACACATGACGGCCCAGAACTATTTCAAGGCAATTTGACCTGACAGCGTCACCAAGGCCGTCAGGGTCAGATTACACGTGACGGCCCAGAGTAAGTTTACACATGACGGCGTCAGGATTCAACCTGACGACGTCAGATGATTTAGAGTGACGACATCAGGAAGAAGGCTTACATAAGAAGAAACCTTAGTGAAACCGTCACAAGATGATCGAGACAATCACAACTTGCGCATGGAGTAGCTGACATTGTTTTGGCCATAACTTTTGCATACGAACTCGGATTTGAGCAATTCAAAAAAGAAAACGATCTGGACGAAAAGATCTACAATTTAGTGAAGAAAATTTGGTTTTGACGCCATCAAGGTTGGTCTGACGCCGTCAAGATCGGGCCGGGCAAAAAATAGCCTATAAATACAACTTCATAACTTCATTATTTTTAAGTCCTAAACCCTAAGGTCGATTCCTGGGTTTAGGTAGGTGTTTTTCCAGTAACTTAGAGGGTTTCAATCACTCCATAAATATCTTGTAATGGTTTGTTGATTCTATCTTAATTCATGTCTTCAATTATCATTATTGTTGCTTATTCTTCATTAATTATGCTTGGCTAATTTACCTTGTGTGTACTTATAATTGTGTGAAACTTGTATATAATTGATTAGATCTTATTGATGTCTTTGTTGATGTTTGTGTCTATCTTCATCAATTAAGATGTGACAACTTCAATAGGTCTAGTTAATTTAGCTTGTAATTCTTGTTTCCTATTGTCTCTTGTTTAATTGATTGAATTCGATGTTAGGCTTAAGAAAATTGTCAGACTTCCAATTGGTAACTTGCTTGAACGTCTTAAGAAACATGATCGGAGGTGTACTACGATTTATTGGTTGTATTTAATGCGTAGGCAACTGCTAGTGATATTACGTTAGGAGCTAGTAGTCAGCTCGACCTAGAATGAAGTAGAAACCTATAGAGTTAGAGAAGATCGCACACGGCCCTACGAATGGTATTAAGGAATACAACCCGTCAATTAAAACAAGGATGTGACAATTCAATAGGTAGAATTGGATAGCTAGCAAGGAGTAACATATCATAGGTAGACATGCTGCACTTACCTTGTAGAACCTTAGTTTATTTTTCTTGCACATTAGTTTAATTAGTAGCTTTTTGGTTAGTTGATTAGCAACTAATTCCGCCCCTCCTTCCAACACCTGAGATTTTTACCTGCTTTCCATAAAATATAAAAACACAAAAAGAATCATACTTCACCTTTAGACCTAGTTAGATTAATTTCAATCCTAACGAACACTATTCTTTGAGTTGAACGATCAATCCCCCGGTACTTGTCACTATACTATACTACAACGATCAGGTACACTGTCTGGCGGGGATTGCAAGCTTCTCAAGATCCCTAGAGAGGTAAAACCTGTTGCGAGGGCGCAATCCCGCGTATCAGAAATACTTGTTAGGGCAATTTTAGCACAAAATTTAAAATTTTTTACAACATTTAGGAGTGAAGCTTTAGTCCTAATGAGTGTCTCATGGATAGGAGTTATATGACTAGCACAAAAACCGTACCACTCAAAATTTTCCACCCCAAAAATGTGAGGTTCGCCTTTAGATCTTTAGGAAAAAGCATTCATTCTTAGTGCTTATGAGGGTGCCGTTAGTACTTAGATTCTAGAACTTGCGTCAGTGATGCATCCCGAGACTGCTAGTGAGACTACATTCGTGTAGTAGGATTTACTACATGATAAGAGGCATTAGGATAACTCTTGTGTTAAACCCATATTATAATTACTTGACCAATGAAGTCATAATTACTTGAATAGTAAAGTCAATTAATTTTTCCCACACCTATGCGTTGTACTCATTTTTAGTACCCGATACCCCTAGTACACCCCTCCGAGCCTATCTTTTTTGTTTCTAACTTTAAGCATTTTACTTAAAGATAGAATTTGTTTACAATCCACTACAAATGTACACCCAAATCGCCTTAGCCTTCCGTGTATGCACTAATCTTTAGTGCATTATTGTTATTTGTTTAAACTCTTAGTTAATTATCTAATTGATTACATGGTTGCTAAGTCGAGTCATATCTTGTACATGTTGTTTTGGGATGATTGGGAATCATGGGTAAAGTACTATTGATATGGAGTATTGGGGAAGACGTCAATTATTACCCCCATATGTGCGTTAATCTTAAAAAGTATTCCAAGTATTTTGATTATCTTAATTTGAGTCATTAGACTTTTATGTTTATTTTATGTTTTTGTTAGTTTTCATTAGCTTAAGTCGAGTCGAGTCTTGGCTTAGCAACGCCACATTGTACATGTAATTGACCAAGATGATTAACTCGCCACCAGTAAAGATTGCCGTTGTCCAACAAAACCGTGTTTATCATATCCCTACAACTCACGTTACAACCTTTTAAAAAAGATATATTTGATAGTTTATCCTAGGTGCTTACGCCATGTGGTGGAGGTTTGATCCTTTCCCAAGCCTATGGTAATCTATTTGCTATGACAGGTAGTGAGAGATATTTTCCATTTTCATATTGTGATATACACTTTTGTTACACCCGAGAGATGTGAGTATCTAAACACTATTTGTGAGGTGCTAGTGTATAATTTTCGAGCTTGTTTTGATTGAAGTGGAACGATTATTTGTTGCAATTACTTTTATATTAGTGTTAAGTGACCCCTAGCTTGTATTTTGATTAGAATAAAAGCGCATTTGCTTGAGGACAAGCAAATCTCAAGTGTAAGGGTATTTGATAAAGCGAAAAGTGTACCGCTTTTAGGGGGTCATTTAAGCCCTAAGTCGAGATTATTTGATCAAATGTTGCTCTAAATCGTTCCTTTTGTCATTTTAGGTACTTTGAAGAAGAAATCTGGAAAAGGAAGTATTTTGGACGTTTTTGGAGCGAAAAGTGAAAAAAAGGCAAAGTCCCCAAATCAAGCTAGAAACAGTGCTTGACGGCGTCACTCATTGGAGTTGACGGCGTCACGTTATGGCAAAGAGGTGGATAAAAAGAATAACGAGACGTGCCAGAACGTTTTCGGGAAATAACACATGACGGCGTCACCAAGGCCGTCAAGAGCGAATTACATGTGACGGCCGTGAGAAGATTAACACATGACGGCGTCAGATCTGGATCTAGGCAATACGAGAAAAATATTGGCGGCGAGTTGACGGCGTCAGAATCATAACGTGACGCCGTCAGACCTCAAAATCTATATATAGTTTTCTAATTTTCATGTATTAGGAGGAGAATTTTTTAGAGAGACTTTTGGGAGAACTTGTAGAGAAACCCTAGGTCGAATTTTACAGGGTTTTTAACCCTTTTATCATCCATGTTTTAATAAAGATAAGTCTTCCAATAATTATTCAATATGTCTATGTGTTGTTCGATTCTATCTTATGCTTGTCTTTACTTTAACATGCTAGGCTAGGTTTTCTTTGTGTTTGCTTAGACGTAATGAAATCTAGCTATTGATTATTGGTTGGTTGTTTGTTATTAATTGTATTGGATGAATGATATCGATATTAGGCTTAAGAAAAATGGCAGACTTCAAATTGGTAACATGCTTGAACGTCTTAAGAAACATGAATCGGATGTGTAATACGATTAATTGGTTATATTTAATGCATAAGTAACTACTAAGGAGGCCATGTTAGGAGTTAGTTGTCGGCTCGACACAGGAAGAGGTAGAAGCTTATAGAGTTAGGGAAGAACGTACACGGCCCTACGAATGGTATTAAGGAATATAACCCGTCATCCACGCAATTGTAACAAACTAATCAACTAGTAAAAGATAGCTAGGGAGTATTGAAATCTAAGTAAACACGTTTCTCTCATTATTGTTTTTCTCCACATTTTATTTTCTTGTTATTTATTTTCATTGCATTAGTAGATATTTGGGTTAGTTGACTAGCAACTAATTCCGCCCACTCTTCCAACCCCGAGATTTTTACTTGTTTTCTAAAAAACCATAAAAATACAAAAAGAATCATCCCTCACCTTTAGACCTAGTTTAATTAAGTTTTAATCCTAGCGACACTATTCCCTGTGGAGAACGGTCAATCCCCCGTACTTGCCACTACACTATACTACATCGGTCAGGTACACTACCTGGTGGGGATTGCAAGCCTCTTGAGATCCTTTGAGAGGTAAAACCTTTTGCGAGGGCTCAATCCCACGCATCAGTAGGAAGAGCTCGTTCAGATGTGTTGCTCAATAACATGTGTGAAGTGTTGAATGGTAAGCTTGTCCTTGGTAGGGACAAACCTATTATCACCTTGTTAGAGTACATCAAGGAGTACTACATGAAAAGAATTATGAATGTTTAGAAAGCCTTTGAAAAGTGTCCTAGTCCTCTAACTCCTACAGCCACAGTTATAATGTCAAAAATAAAAAATGTTGCTAGCAATTATAAAGTTATGTGGAATGGGGGTCAAAAGTATCAGGTTACTGGATCTTTTGGGGAACAATGTGTAGTTGATGTTGAAAGAAAAACATGTATGTGTAGGAGATGGGAGATTCAAGCTTTCCTTGTAGGCATGCAATTGCTGCAAACTGGAATATGGCTGTCAATGGCCAACCTGTACCACTACCAGAGGCATGGGTTGATAAGTGTTATTGGTTAGAAACTTGGAAAGAAATTTAAAGTTTCAAGATACAACCATGTAGTGGGAGGGCAGACTTGAAGAAATCTCCGTGTCTTACAACATTAACTCATCCACATTATCACCCTCAAGTTGGCAGGCCTAAGAAGAAGAGAGTCAAAGGACAATTGGAGGACACACCATGTGTTAAGGTTGGTAAGTTGAGTAGGAGAGGGAGAACTGTTAAATGTTCTTCTTGTGGAAACCGGGGTCACAATAAACAGTCATGCAAGGGTCAAGGTGGTGCAACAACTTTTGGGTCAAAAAATACAAGCACAGGAAAAAGGGAAAATGTTGAAGCTTCTGGTGGTTCATCTGGTAATCCAAGACCCCGCAAGAGAGTCAGGTTTTGTTTGGATGATTACATAGAAGGTTCACCATCTTTTGTTGCAAGAGAAGGTATTAAATGCTTAGTCTTACTAAGTTGTTGTATTTTATATGTTTTAATTGTTTATCATTTATTACAAATTTATATGATAATGTTGATAATTCAGGTAGAAGCAACACTGCTGGAAATGGCACTCCTCCTTCCGCAAATCAAAGTGGTCAAAGGTCAAAGGCATCCTAATGCAACTCCAAGCTGTCAAAGTGGAATTTCTAGCGGAAGCAGAACTCATGGATCACCAAGATGGAACAGACATGCCATTAGGAATGGCATATATAGAGGTGGTGGAGTTAGTAAGAGAGTTGGACCTGAAACACCAAACAAGACTTGAGCAGGATTATATTGGAGTTAGAAACTTATGTCAGATGTTTTAACATGTTTAAGACTTATTTTTATTTGTTTTCGTGTATATGGATTTATGTTTAAGACTTTGTACTAGGCCATTGCAATTTTCAACTCATTGCAACTTGTTGCATTGACAATATGCAATTAAAGGCTTTTATGACTAATATTATCCACGTTTAGCTAATTTTCTGTTGGTGCAAATGACAATGATGACTTGCATCTGCATAATGTAATTGAAAAAAAGCAAATTATTATGACTATTTTGACAAAAACTAAGTCAACAAGACTTTAAAGTTCCATTCACTTGGGTTTTAGGATGCAAAAACCATTCATTGCATCTTCATAATCCAATTGAAAACATGCAAATTCTTATGACTATTTTGACAAAAACTATGTCAACAAGGTTTTAAAGTTCCATTCACTTGGGTTTTAGTATGCAAAAACAATTGTTTTTCATGTTAGTGCAAAACTCAACTTCCAATTCTTAACCAAAGCAAACTGAACATGCTTAATACCATTATCTTGGATTATAATAGACAAACTTAACCAAATGAGATCATGGTCAAGTACTTATGTTTACCCATTTCAAAGTCAACAAGTAAATGTTAAGTTTAACCACGACATAAATCAATAACAATAAAACAATGACAATTTCACAACTGCATCAAATGGTTAATACCATTGAACTAATACTTCATAATCAGCAAAAAAATACACGGGTGATGAAATACATCTAACATAAAAAAGATCAAAACCCATCACCTACTCGATTCCCAACTGCTACTTCACATGTAAATAACACAAAAACTAAAAAAAAAAACAGCTTAAGATCAAATATTTCTTCATTTTAGCAGCTTCACGTCATGTATCATCTAGTGTAGCTTGGATAGCATTCCTTGCCCTTAATAGACCAGGGATGATTGAAACTGATCTTGCACACATGGGGGATCGTACCAGTCAATAAAATCACAACAACCATAGAACCTACGTCCTGGATTTCGATTTGTCCATGATGTGCGAATAACCGCGGCTTGTCCACACCAGCACTGCACCATTCTTTTTTTTGACCGTTTGGGGAAGAAGAAATAAATAAAGTTGAGTAGAAAGGGAAGTGTTGGAAAGATTTGAGTGGAAAATGAAATGTTTGTGGAATACGCTTTGCATGTATCGAGATTTGTAAAAGCAAGTACACGTGTGTGGATGGGAAGAAACTAACGGTCACCTAGTGATGTGAGGCGATGTGTGGGGAAAGTAGGAAAAAAGTAATCGGACGAAATTGCCCTCGTGTTGGTTGCACGTGACACCGACTTAACTGGGATATTTAACGACCGTCAGGATTTTGGACTAGCGGCATAATAAAATCTTGATTTTGGATGAAAAAGGAAAAAATCAGCGCTTTTGGATGTCGTATGAAATCTGGGGAAAGTATAGGGATGAGCAGTGTAATGTACTCATATGTTTATATAGTGAAATCACTATTCTGGAATCCGAACAACTAGTAGATAGAGATATGGAAGAAATGAAGAGAGATATGGAAGAAATGAAGAAGAGAGTGATAGAATAAGATTATATATGGGTAAAATAGTCATTTAATATGAATAACGGGATTCGGCAACAAAAAACGGAACATTGACCAAGGGAAAACGGTCAAAGGGACGCATTTGGCCTCAAAAACCTGACTTTTGGATGCCTGACGATGATTTTCAAAACTTATGATGCATGACGATATTTTGTGGAAAGTTTGTATTATTTTTCTTATACTCGTGTTTAAATCTAGCTCTTCAGTTATAAAACTGGCATATACTTACATCAAATGGTTAGCATAAACTAAGTAAATAAAAATAAAAATTAAACGACTATGTAAAGTATTTGTCACGATCGCAAAGTTTCAAATTAAGATTTCCGGTTACTATCTTTTCTTTTATTTGTCAAACAATATTATTTATATTGCATTTTTTTTATCAACTATTGTTCTTTTAATAAGAATATGATTTTAGATGAGAAATATTATAGACTCGTTTTTTTTATCTAATCATTATATAGTAATTAAGAAAAAGAATTAAGTAGAAAAAGCATTGCGGGCTAACAATGTAGTGTAGGTAAAAAAAAAAAAAAACATTGGCATTTATGTGGACAAGGTAAGGTAAAGGGCAAAGGCCTTAAGAAGTGAAGTGATGAACGGAAGTACTTGTCGTCTCGCAAGTAGTACTAGATAACCATGCTCCGGAACAAGTTAAACCGCAGTGTTTTTGTAAACTGTATTTATATGTTTTTCAGTCAACTATTTTTTGTAAGATGTATGGAAAACAAGTTATGAAAATTGTTATGCAAATGGTTTAAAAATGGATGTTTGGGTTAAAAACCTTGTTTTGTTAAATTATAGCTTCGATCGAACCATGTCCTTTAGGTTAAATGGCATGCATTTTGCCATTTGAACTAATGAGACTATATGGTTACCAAAAATGTTTTAACATATTCATAATGGAAATAATTATTTGCCAAAACCGCTAATACAATAAGTAAAGTACCTTTTGCACAGTTTGATTTGGAACAAAATACTGAAAAACGACAATCAATTTGGATTTTTATAAGAACTAGGGTTTGGAGTGGCGGTTTGAGTGTGAGCGTGTGAAAGTGACAGATCGATGTAGTAGGATTATTTCTTTAATGTGTCGGATCTGAAATGTGTATACAACATAATGTATAAAATCAAAGTGGCAATATTAAATGATGTGGATGGTGCAGTGGAATAAAAAAAAATTGAATACCGGCTTTGGGTATAACATGTAATAGCGTATACGAAATAAACGAAAATTAAAGAGATATTTATTAAATCTGATTCTAGCGATAATACACTAACAAAAGTTAAGTAAGGGGTTGTTTGATAAAACATAATGATTTAGCACTGAATGATTCAAACCCTGAATGATTTAGTGACTCTGAATGAACTAGTTCTGAATAAAATATGGCGTTTGACAAGTTTCCTGAGCTGGTGACTCACCCATATAAAATTGCCATATTAACCTTTTGTACAAATATCATTTTTTTCCGTTAGTTAATTTTTAATATTAATATATGTTTGTTAAATTAAACTTACACAAGATGTTTATTTTTATGAATTTTCAGTATATTAAAATTGATATTTGTTCATATGCATGCCACGCATATGTTTTGTCACTTCGATTGAAGAAAATTAGAATGAATTTGCATGGCTTTCGGTGCTGTTCCATTAAAAGGCAATTAAAATGATCCAGTGGTTCAAGAAAATTCAACAAACATGCACTTACCTCTGACCGATTCAATGTATGCCTCTAATGACCAATTAAGAGGCTAACAAACAACCCTTAAGATACATTTCTAGAAAATTAACTCAAATAAATAATACTACAAATTTGTTACTAAAATCTAATTCAGCATTATTAAATGATAGATACATTGCATTTGGTAACACATGGTTTTGACAATTTCAAAAACGGTTGAATTAGTTATTATTGTTATAATTGAAGTCAACTACATTATTGAGTCATTATGTAGCAACGATATATAAACTTTTTATTGTCAAATATATAAAGAAGTATAAACAAGAAAGGAGCGAGGATTTGAATTTTCGATAGCATATAAACTTTGTTATCTTGTAAGTATCTCTTTTTTGGATCTCGTTGCTATAATCCAGTCTATGCATGCCATGTGGCATGTATTTGAATTTTTATACCATGCATGTGATACGTATTTGTTTTCACTATTGTTGTATTATGACGAGTAAGAACAAATTTTGTTTGTATAGTAAAGCACAAAATACATATTTATGTCGGCCTACATGTTGATAAATAACTACTGACACTAGGTCCCTTACACACACCAAAACACACATTTCCTTCGTATTTAGGCACGTTTTAAGATACAGAAATACGTCATTTTCACTTCAACCCCACATTGGCCTTTAAAACCATGCACCTTTCCTTCCTATTCCATCCACCACCTTACAATCATATCCTCTCTTAAAACTTATCTAATCAAACATGGGTTGCCCTTGTGATTGGCCTGAACCCGTAGTTCGAGTCCAATCCTTATCCGAGAGCGGAAAACCCGTCATTCCTGAAAGATACATCAAGCCACCAACGGACCGTCCGTCCTTTGACTCATCTCCACCCGACATAAACATACCCATAATCGACCTAGCCGGGATTACAAACGATGATATAACCGTCCGAGAAGCAACTTTGAGAGAAATCTCTGAGGCGTGTCGTGAGTGGGGGTTTTTCCAAGTGATTAACCATGGGTTAAGTGGGGAGTTAGTTGATGGAGTACGCGAAATATGGCGAGAGTTTTTTCATGAGTCCATGGAAGTGAAACAAAAATATGCAAATTCGCCGAAAACATATGAAGGTTATGGAAGTAGATTAGGGCTACAAAAGGGAGCTATACTTGATTGGAGTGATTATTATTTCCTTCACTATCTTCCTTCTAATCTTAAAGACCACAACAAATGGCCTGCTACACCATCTTCTTTAAGGTTAGTGATCATGGACCACCTATATTGTATTGTAAAGTACGTCCGAATCATACAAAATTAGCATGTTAATACGTACGTACAATTTATCATGAGCACTGATTGATATGTCTAATTAGTATGTCTAATTGTACGTCTGAACCTATATGACAGCATTTTTATGTTACAAGCAGATGGAGCAACTTCTTCACAAACTAATAAATCAGTGTCACATGCATGTAGACACAAAATTATTCATACATTTAGACCTCTCAATTGTAGTTGATTTCTTTTCAATTTTATAAAGCAAAATTTTCAAATGACTATATAGCACTTAATAACTCATATATGTCTTTCAAGCATGTTCCAGAGGAGATAGTCAACCCACAACACATTGTTTGATGGGTCACTTATATAACACAGAAGTAAAGGTCATTTGGTAATGTGTAACTAAAAGTATTGTTTCAATGTTTTAATGTAGGGAAACTGTGGAAGAATACTCGAAAGAAATAGTGCGGTTGGGTAGTGTATTGTTAGAGGTCTTTTCGATAAACCTCGGGCTACAAAAAGATTACCTTCAAAAAGCATTTGGTGGTGAAGATGTCGGGGCTTGTTTAAGAGTTAATTTTTATCCAAAGTGCCCGCAGCCCGACTTGACCTTAGGTCTATCGTCTCACTCGGATCCTGGTGGCATCACCTTTCTCCTACCTGATGAGAACGTTAGCGGACTTCAAGTTAGACGAGGAGAACAATGGATCACTGTTAAACCAGCCCGGCATGCAATCATTGCCAATATCGGAGATCAAATTCAGGTACTTTTTCAAGAAGTTTAAAGATTACGAGTTGTCAAGATTTTATTTTAAGATAGATTGATTACAATAGTCACTTTTACTCAAATAGTTTCGAGTGTGTATATTATGAGATAGTTGTCGTTAAAAAAAAAAAAAAAAAAAAAAAAAAAAATCTTAATGTTTATCTTAACAAACAAACATGAAATGCACATCCAAGTATGCCTAAATCAATTCGGTGATGTTCGGATCTATGCCAATTTTATTAATTGCAAATATGGGCCAAACATTTTTCGTGAAAGAAAATAGGGACCAAACATTGGATGTCCATTTTCGTTTTGTGTGGTTGTCGCTTCTTTCTTTCCTTCCTAAAGATCGAATACCATTTATAATTTCCACATGAACAACACGAGAAACATTTAATACACATGTTAGTTTATTTTATTTTAAGATAGATTGATTACAATAGTCACTTTTTACTGAGATAATTTATATTGAGTATATTGTGAGATAGTTGTCATTAAAAAAAAAAATCTTAATATTTACCTTAACAAACAAACATGAAATGCAAATCCAAATATGCCTAAATCAATTCGGTGATGTTCGGATCTATGTCAATTTTATTTATTGCAAATATGGGCCAAACATTTTTTGTGAAAGAAAATAACCAAATAGGGACCAAACATTTGATGGTGGTTTTTGTTTTGTGTGGTGTCATTTCTTTCTTTCCTAAAGATCGAATACCATTTACAATTTTCACGTGAACAATACGAGAAACATTTAATAAACGTGTTAGTTTATTTTGTCGACGTGGAAAATGTTGTAATCTCGGCTCGTTCAATTGACATCTTTAGATTATGGCTGTGTTTGGGAGAGGCTTTTAAGGGGCTTATGTGGATTTAAACTTTTAAAATAAAACAACTTATAAAATAAGTATTGTTTATTACACATGCTTATAGATGCTTATATAGGCCATAATCCTCCATAAGCCGAAGCCTATTGAAAGTGGCTTATAAGGGCATATAGCTAGTTAAATTACATAAATACTTTCAAAATATAATAGATTATCACGCAAAAGCTGGAAATATATCTAAATTTAATTTGATGTATTTTTATGCGATTTTACATAAATAAGCTTCAGTTACAACTAATTCGCCAAATAACTTTATAAAAATATAAGCTACAGCTTTCGGTTTATAATATAAGCCCTAACCCCGACCAGTTCCAACCATGTTTTTCATATCGGTCATTTATTGTGGTGGTTGTTATATTTTTCAGGTTTTAAGCAACGCTATATACAAAAGCGTAGAACATAGGGTGATCGTAAATCCAGACAAGGAGAGGGTGTCGTTGGCATATTTCTTTAACCCAAAGAGTGATTTGCTTATTCATCCAGCACCAGAGTTGGTAACACCAGAGACACCCCCTCTATACCCATCGATGACGTTCGATGAGTATAGACTTTTCATACGAACTCGAGGTCCACAAGGAAAATCCCAAGTAGAGTCATTAAAATCACCAAGATGACTCCTTTCGTTATCTATAAATGTAATTATCCATGTTGACGATTATATTTGTAATATGTCGTGTACAATTATCCCATTCTTGCATTTAGGTATTAAAAAATGTTGGTTTATTGTCGTTATTTTGAGTTATGTATATTGTTGTGTTTATATAGAACGAGAATATATTTATGTTTTTGGGAGATGGATTTGCATATCAAATATTTTACAAGCTGTATAGCATGTAATACAACACTGTAATGCACATGGTGTAAAAAGAAAAAAAAAAAAAAAAAAAGTATGCTAATCAACCACATGTTTTTGTGCTTACATTAAGATCCACGAGTTCATAAATTGTCACTTCGCATCCACCTATAGTCAACTTAATTATTTTTTAAGTTAGAATTGATTGATATAACATGTACATTATTGTTTCAACTTTGGCTAATAGAAAACTGTTGGCTAGAAAACGAATAATACAAACCACCTAAAGTGCATGTTTTTGAAGATAACATGAGATTCTCTCTAGTCCCGTCAATTTATAAAAATCTAAAAATGTTATGATATCTTAAATATAATATAAACTTAAGTTGTCTTATAAATGCAAAATACCCCTAATAAATGTTTCAAGAGTTGATTATTTCAAATATGTCTTTCAAGTGTGATTTCAACAAATGTAGTTTGTACGGTACAATATATTTTGCATGAGAAATCGTGCACAAAAGTTTGTACGGTACAACATGTTTCAAGCATCTCTAAACCTCAAAGAATAGAAACAAAAAATGTCATTAATGCATAAATTAAACACACCAATTAATGGTTAGTCTTTTTACCTTCCCGTCCATGAGTTACAAATATTTTATCAACTATATAATGTGTCAAAAATCACACACAACAACCCACAACTTCCTCCACAACGCGTGCACATTGGGCTACAACTTATAATGGTGGTAAAGTAAGCATCATATCATTTTACTTACTAATCATATTGATTTATATTATTTTTTGTAAATTTCACGTGTGTTTTGTGTGTGTAACAATGTATGATATAAAGATGGTGCTTAGGAGGTTTGGTAGTAACATCATTTTCTCTAATGGTTTAAGAGATCCTACACATCGTTGTCTTATCAATTAAGTGGAACATGCACGAACATTTTTACTTTGATTAACTGTATCTAAGTTACTAACGATCAACTATATCTAATTGTTTTTTGTAGCACGTCAAGAAGCATTAAAGAAAGAGATCGAGAATTTACAAAAATTGTATCAAGAACAAAACATGCAAAAGGCTAATAAACAACAACGACAAAGAAAACAACAACAACAACAACAACAACAACAACAACGTCACGGCCACCGGTGGGATGAATACTTAGCATTCATATTAATAGTACGTTACAAATTAAACATCCAATATTTTACTTCATGTAATACCGATGAACGGGCTAGTAATATTGATTCGTTAACAAGTAAGTTTAATGAAAATAATGTGACGAGCATTCTATTTCTAGTCAATAATTATTACTACACTTTGTTGGTGCATTTTAGTATTTTTGCTCTTAATGTAGTTTTTTGTCTTGCGGTTCGTTAATGTCACTTTCTTAATTAAACGTCGTGAAATATTGCATGACTTGATATTTGATATAACTGTGAAAATTATGTCGATGTTACATATTGAAAATGGTAGTATATAATAAAAATATCTTCACACTATCATCTTAACAATGAGAATCTTCTATATCAAAGAAGTTTATAAAGGAGAAGAAAATTGCATTTCAAATGTTATCCTACACCTATTACGAGGTAAGCATTATTCATTTGAGTTAGAGATCATGTGATTCATGTCGTCATACTGTAAATACTTATAGTGAGTTACTAATGAATGCACCAAATTCGATATTATAGTTTATAGAAAAATGTTGTAATAATGCATTAATTAAAAATAATAATTTATGTAACTTACTCATATTAAAATATTCCATATGAAAAACCTCATTTAAATATTACATTTTGCAAAAAACCTCTTCACATTAAAGAAAGAGATGGAGAAGTCACAAAAATTGTATCAAGAACAAAACATGCAACATGCCAATGAACAACAACGACAAAGAGAATGATGCGTAGGGATTGCACCAGGCTTTACCTCTCAAGGGATCTTGAGAAGCTTACAACCCCCATCAGGCAGTGTACCTGATCGTTGTAGTATAGTATAGTGACAAGTACCGGGGGATTGATCGTTCAGCTAGGAATAGTGTCGCTAGGATTAGAAAACCTAAATACTAGTTCTAGAGATGAGGGATGATTATTTTTGTATTTTTATATTTTTTAGAAAGCAAGTAAATATCTCGGGTTTTAAGGATTTGGGCGGAATTAGTTGCTAGTCAACTAACCCAATACTAAAGATGCAATCAAAATAAAATACTAAAAATGAAAATAAAACTAAATTAAACTAAAGTTGTGAGCAATAAGTGGAGAAGTTGTGTTTATTTAGATTTCACTACTCCCTAGATATCTTTTACACGTTAATTACTTGTTATAGTTGCGTGGATGACGGATTGTATTCCTTAATACCATTCATGGGGTGGCGCACTTAACTCCCCAATCCTATGAGTGCCTACTTCACTCCTATGTCGAGCCGGCTAAGAAGCTCCTAACATGGGATCATTAGAATTTACTCATGCATTAAATACAACCAATAAAACCTAGTGCACGTCAGTTCATGTTTCCTAAGACGTTCAAGCATGTTACCATTTGGAGATCTGCCAGTTTTCTTAAGCCTAACATCGAAATCATTCATCCAATACAACCATAAACAAGTAATCAACACATAATCAACATCTAGGTTTTATTAGATCTAAGCAAACACAAGATAGATCTAGCCTAGCATGATGGAATTAAGACAAGCACAAGATATAGACAACCAATACATAGACATATTGATTGAATTATAAGAACACTTATCTCAATTACACATGAAAGGGTTCAAGGGCTGAAAACCCTTGAAAAACCTGTAAAATTCGTAATAGGTTCGGCCTTAGGGTTTCTCCAAAACTTCTCTTTTTTTATGAATGAAAATTAGAAAACTATATATAGGAAATTGAGGCTGACGGCGTCAAGACCAAATAGGTGACGCCGTCATCTCGCCGCCAAAATAATTCTCGGACTGCCTTGATCTACATCTGACGCCGTCATGTGTTAAGGTCTTCTAGGCCGTCACGTGTTTTACTCTTGACGCTCTACTTGTGACGCCTTCATGTTTGCACTGGGTCGTCATGCAATTTACTCTTGACGCCGTCAGGATGTTGCTCTTGACGCCGTCACCTACTGTTCCCAGCAAGGAAAATTAAGACTTTGGCGTTTTCTTCACTTTTATGCTCCAAAAATGTCCGAATTGCTTCCTTTTCCAGATTTCTCTCCCAAAGTACCTAAAATCACAAAAGGAACGATTTAGGGCAATATTTGATCAAATAAATTCGATTCCAGGCTTAAATGACCCCCCAAAAGTGGTTTATTTTTCGCCTCATCAGAGAACAACAATAAGAACAACACCACGGCCAACGGTGTCAATATAGATGAATACTTAGCATTCATATTAATAGTACGTTACAAATTAAACATGCAATATTTTACTATACGAATTATAATTTATTATACGAATTATAATTTATACTTTTTAATATACTAATTACTTTAATGTTTTATGTTTTTATAGTTTTGTTAAAAAGGAAATTTGTTTTATAGTTATCATTTAATAAAATAATTATTGAACAATGAAGTCCGTCTTTCACAAAAAATGAGAGTTTCAAACATAAACCGAAAATTAGTCCCGAACATTACGAAAAAATAATTAGATCCAACCTGTGTGCATCGCATTGGTCATGAGGCAGTCCAAACCTGTGTGCATCACACGGGGATGAATATAAAAGGTCTCCAACATTAATGTCATCGTTTCATATTTAAAATAATTTATGTAACTTATACATATTAAAAAATTACATATGAAGAGACTCTTTTCAATATAACTTCTTGAAAAAAAATCTCTTCACATATACTCTTTTAATATTAATAAACTATTTTAAATGTGTGTTATGCCTAGAAGTGTGATACCATTACAACTTAGATATATAATGACGAAAATAATTGCCGAAGATTACGCTATAAAAACTTATATACAACCCATGTGCAACTCAATAAAGTATTTTAAATACGTATAAAGCTTAGCAAATGTGTGACACCATGAAAACTTAAATATAAAATGACAAAAATAAATGCCGAATACTACGCTATAAAAACTTCTATACAGCCCATGTGCATCGCACGTATTTTAAATCTATGAAAACTTTTATACAGCCCATGTGTATCGCACGAGAATTGTTAACTATCATAAGAAATAGTTACAACTTAGCCCGATGTATTAATATTAGTTAGTTCAAATAAAAAACGATAAAGTCAATACCAAAATAAATAGACAAAAAATATTACGTAAAAAAATACATCTTAAAAGATTACATGTCAATAAACTATTTTAAATACGTATCATGCTTACAAAATGTATGCTACCATGAAAACTTATATATATAATGACAAAAATACGTCCTGAATATAAAATGGCGAAAATAAATGATGGATATTAGACTTTGAAAACTTCTATACAGCCCATGTGTATCGCACGGGCTTTCATGACTATTCATGTTTGCAAGTGTATTCAAATAATGAAATGACATGATCCCGCAATGAATACATGACAAAAATTAGTGAACATTACGTTATGAACACTTAGATACAGCCCGTGTGCAACGCACGGGTCTGATTGCCTAGTTGTATAAAAAGCACATGTCGGATGACTAATATTTAATTGAACTTGATTCTATTAATGTAATGATCTATCTATACTATTTTTACATCATTTTTTTTTAATTTTTAATTTTTAAAATTTAAAATATTAATGCAATTACTAAAATACCCTTGATTAAAAATAATACCAACATCTACTACTAAATTAATGTTAGCCTCACTTTTTTATAAAGATAACGTCACACATGTGAATTGGACTAGTTTAGAAACTACAAGGACTACTATTGTCAAGTAGGCAAATATGTAGTGTTAGGAGCCTATAAATACTCCGGAAGAACATGCCTAAAGAAGTAGTGTTTCGTCTTCAGTACGTTGGTTGATCGAGGGAACTGTGCTTAATACCAGAGAAGTACCAAGTATGTGTTCATCAGAGCTTATTACCAACCTTCTATGCAATGTTATGTGAGTTATGTTGTTATGCTGCTACCTGTACGACAACCATGTTCCTACACTTTTGAATCTAATTTATCCGCTGCGAGATGAAAGAAGAGTTGTCGGTTCAGGAGGGAGCAGGAAAAAGAATAAAGGCTCACTAGTTATGAGGGAGTAATAACCTAACTAGACCATTACAGTTGAAGTTCAGAGCTACAAAGACCTTTGCCGTCAGTGTCAAAGATCATACGCCGAGATCGTCGGAAGAGAGAACTTCAAGTCTGCCTCAGTATCTAGACTACAGAGACTCTGCACTTCAACAACGTCAACATAGTTTACTATTGTTGTAATTTACATTGTTTATGCATTTATATGTCTCGTTGTAACCATTCACGTGTGACGATATCTTGGAGGGAGATTGTTAGCCTCGCTTTTTTATAAAGATAACGTCACACATGTGAATTGGACTAGTTTAGAAACTACAAGGACTACTATTGTCAAGTAGGCAAACATGTAGTGTTAGGAGCCTATAAATACCCCTCATGACTCTCCATGAGGGGGGTGGGAAAGTGTGTGTAAGCTTCACTTCATTTCATATTAAAATAACACATAGTTCTCCACCTTTCTCTCTCCACTTTCTCTCTCTAGAATAATCATGTATTTTCATCAACCGCGACCTCCGGAAGGTGTTTCTTGGTCATAACAATTAATATTTTTAATGTTGTATTATTTTCAGACTTTTATCAATTTCGTTTATAACCCATAAACTTTTTTTTTTCGCAATGACTACATATTGAACTTGTTAATACAAATATCGCCTAAAAACGTTATTTATATTTTACGATCTTTGCTAAGTTTTGTTAATGACAAAATACGAACTTCAGCTAATAGTAAATCATCACTTTAGTGTTTAAGTCCTGATTAACTAAGGTTTACATTTCCTTTTAAACAAAACATTGTTTTTATTTCTTAAATTAGAAAGAGTCTTGTCACATCACATTTATTTCTTTAAATAGAAATATCACATCACATTTATGGTAAGTTTGTCATTATACATTTATGGAAAGAAAGTGTGTTTGACTAACCATAAGTTTTCTTATGCAAGTTTGTGTTTGACTAGTATTTATGTGATGTGACCTTGTTTGGTTTGGAAGATTTATTGCAAAACCATCTGTAGCCCTGACGGAACCCTGGGGGTACACGGGCGGAACCCATCTGAGGGTTCCGCTGTATCCGCCAGACCTGCAGAATGTTTTGCTATAAATACCAAACCATTTGTTAGTTTTGGGTCATCACTTAGAGTCATATTTTACACATATTCTCTCATTATACTCAGTAGCTACTAACTTGTGTGATTCTCTTATGTAGCAAAGGAGTTCACATATTCATCTAAGAAGTTACAATTTTCAACTCTAAGTTGCAAGACTTGTTAGCTTTGTTGTGTATAGACTTTGGTAGTTTATACTTCATGTGTATCTTGTATAGAAGTGATCGGTTTGTATTTTAGGCCTCAAAATACATAGTGTGTCGGGAGTTGTTGTACCCTTGTAAAAGAACTAACGGGAGTGGTTGTACCCTTGGTAAAGAACTCGACATCTAGCTTAGTGTCGGTAAAAGTGTAAGCGATGATGGGAGTGGTTGTACCCGTGTAAAAGAACTCGACATCTAGCTTAGTGTCGGTAAAAGTGTAAGCGACGTTGTAAAGGTTTCTTCACCGGGAAAGGAGCTTGTTGATTAGTGCTTATAACTCTCGAGTTGGAAACTCGGGGCGTAGATGTAGGGCAAGGAAAAAGAGTCCTTGTAGCCGAACCACGATAAACAATTGTGTTGTGGTTTGATCGTTTCTTTCTTTATCTTTACTTATTACATATTGTCTTTAGTTAGAATTGCTAATCACACGTAAAGCTTTTCAAAGAATTAAACAAGTAAAGTTGTGTTTATATCTTTAAACAAACGTAAAGCTTTTCAAAGAACTAAACAAGAAAAGTTAGGATTGTTAATCACAAGTAAAGCTTTTCAAAGAATGAAACAAGTAAAGTTAGAATTGTTATTCACATGTAAAGCTTTTCAAAGAATTAAACATGCAAAGTTGTACTTGCATCTTTGAACAAATGTAAAGTTTTAAAAAGATAATCAAGTTAAAAAGCGGTAAACTATTCAACCCCCCTTCTAGTTTTCCATAGAACTTGTAAATTACATCAATGGTCATCCAAAAACACAAGTTCACAAGTATAATTATTTACCGTTATACATGGTTGCTTTTTGCCAGTATTCGTCTAGTATATTGTAAGAGAGCACAGTACAAGGTGCGTTTGGCAAAAGAAAAAGCAATGACGTCATGGTAGTGCTCCGCTATTAGCATCGTACACACGCGGTTGGCCCTCTCGTGGGTGAAGCATCAACAGTTGTTGGGCCCTTTTTTTATTTTTTATTTTGAGTGAGTGAATTATTTTTGGTGATGTGTTATTGGACTCACATGCACCAATAACTGTTATTGGTGTTATTGATACTGGACGAGTACCCGTACATAGCCACGGGATTTTATAGCGACAGATCATTTGGTGATAAAAAAGTTTATGGGTTATAAACGAAAAATAATAAAAGTTTGAATATTTGAGGATTAAACATAATGTTTTGAAACCCGGTTTGAACCGGGTGGTTCAACCGGTTGAACCGTTCTGGTAAAAAAATAGGTCGATTTAAACCGAGTTAACCCGACTGGTTGGTTAATAAACGGGTCAAATTAAACCAGGTCAAATATCGGCAATTTATATTCATCGGTTACATAACTAAGGGTTATGGTTTAATATTAATTGAGTCATTGATCATATGGGTTTTAATTTGTTGCCTTTGTTAACAAAAATAAGACTATACTACTTTAAAAAGATATAATATATACAAACAACCACGTAGAGATAAATGATACTGTATCTAATGTCATAGATAACCCGTTAACAAATTAAGCTTCCGAGAACACATTATTGGGATGAAAATACACTACATGTTATGATATGTCACAGGTAAATTTTGCTCGAATGATTACATCATTCTACTTTGCTTGTATAACTAACTTTTGATCTCATCAACATGTCGATATTTGAACAATTGATCATAGTTGCATCTTTATCGATATACAACAATAGATGAGTCAACATGTGGTTTATTTTTAAACATTTTTATCACTATACATATTCAATCAATCCTTATTATTGCTTCATCCTCAACGAAATCGTCCCTGCTAAATGGACGTGGGAAAGTAAAACAAATATGGTAAATTATGTTAAAAGCATGCAAAGAAAACATGTACTGAGAAAAATGTAAATCTTCCTGATGAGGCGAAAAATGATCCGTTTTTAGGAGGTCATTTAAGCCCGGAATTGAATTTATTTGATCAAATATTGCCCTAAATTGTTCCTTTTGTGATTTTAGGTACTTTTGGAGTAAATTCTGAAAAAGGAAGCATTTTGGATGTTTTTGAAGCATAAAAGTGAAGAAAATGACAAAGTCTTAATTTTCCTTGCTGGGAACAGTACCTGACGGCGTCACAAGGTTCTACATGACGGCGTCAAGAGTAAAACAAGAGGTGAAGTGGATAGAGTCCGTGACGATCCAGAGAGTTTTTACACTAGGGGCATGACGGCGTCACCATAGACCGTCATGGTCCCATTACATGTGACGGCCCAGAGAAATTTTGCACTTGACGGCGTCAGATCTGGATCTAGGCAATCCGATATTACTATGGGCGGCGAGTTGACGGCGTCAGATATTTCTTCTTGACGCCGTCACGATGGAAAATCTATATATAGTTTTGTAATTTTCATTCATGAGGAGAGGACAATTAGGGGGATAACTTGGAGAATCCCTAGCACGATTTTTACTGTACTTTCAAGGGTTTTTACCCTTTCAAACCTTTCATGTTCAATTAAGATAAGTATCATTTCAATCCATTCAATATGTCTATGTGTTGTTTGAATATATCTTACGCTTGTCTTGATTTTAACATGCTAGGCTAGATCTCTTGTGTGTTTGCTTAGATGTAGTGAAACCTAGATGTTGATTATGGGTTGATTGCTTGTTTATAGTTGTTACGGATGAATGATTTCGATGTTAGGCTTAAGAAAACTGACAGACTTACATAGGGTAACGTGCTTGAACGTCTTAAGAAACATGAACCAATGCGTACTAGGTTTTTATGGTTGTATTTAATGCATGAGCGAATTCTAATGATCCCATGTTAGGAGCTTCTTGCAGGCTCGACATAGGAGTGAAGTAGGAGCTTATAGAGTTAGGGAAGTACGTACGCCACCCCACAAATGGTATTAAGGAATATAACCCGTCATCCACGCAATTGTAACAAACTATCAACCTGTAAAAGATATTTAGGGAGTAATGAAACATAAGTAAACACAATTTTCCCATTTATTGTTCACACCACTAGTTTAATTAGCTTTGTTTTTATTTTTGTTATTTTATTTTGATTGCATCTTAGTTATTGGGTTAGTTGACTAGCAACTAATTCCGCCCACTCTTCTAAAACTTGATATTTTAGTTGTTTTTTATAAAAATATAAAAATACAAAAAGAATCATCCCTCACATCTAGACTTAATTTTTAGGCTTTCCAATCCTAGCGACACTATTCTTGAGTTGAACGATCAATCCCCCGGTACTTGTCACTATACTATACTACAACGATCAGGTACACTGCCTGGTGGGGGTTGTAAGCTTCTCGAGATCCCTCAAGAGGTAAAGCCTGGTGCAATTCCCACACATCCACTTCCACTAAGCAATCTTTGTGTCTCGATGGAAACCCTAAATAAACAACAACAAAAATTAATGAACAATGAAATTGAAATCTACTAAACATGAAAGGCATACCTTATGTTAAGGAGCAAACTATACAAAAATAACCAGATTAGTGAAACAAAGTAAACAACAATTAGTGAGATAAAAAAAAGAGTTACAAACCGAATTATAGAAACAGAAGAAGCAATATGAAAGAAAGAAAATGTTGAATACAAACATATAGGCATTTTTATAGTGAGAATATGAAACCTTCATGTGCAAGCTTGTAATCAAATTGTTTTAAATGTTATTGACCATCTTCACCTAAAACATGTTATCACATTAATGTGTTTGTATCACTTCTAAAATTAAGTAGTAACACAAAACTCTATCATTAAGAGGTGAGTTATTTTACAAACTAAGTTTTTGTTACAAACTGAGGGACAAATCCCCACCATCCATATAGTTTTATCTAATGGTAGGGATTAACCTAAGATTTAATAAGACAACCTAAGTCAATGTTTTTTTTTCTTATCCTTTTTGTCTATCTTATTTATTCAGTTTTCCCCCATGTTTTTTTTCCCTTTAATTCAAGTTTTTTATTTTTTATTTTTATTTTTTTTAATTCGTTTTTTTCTTTCTTTCTTTTTTTAACGTTTTTTTGGTTTATCATACACATTCGTCGGGTTTTTACGTTTTCGTCAGTTTTCTTACGTTTTCGTTCGTTTTCATACATTTTCGTCCGTTTTCATACGTTTTCGTCTGTTTTCTTACGTTTTCGCTCGTTTTCATATGTTTTCATCTGTTTTCTTACGTTTTCACCCGTTTTCATACATTTCGTCCATTTTAATACGTTTTCGTCGGTTCTTATACGTTTTCTTACGTTTTCATATTTTTTCGAATTTTTTTCATACGTTTTCATCCGTTTTCTTACGTTTTCGCCCGTTTTCATACGTTTTCTTCCGTTTTCATATATATATATATATATATATTATATATATATATATATATATATATATTCATCCGTTTTCTTGCGTTTTCGTCCATTTTTATACGTTTTCGTCTGTTTTCATACGTTTTCGTCCGTTTTCTTACGTTTTCGTTTGTTTTCGAATTTTTTCATACGTTTTCGCCCGTTTTCATACGTTTTCGTCCGTTTTCATATATATATTCGTCCATTTTCTTACGTTTTCATCCATTTTCATCCATTTTCGTTCGTTTTCATATGTTTTTGTCCGTCTTCATACGTTTTCGTCAATTTTTGTACGTTTTCGTCCATTTTTATACATTTTCGTCCGTTTACATACTGTTTCATCTGTTTTCATTCATTTTTGCCCGTTTTCTTACGTTTTCATACATTTTCATCCGTTTTCATACGTTTTCGTCCGTTTTCATCCATTTGCGTTCGTTTTTAAATGTTTTCAGATGTTTACATACCTTTCTGAATATCACAAGTGATATACTGTGATTATCAGAATATCACTTGTGATATTCAGAATATCGCGTGTGATATTCAAAATATCGCGAGTGATATTTTCTGAGTATCACAAGTGATTTTTAACATTCTGTAACAAGAAAATCGCAAGTGATATTCAAAATATTTCAAGTGATATCTGAATATCGCAAGTGATATTCTGAATATCACAAGTGATTTTCAAAAAATGTTCTGTAACATGAAAATCGCAAGTGATATTCAGAATATCGCAAGTGATATTCTGAATATCAAAAGTGATATTCTGAATATCACAAGTGATATTCAACAATTGATCTGTAACATGAAAATCACAAGTGATATTCAGAATATTACAAGTGATTTCACGCTTTTTTTAATTCACGTTTTTTTCACTTTCTTACATTTTTGTCTGTTTTCGTTCGTTTTTCATAGGTTTTCATCCGTTTCTGAATACCATAAGTGATATTCCGTGATATTTTAAATATCACTTGTTATATTAAGGATATCAATTGTGATATTTAAAAACATATGAAAATGGAAGAAAATGAACGAATACGTATGAAAGCATAAAAACACATATGAAAACGGACGAAAACTTATGAAAATGGACGAATACGAAAGAAACGGAGGAAGAAGTATGAAAATGGATAAAAACGTATGAAAACGTGTAAAAATTGCCGAAAACGTATGAAAACGGACGAAAACGTCTAAAAACAAACAAAAACGTATAAAAACAAAAGGAAATATATGAAAACGGACAAAAACGTATATTAACGTATAAAAACGGACAAAACAGACGAAAACGTATAAAACCGGACGAAAACGTCTTAAAACAGATGAAAAAGTAAAAAAATGGATGAATACGTATGAAAACAGACAAAAACGTATGAAAAGGAACAAAAACGTCTGAAAATGTATAAAAACTGCCGAAAACGGAGGAAAACGTCTGAAAACGGACAAAATGTATAAAAACGGGCGAAAACGTCTTAAAACGACGAAAACGTATAAAAACGTACGAAAACATCTTAAAACAGACGAAAGTGTAAAAAAGCGGATGAATACGTATAAAAACAGACAAAAACGTAAGGAAAAGAACAAAAATGTCTGAAAACGTATAAAAACTGCTGAAAACGTATGAAAACGGAGGAAAGAGTCTGAAAACGGATAAAATTGTATAAAAACGGACGAAAACATAAGAAAACGTACGGAAACGGACAAAAACGTCTGAAAACATACGAAAACGTAAAAAATAGACGAAAACGGATAAAAAAAATATAAAACTGCCGAAAACGTATGAAAACAGACAAAAACGTCAGAAAACGCACAAAATGTATAAAACAGAAAAAAAACGTCTAAAATGGACAAAAATTGACAAAAATGTCTAAAAACGGACGAAAACTTATAAAAATTGACGAAAAAGACGAAAACATATAAAATTGTATGAAAACACCTTAAAACAGATGAAAATGTCTAAAAATGAACGAAAACCTAATAAACAGACGAAAACGTATGAAAACGGACGAAAACAGGACAAAAGCGGACGAAAACGTACGAAAGCAAACGAAAACGAATGAAACGGACGAAAACGTAAGAACATGAATTAAAAGAATACATGTGAATTTAAAAAAAAACGTGAATTAAAAAAACGTTTATTAAAAAAAGAATAAAAAATGTGAAAAAGAACAAAAATTAATAAAAAAAGAGCGTGAATAGTAAATGAAAAGAAAAAAATGAATTCAAAAGAACGAAGAAAAAAATACGTCAATGGGAAAAAAAGACAAAAAAAAAAAAAAAAAAAAAAAGAACAAAAAAAAGATGAGTAAATAAGAATGACAAGGAAAAAACATGGACTTATGTTGCATATTAAATCTTAGGTTAATCCGCACCTTTAAATCAAATTAAATGTATGGTGAAGATTTATCCCTAGTTTATAGCAAAAAACTAGTTTGCAAAAGAACTTTTCTCCTATCATTAACATTCTACTAAACTTACATGACCCTACAAAATATTACTCCACTACTATCAAATACTTTCTATATGACTCACCAATTCCATATCAATACTTTTCATACATTCACCATCAATACTTTTCATTTAGTTGAATGAGCATTGCATTACCATTGACCAGACACTCGATTTTTGATAAGGGCAAGATGGGGATTACTGAAATTTCAGTTTTTTAATTTTTCATTTGACTATTTTTACATTATAAGTAGTTAAGATAGATTTGGGATGTTATTAGTAAGATGATAATCGGGTATACCAATAATATCAATAATAGTTATTGGTGCGTTACAGTGTTAGTACATTTAACTTTCTAAATACGATGATAAAAAGCTAGTTGCAAGTCGCAATCAACGCACATGCAATGTGCAAAATATAAATTACATTACTTTGCATCCACTGATATAGTTTAATGGTTATTTATTTATTTATTTTAAGGATTACTTTATAACTTAATACTTTAGTCTTTAGGTAATAAACAATTAAACAGCCTTTTGTTATTCGCTCGAAATTAGTTATATGCAAATTCATGAAAATATCTCTAAAAGGTCTACTGATATACTTGTTTTTAACTCCAATTCAAATGTTTTGGAAACAACCCTTAAACTAGTTGTAATAAGGACTCTCAAGTGATTTATATCTCCTCTGTCACCTCAGCTTTCTCTCTCTAATACTAATTCGTGACCAACTTACTATAACAAAAAGATCGACACCACACAAATATATCGCACAAAAGTACAATTTAAATAAATACTCTCTCACACAAACATGCACACAATTCGGTCACACAAACATGCACACAAGTCGGTCGGTCAGACGACCCTCTTCTCTATTTTGTCTACGACCGGCCGAGTATTTACAATAAGGCCGACCGACTTAGACTAGTCTATTACGAGGTGACCAACCGGCATTTTCACCCTAGTTACACTTAATTTTATATACTTGTACTCGCAATGAAGTCGCCCTTTAATGTTATGCACATGGGTATGTTGTCATGAATGACCTCATTTGATAATAACATGCAAGTTTTTCATTAGTGTAGAGATGTCAACTTGTCATGGATAATAAACTTTAATGTTAAAAAATCTCAACATTATAGACTTGTCACAATGTGTGGTGACTCAATATGGATAAGTTTCCATTTAGAGATCGATGGGCCGGGCCCAATAGAGATGTCGATATTTGTTTTTAATCATTTTTTTCCGTAACTATCTTAAGTTCTGGTCACTTGATAGTTGATTAGTTAATTAGTTCACACTTGGCTATGTTTGGCGCGGAGATTTCTAGATTTTTTTGATTTTTATTGTTCATTTGGAAAAGAAGCAGTGAACATTGCTATTTTTTTAAGAACGCTCATTTTTTCAATGCCTCTTTAAAAAACTGTGAACTGTGAGTTGTGCTCACAACTACAGCTCACTGCTACTTTTACCGAACACACCCTATGTATGTTTTACATAACTAAAAACATGTATAATTATATGGCTAAAGTTGTGTGACGATAGTTTACTAGTTCGTAAAAATGTGAATCATTGTGATGCAACTAACAAAAGGCTGGCACGTGAGATTAGTCATAAAATTAGACATGTTTTTTGTTTCTCCAAATCATTTCGCTATCGATAATAGTGCATTCAAACTATTTAGGTTGTAGAAAATATACTTTCTTAATTTACATCATCTTATTATACCTGGCCAGATCAAAAGAATAGATAGCAAATGAAATATACGTGTCAAATCTATATGGATTGAAACACCATGGGTTAAACTTTAATAATAATAAATTATTTATAGAGTACAAATACGAGACAACGACCATCAGCTCACAAGCCAGGCTTGGGCCAAATATCTTATCTAATACTCTTTCGCAGTTGAAGGTGAAATCGCGAAAGCTCGGTCATGAGTGTAAAACTTAAAACGGTAAAGCCATAACTAACTAGTTAATGAAGCTGTAATTCTTTTGAGATTCTTGATATGTTTTGTTGCAAAGAAGATGCATGGCTCTGGTGCTTGATGGGTTTAGTATATCATCCAGAGAGTTAGAAAAATATAACACCACTCATAACCTTTTTTTAGACTGAACGTAATAAGGGGTGTTACCCCTATCGGTGTACCCCAAACTCAACCCACTGGACGTGTGCCCCATATTACCCTAAACCCCCCCCCCCCCCCCCCCCCCCAATTCGTTTGGTCTGCTACCAGACCGAATTAAATGTTTGGTTTGTGTGTGTATTTTTTTTGTTTTTATTTAATTTTGTGAGGTATGTTTTTGGTTATAAGTGTGGTTCTTTTACTACGAGTGTTTGATTTGGGAAAGAAAAATCTAATGTGACGATGTGTGGTGTGATTTTTGTTTAGTTTTATTACTATCAGTCTTATAGATTTCCGGTGATAAAACCACACGTGCCAAATATAAAGGGTCTGTCTAATTGAAGAATTAGTACTAGTGGTTGGGTAGAAAAACCAAACGACATATAGCCAAGGGGGACTACTGAACCAACTGTGCCAGTCGGTCAGTGAACAAAACAAATAGTGTAGAGGTGTCAACTTGTGATGGATGCAATTTTATGTGAAAAGAATATCAACATCCATTTTGAACATGTGATAATAACTTTCAAGTTTTTCAATAGTGCAGAGGTGTCAACTTGTCATTGATAAATCTTTGATGTTAAAAAAAAAATATCTCAATGTCGATAAGTTTGAAAAAAATAATAATAATAACAAATAAATAATCATTCATTTTAACTATTTTGATAGTAGAAAATAATTATCTTATGACACTTGGCCAAATCAAAAGAATATATAGCAAATGAAATATAAATGTCAAATTTCTGTGGTCAACAAAATGATGAAAGTAGAAATTATAACATCAATCGTAAGTTCGTAACCTTTTGATAAGATTTCAGGTCATAGAAACAACACGTACCAAATATAAAAGGTGTGTCGGGTAGAAGAAACCAAACAACATATAGCCAAATGGACACGAACCAAACGTGCCAGCCGGTCAAAAAACAAAAGAAACATGTGACATTTCTTATATAGCAGTATCCATGCATAACAACGAAATTTTATAGCGACGCATAATTACGATTGTGATATATTTATTCATACAAGGTAAAAAATCAAAATGTAGCTGAAATATAAAAGTTGATTTTCAATTGATCTTCCGTTAGATCATCACACACATCATCGCCATATGGATCATAATCATAATCTTCATCCTAACCAACAAGTAAAGGGAATTATACATTGCGTACATTAAAAGAGACGACCAAAATGAATAAAATTAATTACCTTTTATTTAATTTAAAATGAAATATTTTAATTAAATAGTTTTTGTAAATATGAAAACTCATTAAAACAATTTCCTATATAATGACAAGTTTCTTTAATTAGTTTTAAGTTTTCATGATTTTCGAATTTTCAAAAAAATGGGATAAACCCATTATATGAAGTATACATGTAGATTAAATGCGATTTGCTAAACATAACTTTATGTGTTTTGTTTAAGTATTACATAATTATCATTTTTAAAATGATTAAAAATATATAGTTATGGAATATATGAGTTTAATTACCATTTTTATAAATATGAAATGTTTAAACAAAGCGTATAGATTGTGTTTATCAAATCTCATATTAAATTAAAAGTTTGTTTAATTTATATAAGATAATATCCTAACAAATGATACGTGGAACCTATCAATAACAACGTTTTAATAATAATAATAATAATAATAATAATAATAATAACCAAACAATTAGTATATTTTTTTTTTTCTTTCCTAGAAACAATCTGTCTAATTCCATTAATATTTGCGTTTGTGCAAAGATTCATATTTGCATTTATGCAAAGGTAAGATGTCTTGTTATGTAACCAAGAAGGCAAACTTGAGCGACAATGGTCTGAAATCGAACCATATACTTCTCCTTTAAAAATAGCACCTAGCATTTACTTAGAGCATCTGTTATGGTAAAAGTCTATAATGACTTTTTGCCTCATAAATATTAATATCTCATTAATACTTCAATAAATTTTGCCTTTGAAAAAGTCATTTTCATAAAACCTCTCCAATGCAAAAAAGCTTTTCAAAAGCTTTTCATAAACATTTTTTAAAAACTATCCTTAAGTATTTATGTTTTTACAAAATGGCCTTGACTGTGAATGTACAATTACCACTTTAGCAGGTAGGTGTTTGTTTAATCAAGAAAATGACACTAAAACATAAATAAGATAACGCTAGAGTACAATATATACATATGATATTACAAAATGGCCTTGACTGTGAATGTACAATAATCCGCAACAAGACGGTGATGTCCTTCTTCTCGACCTCGTTCAATACGTAGTCGGCTTGACTTTTCGGCTTCATCACGAAGTTCTTTCTCTGCAAGCATCAACAACAACTTCTCATAGGTATCGTCATTTAATTCCTCTATGATAAATTCATTTGCTTGTGCTAAAAGTTGTTCGATGCCGTCATCACACATAATAAGGGTGTATAAAAATATGCAGGATAAGAGGATGTATATATGCTCAATATGAATTATGCTCTATATGAATGGGCCTTCGTATGTATGCAAGCACCAAGATGTAATGTATATATACAAGCATGAAAGGAATAAAGCAAAAAGCAAACTAACTGTTGATATGAAATGCAAAGGGCAAATTAAGTGTTAAAAATATGTTTTCTCGAGGGGTATAAAATGAAAACTCAATAAGTATACAATTAATGAAAATAACTTGCTAAATTTTCTATCAACCGGTTGGTGTTTTGCAAGTCTTTCTCAAAAAAGCTATGTGTAAAGCTTTTGTTGCAATGGTAAAAATCTTCCAAAAGCTTTTTTAAATAGTAAAAAGCTATGTATAAACCTTTGCATAACAGATGCACTTATAGCTTAAACTTGTCACCACAAATGTGATTTAAGGATCCAAAATAGTTTGAGATACTCAATCGACTCTTGATATCATACAAGAGACGATCCAGTGTAACACGCCATGCTTGAATATTAACATTAATCGGTAGACAGTTGTTCCATGGTGATGTGACCCGAAGATGATCTATTTGTACTATTTATAAAGTACTTGCACCATTTTCTTTAATCCTTATCCTTAATCTTGATAACTTAAAAATTATCTTAGAAAACAATTTAATCCTTAAACTTGAAAACTTTAAAATTATCTTAAGAAAGAGTAGCATACCCACGGTTTCAAATTCTTAAAAACTTTTAGTAACTATTATAAGAAACAATATGATACACACATTTTAAAATTCTTGAAACTTTTAATAATATTGGTGTGATTATTGTGTGATCATCTATATTCAATTTTTTTCCTTCGTATTTTACATATTCATCCAATTTTTGCTCCCAATCCCGATTCACAGTTCAAATCAAATACTACAATTATAAATGTTTGCTGTTATAAAATATCGTTATTATGCACGGATACTCGTCTAGTTAAATATGAAGTGTGTAGAAGAAACTGTGTATTTATTTTTGGAATGTCAACTTTAGATTTATTAGGCTCGTCCAAAGTCATTTCGTCACAAGTGTCTTATGATATAATTCTCACTTGAGTTCACTATTATTTCTGTTGTAACAAGTGTCATTAATTGTCACTTGAGTTTACTATTATTTCTGTTGTAATAACAAAATTGGCTTTGTGTTTGAGCAATGGACCAATGGTATAGGAGAAAAGGGTAGTATTCTAGAAATAGTTTTGCGACTTTCCATCCCACATTGCCCACATTAACCCAATGGCAAAGGAACACCAAGCTATAAAGTGAAATCCAAACTCTTCAAGAGTAGTGTCTTTCTTGACACATTTGGCATTCCCTTTTATGTTTGTTTAGGGGTTTCAAAATCTAGTTTTAATATTTTAAAAATGGTTGTTAGGGAATTTTGCGGGCAACAATTTTATTAAATAGTTACCGGCAAAAGATTCTAACAACCTTGCAAAGTATTGAAAATAGTTATAATGTTAGTTGAAATTTGTTTTAAGAGCGTCAAATGTGATAGCTTAAGTCGTTTTACCACTTTAGCATTTTACATTTCAGTTTTACCACTTTAGCATTTTACATTTGATATTTGACATCAAAATACTTTAGGCTCAAGTTGTTTGTAGTTTTTTTTGGCCCAACCATTTTTTTTAAACCAACTAATTTTTTATTCATTCAAATATTAAAATAATAATAATAATAATAAAAAAATCAAGGATTTCAATAAATTAAAAAAAAAATGCAAATACAAAAGAATTGGGTACTAACTTAAACATTTCAACAAAAACTAGAGACTAGAATTGTATTCGTATGACAAAATAAATAAAGTGAATATTAGGATTTGGTCTTCTTCGTTGCCTAACACCAACATTCAAAACCACAATTTTTATTCTCAAACATCGCATACAAACACCACTTTTATTCAAAAGACATGATGAAAACAATTACATCCGCTTGATACTTTGATAGCCTTAACGGTCCATTTTGCACAAGTTATACTACATCAAACAAATACAAAACTACATTATAAACAAAATGTACAATATAAAATTTACAATGCAATGATTACAAAGATGGGATCGACTTTGTTTCGATGAAGTGTTTGAGTAAAGCTTTTCTTCATCAAAGTTAAGTCAAGCCAAACTCAATATGTCGAGTGGGTGGGTCAATATTTACCTTGAACGGTCGAGCCGGGCCAAGCTCATAATGTATCGGTTAAGAAACCAAGCTTGAGTAAGAAAATAAAGGCTCAATTGAGCGTGCTTGAAGTATTGTAAGTGAGCCGAGCTCGAGCTTAGAATTATATTGACCCCGACTTAAATTGATTACACTCTTGGTGTGGGTTTGGATAAGACTTTCGAGTGATTGTAGTTTAGATGTGTTGGCCGAATTACATGTATTGTTAGAAGCAAATGTGGAAGTTGGATGACAATGGATTATTTTCCACGAAGTCATCGAGGGTGGAAGACAAGATCGAAGCATCTTGTCATTCTTCTTGTTCGATCTATTGAATCATAGAAGTTCATTTTGTGACCAATTATCAAACACAATCTAAATTTTGATATACTTGATATAGAGTATACATAGGCTTGGAAGTGAGTATAACACATTTCATTTCTAGCATGAACAATCCCCTTTTCGAATGTTAGACAACATCAAACAAATACAAACTGACCACAACGATCCGTTACAAAGAAAATGTGGAATTCCAATTCTACGATACAATGATTACAAAGACGGGATGCACTTCGATCGGATTAATTCTTTGAGCATATATTTTTCTTCATCAATTTTCTTCGTCTCTTGAGGATCTTTTGTCTTCGCTATCTTTTTCTCCTCCGACGTCATTTAAAGATCTCTATCTGTTCCTCATCCATGGGGATCGACTTCTCCGGTTTCAGGCCCATATTTCTCTTGTTTTTTTTTGTATTAAGGTAACCTATAAGACATCAAGAATGACAGTTTGTTAGAGAAAAGATTAATATTACTTGGATAGAGGCTTTAAAATAAAGTACTGTATTATGTTAACAAAAATTTAGTTCGCGTAATCATTTAGTACTATACTTTTAACATGTTACATGCTTACCATTTTTGCAATACCTTAACAAGAGCAGTTAAACGTAACTGAAATCACTATATATGTAAGTGAGTGTACGTGTTTAAGAGAAATATAAATGTAGTTAAGTTGTTTACATCTGATGGAACAACCGACAGAGACACCGATGCAAATGATGACGGCGTGAAGAAGTGGTCGTCTGATGAACCTGTACAAGCGTCCGAGTGACTCATTGGCTAGAGAAGTAGATTGGGTAGCCATTGATGATGATGATGATGATGGAGCCTTCATTTGAGGTTTATGATATCTTTATACCTGGTACAATGATACGCCCCGAGCTTTATGTCATGTTACATTTATTTAGGATATGTGTTTGTGTCGTATTAGGAAACTGTCATTGTTTAGATATATCTTTATGTTTGGCTTGTTTTACAAGCTAGGGTTATTCGGTTATATATACCGAATCATTATTATGAATAATTCAATCAAGTTTTAAGATCAATAATTCTCTAGTTCTTCTCTTTTATTTCTTAAGGAGCCTGCGCCCGCTTGAAGTGGTGCCCTATCCTGATACAACCCCTAACCGGGTCGTATCATACAACGTACAAGTTACTAGAAAACACGCGCAATGGATAAATGCATACCTGTGCAACATTCATATTTGCGTTTGTGCAAAGTTGAGATGTCTCTTTTGTAACCAAGAAGGAAAACTTGAGCGACAATGGTCTCAAAACCAACCATATACCATATACTACTCCTTTAGAAATAGCATTTACTTATTGCTTAAACTTATCACCACCAATGTGACATAAGGATACAAAATAGTTTGAGATACTCAATGGACTCCTGATATCAGACGGGATAAGATCCAATGTAACACACCATGCTTGACTATTAACACTAATCGGTAGACATTTGTTCCGTGAAAAAATTTCAGCTTTGACCCAAAGATGATCTATTAAATAAGGAGTGCATAGAAGAAACTGTGTATTTGTTTGGGAATGTCGACTTCAGATTTATTAGGCTTGTTCAAAAGTCATTTCGTAACAAGAATCTTATGATAATTGTCAGTTGAGCTCACTATTCATTTCTTCCTTAACAAAATTGGTTTTTTGTTTATGGTATATGGGGGAGAAAAGGGTACTATTTTAGACATCCCACATCGTCCTCATGTACCAAATGGTAAGGGAACACCAAGTTATAAACTGGACTCCAAACTCTTCAAGGAAAATATCTTTCCTAACATATTTCTCATTCCCTTTTACGTTTGTTGAGGGGTTTCAAAATCTAGTTTCAAACTTTAAAAATGGCTTTTTGCGAATTTTGCCGGTAACAATTTTCTTGAAGTTACCGGCAAAAAACGCTTACTTGCCTTTGTAAAGTATTGAAAATAGTGTTTACAATGTTATTTGAAGTTTTTCTTAATTAATTGCTTTTTATGCAACAAATTTGGTAATGGCTATTTATCTGTATATATCCAATCATGTATCTTGGTACATTACATTGTTTGCCTCTTGCTCCGTACGATTCTGTTTTTTTGAATGCCTTAGCTGAAGTTAGGCATTTTGGATAATTGGTCTAAACAGATTTGTGTGCACGATCTTTGCAAATAGTTTTATTTCATGTTATATCAAGTATATTTCGTGTTTGCAGATAATTTTTGTGTGAGCAAATATTTGATCTTGTTAAATTGAATATATTCATCGTTTTGATCTTTCTAAGGTGTTCTTTACGAGTGAACTATTGGAGTTGTCGGTTGACATACACCCATACAGTACTCACCTTCAAGCGTATACTCTATAAGTGAACAAAATGAAGTAGGTAGTTTTTGGATTGAATTATTTGTAGTTTGGAATAAGTCTAAGCTATTGCAGACAAGCTGGTGTTTGCAAAACAACTTAAATGAGTTGATGAGCCGAAGCTCTTTCGCTCTATCCTTGCATTCAAAAGTGTTTATTTGCTGTATCAGTATACAATAAGCTTTAAGCAAACACCCCTTAAACAACTTATATGCTACATCAAAACAATATGAAATGAGCAAATAAAAAGATTAGCATGCAAACTCCCAAACACCAGCTTAGCAAAGTTCATATCTTCCAAAACAGATTATGCTTGAAATTTACCTCGATTTTGGGTATGTTTCTGCTATGGAAGGTCTAATGGAACCAATAGGAATAAGATGGGGATCCCACTCCTCTCCAACACGCGGAAACATCTTAAAAAATTGCGTACAACCATCACTAATTTCCGCATAACCAATCAACCAAACTCTACCACCATAAACATCAACTAGCTCACTCAACTTCCTCACAACCACCTTAACCGAATCCAACGAACTCTCATTTTCCCCCGTTAAATACTTCAAATCACCATAATCTACCACTACACCACCCCCAACCCTCTCCTTCATAACATCGCCAACTTCCTTAAGTTGTTTACAGCAAACTTTACAACTTGATCTCTAAAAGAAATAACATAATCATCTTTGGTTCCTTGTGTTTTCCCTAACGTTTCTAAAAATATCCTAACCGTATCATTTCCTGATAACCCCACAAGTAACGGGTTACACCTTTTTTTTTTTTTTTTTTTTTTTTTTTTTTTTTTTTTAACTTCATCAATTCTAAGAAACCATCAAATGGAAAAGTAAAACTACAGTATTTCTAAAAGAAGAATCATTAGCACTTTTCGTAAGAAATGTTCTATGATAGTTGAGCTCACTATTATTTCTACTCAAACAAAATTGGCTTTTTGTTTATATGATGAAGTAGAAGAAAATAGTACTAGTATTTTAGAAATTGTGTTTGCAATTTTGCATCCGACATTGCTCTCTTGGACCAAATGGCAAGGGAACACCAAGCTATAAAGTGGACTCCAAACTTCTAAAGAAAAGTATCTCTCTTGATATTATTGGTCATTGCCTTATACATTTGTTGAGGTGATTCAATTCTAGTTGTAGGACCCTTGATTACTATATCTAACATAAGTTTATATAAAGATTAAAGAAGATAAAGAAGAGATAAGAGAGATGATAACTTCTAGAAAGAGAAAGAAAGATGTATTAGATTAGAGAGAGAAAGAAGGAAATACACATAGAAGAAACCCTAGAAGTAACACCTCCAAATGGGAGCATTTGGGGGTATTTATAGGTAAGGTAAGAAGATGGGCCGGGCTTGGGCTTTTGTAATGAACTAGACCTAACCTTCTACAATATTAGATTAAACCAAGCCCGTTTACCCTTAACTAAACTACAAGACTATTACAATATTATTACAAGACTAAATGACTTAATAAATGATCGTCACTTCTATTTCTAATAATCTCCCCCTAAGGGGCGATCATTGAGATCTCTCTTTGATTCCATTGATGATCAACACTTCTATTGCTAACAATCTCCCCCTAAGGGGTGATCATTGAGATCTCTCTTTGTGATCTTGATCTTTGAACTTTGAATCTTGTTGTCTTGAACTTTAAGTCTTTGTAGAATAGTTTTTAGTCTTTGTTCCTTCATGCTTTGTATCAGATGCAGCGGAAGTCTCAGTTTTTGACAAACTACATCTTTTAGATATCCACCTATTAAGTTTCTTATCCATTTTCTTGTTATCAACAGGTGTGTTTCTATTTGGTGTCTTAGTGGATTGTGCCTTGATACTTGATTTTCCTTTCTTGAGAAATTGTGCAACACATGCATCGTGATTAGCTGAAAAAACACATTTTTGACACGTAGGACAGACAAATTCAACATCCTTGTTTAACACAACAACTTTAACTTTGTCACTACAGTCATTTGGAAATTGTTTGTTGTACGATGAGACCTTGGAATTCTTTGTGTTGCATTCTACGTTCCTAGAATTCTCTTTTGTGCCACTACTCTTTGATGCAAGCCAATCCCTAGTATTTTGTTGATTGTTCCTAGGTAATGGTTTACTACTACTAGCAGTGCTTTGGAATCTTGTAGAATTCATCACACTAGGTTTTGTGCCTAAAATTCCATCTTTTCGACGTTGTGCCTTTTTCCTAGCTTCTTCTAGATGGTGATTTTGGACCATGTCAGTAGAACCAACAGATTCCTTTACAGATTTTCTGGTCACATTTGGTGTACTATTCCTAGAAGAGCCAGGTGCACTCACATTTGTGTTTCTTTCAACAAGCAATGTTTGTTTGTCAACATTCTTTTCAATTTCTTTTTTCATGGGCAGGGGTTGTGGAGTGACTGGTTTTGTCAAATCCTTTTTCTCATCGACTTTTGGAGCAAACGGGGAAATAGACATTTTTGGTTTTTCAACCGTTTTTGAAACATTTGGTTTCTCCGAAGTCGATGGTTTTGCAAACTTAGTATCCACACCCTTCCCTTTTATACTTTCAAGCTGAGCTCTCAAAAGATCATTTTCTTTTTTCATGTCCTTGTAGGCATGCTCATACGACAATTTGTCATACTTGCATTCCTCTGATTTTCGATCAAGTTGTTTGAAAAATGACATGTTTTCTTTTTCAAGTTTTACAAGAGCATTTTCATATTTTGAAACAATTTCAGAGGTCTCAGCTCTCAGTTTTTCATCATCTTGAACAGAATATGTTTGTAAAATGATGGACATAATATCGGTAGTCATAACAGCTTCGAAGAGAGAATCATTTAACTTTTCCAAAACATTCATGTTTTCACGAGTATCATTAACTTCGTTTACCAGGGATTTGTGGTCCTTGACAAAGTCGGCCGTTTCTTTTAAGAAAGCTTGTTCAAAATGGATTACCCTCGCACTGATGTTATTCAGTGGGATAGTAATTTCGTTTTCAAACACCTTTTTCTGTTCGATATGAAAACTAGAATGCCAGTTGTTAATATTGATGGTAGTTTTAGATTCAACAATATTTTGAAGTTCTTGAATTCTCTTTTTAACGTCATCAAGAATTTCTCTAGCCTCACTTGTATTAAAAGTGTTGTTAGAGGACATTTGTTCCATTTTTGAAAGAGATTTGGAAACAACTTTCTTTTTAGACAAGAATTTCGCGAACGGTCGTTTTATGGAAAACAAAGATGGTTCTGTTTGTGGAACAAAAGTAATACCCGACAGTTTGTTCAATTTGTTGTAATCAATGGGTTTCAAATCCTTTTGTTTCATTTTATTTATGCTCTCTTCGACAAGTTCCATTGTTTGCACAGAATCCCGAACGACAGGAGGATCATGTTTGGTGTAAATCATATTACCATTATACAAAACATTCTGTTCTTCCTTAGCTTTCTTGAGATTACAAGGAGTTTTGTTACCAAGAGCCACTTTATGTTTCGTATGGTAAATCAGATTAGTTTGATTTGAAATCATTTTCATTGTTTGACTTGACTAACCCGACTTAACCACTAATTCTTCTAAATGTGCAATCATGTGTTTTGACTCTACGATTTCTTCCAAAAGTTTGTCTTCTTTCTTTGCAAAGTCCTTTTTCAACTCATCCCTTTCTTTTTCAAGATTGGTATAAGCTGTTTTTTGTTTAGAAAGTTGGTTTTGTAAATCAGAAATTTCCGCGTTTAAAGATTTTATCTTCTTAAAAGAATTAACATCAAGTGTATCAAACTTGAGTTGCAAATGTTTTTCCCTTGAAACGGAATTTTGTTAACCAATTTCTAATTCTGACAATCTTTCGTTATGAAACTCAAAAGCTTTAACGTTTTGCTTGTAACTCTCAAGCTCAGCGGTCAATTTAACATTCGCAGCTTTAGCATCGCGATTGACCTTTTGCACATTTTCAATTTCAATACGACAATTTTTCAATAATGATTCAAAGAAAGCACGGGTTTCCTCATCATTAGCACCATTTTGTGCAACTTGAACTCCATTAGGATCCATATCTGGAGTTTCATAGTTAACATTACTATTAACTTGCTCCCCCACATATGTATCATAATTAGGTTCAGGTGGCACATAATGTGGCTTCTCATGAGCAAACGGATTAGCATCATTACCATAATTTGGTACCTCATGGAATGGATCTGAATCATAAGTAGGAGGAAGATCAGAATCACTGCTAGATGTTGTTGCCTGCTGATTTGCCATAAAGTTGTAGGTTTTATTAAGATCTGTTGAATTGTCATTAATTCTTGTTGTAGCTCTAAACTCATGTTCCTCAGCAGTTAACGGTATTCCCGATTCTTCTTTATTGGCTAGCATCAACAAGTACTGGATCTTTTCTACCTTCGTCATAGCATTGACATTGTAATTATTACCAATATCACTGCTGTGAGTTGCTGATGTAGGTTTCTGAATCGAAGTCATGAAACAACAATCATTCCTATTTTGATTGACCACATTCTGACTCACAAACTGATCCATTGGATCTCCAACATATTCCCTTATCTGAATCCCCGTCTGTGTACTCGTAGCATATCTATGTTGATTCCCAATAACATGTTCATTTGCCAGTGTATCTTGATGCCGAGTAAAGTCAGTTGGAAACATTTCAGCTAGAACCTCAAGAGCTTGCTGCTTTTGTCTCAACATTGCTTCATCAATCCTAGCCTTGTAGGCAAGTTTCTCTTCCAACTGCTTCTGCTTCACTTTCTCAGAATCTGGGGAAAAGGCTGGTTCTGGAAGTTCCGTATCAGTTGTTGCAAAGAGATCGTAATTAGGTTCAACAATCTCAGCTTGCATCGTCAACTTCTCTTTTGGTGTGTCGGAGTCATAGGAAGGTTCTGCATTTTCAGGTTCATCTGAGTTATGTTCACATGATTCTTCACCATTTTGTGCCTTTAAAGTCAATGGTCGTCGCTTCATATGCTCAACGAGTGTGAATGGAAATCTCAGGTCAAGATATTTTACGTAATCTGGAAGCTCATTTTCATCAACGTCTTGTTCAGTATCAGTTAACGGCTTCTCAGTCTCATTCCATAGTTGCTTAGTCTCAGTAATCGGCTTGTCAGTCTTAGGATATGGAGCAAAGAATTGAACAAGAGGTTCCATGTCCATTGATGGAAAGAAATTTTTGAGAAAAGGCATTTTGAACGTTTTTGAGTGAGATCTACGTTTCCCTCCAAAATTTAATCTGAAAAATTTTCTGTTCCAAAATTTTGAAAATCACTATAAAATGCAATCCTAAGGTTCCCAGAAAAAGTTGAGTTTCAAGAATTTTGACGCCAAATTTCACCGAAAAAAAATTTGATTTTTGGCATAAAAATTTGAATTTCGGGCCAAATTTTTATTTTTATTTTATTTTATTTTATTATTTTTTTTAGATACTTGTGTAGATGGATGGATCTTTGAAAGATAATAAAGGTTGTTGTTGTAGATTAGATGTTTTGGTGAAGTTGAAAGTTCGTTCTCGGTTGATTAAAGGTTTGTGAAATGTAGTGAAAAATCCAAACTCGGTATGACTTGATAAAAGATCCAAACTCAGTATGTCTTGAGAAAAAATCCAAACTCAGTATGTCTTGAGAAAAGATCCAAACTCAGTATGTCTTTATAAAAATCCAAACTCGGTATGTATTGAAAAGTCCAAACTCGGTATGTCTTAGAAAAAATCCAAACTCAGTAAGTCTTAGAAAAAATCAAACTCGGTAAGTCCTTAGAAAATGTCCAAACTCAGTATGTTTTTAGAAAAAATTCCAAACTTGGTAAGTCCTTAGAAAATGTCCAAACTCAGTATGTTTTTAGAAAAAATTCCAAACTCGGTAAGTCCTTAGAAAATGTCCAAACTCGGTATGTCTTAGAAGTTAAGCAAACTCGGTATGTTTTAAGTCTTTTCAAACTCGATAATTTTGAGAAAATTTAAGCAGAGTTTCCCCTAGTATGTTACCACAAATGTCCTTACTCGATGAACGATAAGGAAAAAAAGGCAAACTCGCCAATTTGAAGAATCCTAACTCTATAACTTGGAAATTTCCTAACTCTATAGAAACCGTTTCAAACTCACAAACTTGGAAATTTCCTAACTCTATAGAAATGTAACTCTAACTGGCTAGAATTCAAAACCTAACTCCCTAGAATGAAAACTTAACTCGCTAGAATGAAAACCTAACTCGCTAGAAATGTAATGCTAACTCGCTAGAATTCAAAACCTAACTCGCTAGAATGAAAATTTCTTAACTCGCCAACTTTGAATATTAAAGATGAACAGTACTCGTATTTCTCAAAAATCACTTTTAAAACCAAGTTTTTCTACCAAATCTAACCTAAATCAACCTATATTATCCCTTGGCGAATGATACCAATTGTAGGACCCTTGATTACTATATCTAACACAAGTTTATATAAAGATTAAAGAAGATAAAGAAGAGATAAGAGAGATGGTAACTTCTAGAGAGAGAAAGAAAGATGTATTAGATTAGAGAGAGAAAGAAGGAAATACACATAGAAGAAACCCTAGAAGCAACACCTCCAAATGGGAGCATTTAGGGGTATTTATAGGTAAGGTAAGAAGATGGGCCGGGCTTGGGCTTTTGTAATGAACTAGACCTAACCTTCTACAATATTAGATTAAACCAAGCCCGTTTACCCTTAACTAAACTACAAGACTATTACAATATTATTACAAGACTAAATGACTTAATAAATGATCGTCACTTCTATTTCTAACACTAGTTTCAAATTTTTATGAAGGGTTTATTTTAAAGTTTTTAAGTAATTTAATTAAATAATTGCTTATGAACTTCTGAAAAGCTCTTCGTAAATTACTGAAATTAGTGTATAATGCCAGTTGAAATTTGTCTTAATTGATTGCTTCATGTACTTTTTGTAGGTTACATTGTTTGCCTTTTGCTCTTTATGATTGTGTTTGTTAGAATTCACCTTTACTTATTAATAAAGTGCGCGGAAGTTGGTCCTTGTATAATTTTTCAAAACAAATTTGTGTGCACGATCTTTGCAAATAGTTTTATTGCACGTTATGTCAAGTATATGTCGTGTTTGCAGATAATTTGTGCGTGAGAAAATGTTTTGGATCTTGTTAAATTGAATATATTCACTCGTTTTGATCAAGCATATTTTGATTGAGTTAATTAAAGAGATGAAAGAAATTATTACAAAAGCCACCAATCAAAACATAACACCTAAGTTTTTGAGATATTTTTTTGTAAACCTTTTGTGGTTGTAATATATGTAGTTAATAACATACAAGTATTACAAACTTTTAACTATAACATACATCTATAATACAAACAGAAAACCATCTAACATAAAACATGACACCATGCACAACCGAACACGCTCATACACTAAAAAAAATTGCAAAGAACAAGGACCAAATCACTCTCTAATGATTAGTACTAGTATGATACCTTATGACACTACACCGGAATCGTAATCATGTCATTATGATCTTATCAAGAAGGAGGACCTCGGTGGGTTGGTCCTCCAAAATCTCGGTTGTGAAATTTTCAAGCCTGAGTGAGAGCCGAGGTTGTATTTCCTCTGAGCTTTTACAAATGCTTCACCAAGAACCTGCTCGATCCAATTATATTATCCGTTTTCTTAGTCTCTGAAAAGCATGAAGCTTTAAGAATTTGCTCCGTAAGTTTATAATCAATTTCTAACGAACAATCCAAGCCAACAGTTTTCTCAAAACAATCCCCAATTTAATTCAAAATCTTCTCAGCACCCTGACTAAAGCGAAACATAAACCATGAGATCGAAGCACCCTGTTGAAGGCAACAATGGCACAACTCAGGACATACTCCTTAATTAGTGGCTCTTGAAGATGCTGCTCGATGAGTGTGTGTCATCAACAATGGTCAACACGATCCGGAGCTTCTTGATACCATACGCGCTGCTGGTACCAACTTTGATGCACCCCACAACAAACGGTCCATATGGACACTTCTGAGCCTCGAGTCAGTCTCGTAATTCCGAGGCTTAACATCCATCAAAACTGAAGATTTGCCAGATTCTTTCTTTTTTCCAGATGCTTTACTGCAACCTTCAGTCTCCTCGCCGAAAAGATCAACATCGTTGTCATCATCTTCATCAGCTGCACTTTGTCTCGGCAGCAGGGGGAGTTGCAATAGCCTCTTCGAATGAAGCAGATCCCTCAACGACAACTCCGCTTCCTTCAGCAGAGCCACGAGAGATTCTCAAAAGTGCCTCAATATGGTTAAACAACCAAGATACATTCACATATGCGGTTAAGGGTTGGAGAAAGCAGCATGAACAATGTGATCATCCTTTGAAGCTTGGTAACGAGTGATGTAACTACGAGACAAAAGGTTCTCATCGGAGCTTCTTGAGACTAGCTTCCGAACCAGCAGAGGAATGTCGGCGCCATTTCTAGTTAAAAAATTCCTGATGATGAGATATTGGATGGCTGCCTTTGAGATGTTCGGCTGAGAGTTGTGACCAAACTTCAATCATACTGTATTACTCATTAGGGTTAATGGCATATAATAGTAACGTAATTTTCCATTTGTGCCATTATCGGATATGAACTAAAAATATTACCACAATACCCATCGAACTTTGCCATTTTTGTGCCGATATCAGCAACTTAGCCATTTTTACTTTCAAAATTCACGTCTTGTGACACATTTACATGTCATGCCCCTTTTTTTGTACCGTTAGGTTCTATGTCAGCCCGTAATACACATTGTTAGGTTGTATATGTTAGTGTTAGGGTTATATGTGTATTGATTGGGGAAGACGATCTAACGGTGTGTATAAGGGGATGACATGGAACCTAACGGTACAAAAAAAGGGGCATGACATGTACATATGTTACATGACGTGAATTTTGAAAGTAAAAATGTCGAAGTTGCTGATATCGGCGCAAAAATGGCAAAGTTCGATGGGTATTGTGGTAATATTTTTAGTTCATATATGATAATGGCACAAATGGAAAAGTACGTTGCTATTATATGCCATAAACCCTACTCATTAATCATTATCCTAATCAAGCATTTGTAGTATTTTACATAATAACATGTATTCCAATCTTTTAACTATAACATACATCTATTATACAAACACTGAGAAAACCAACTAACAAAAATACATGACACCATGCCCAACCTAACACACTTGTACCACTAAACAAATGTTATAGACAAGGACCAAATCACTCTCTAACGAATACTACTATACTATTCTACTAACTTGATACATTATACACTACACCGGAATCTTGATCACGTCATTATGATCCTATCAGGAAGGAGGAGGTCGGCAGGTTGCTCCTCCAGCATCTCGGCTGTGAAAAGTTTCAAGACTGAGTGAGGACCGAGGCTGAATGTCCTCTGAGCTTCGACAAATGCTTCACCTAGAAACTGCTCGATCCAATCATCTGTTTTCTTGGTCTCTAGAAAGCATGAAGCTTTAAGAATTTGCTCCATAAGTTTATAATCAATTTCTAACGAACAATTCAACCCAACAGTTTTCTCAAAACAATCCCCGATTTGATTCAAAATGTTCTCAGCAAGAAGGTCATAGTCAAACGCCTCGAAACTTACCTTTTCGTCCACATGCTTAAAAACATCTTCCAACCAAGCGTTTGAGTTCTCAGGGGCAGAATCATAATCTGTGTCACTCTCGTCTGCTGGCTGGTTTAGGTCCAGGTAGAGACTACAATCCAGCTTCCTTTTGTTCTTGCAGACTGGTGTAACACTAACAACTTTTGGGCTCGGTTTCATGTCACCAAGGTCAAACCCGATGGACACACGGATGGGCCCACATTTAGCTTTCAAAACATTTTCTTCTGTATAGTCAACAGGACCACCCTCGACCTCATTTACTCCAAATAATTTTGAAGTCAGCACAAAGATAGCATTGTTGATGCTTACGTCTCTACCATGAGTGTCGGAAAACCTTCCAGTCATTACAGCTCGATATAAATGATGCTGAGTGATTATATCAGCCATATCGACATTCTCAAGGAAAACAATAGATAGTTGTTTCTTGATCAGTTCGTCAGCGATAAAATCGACTACATTTTTCCCTCTCAACTTCGAATCATAACCATTCATAAAATCTAGATTACTTAAATCAACAGATATCAGATTCTGCCTGCTTCCAAGCAATACTTCAGCAAGAGCAACCGCGGTTTTCTTCTTAGCAGCCCTATCTGGTCCCACAAAACCGAACCAGATACCATCCCGGCTAGGTCCTGATCGAGCCTTCGTACGAGCTATGGTTTGACTAATAACACTAAGAGCCTCTTCTTGTCTACCGACTCTTGTGAAAAGCGAAGAGTACACCAATTTGAAATCTTTCTGATCCAATGGGTTTAGAGATCGATTTCCGCCCAATCCAAGATCAGTAGTCACAGAATTTCCTGAAACGTCACTAGAACTTGAAAGGCTGCAAACAGTTGCTGTATCTTTGACTTTCGTGGAGTTTGACTTTGTGATTGTATTGCATTCGCTTTCGACTGAAGATGTGTTGTGATTGCCAGCGTTTTGACTTGCGTGTTCAGGGAGTTTAAAGCCTGTAACAGAAGGAACACGTGGTCCGACTGTGTATGTTGCTTTTGGTAACATTTGCATATGTGGTTCGCCTTGATGAAGACGTTGACAAATACTTTGCCATTTCTTTTGTAGTCCGCTGATTTTAGCACTCACTAAAACAGGATCGTCTTGGGCCTGTGCTGCAAATTAAGATGCAATCGGTTTGCATATTACAAAGGGTTTGATCTATAAGTAATAAAGATCTGGGAACTCAACTTGTAAACATATAAAATGGATAAATGCATACCTGTGCAACATCTATATTCGCGTTTGAACAAAACTGAGATGTTTGCAGCCAAGTAGGCAATGTTGATCGATAAGGGTCTGAAACTGACCCATATGGCCCTCCTTTAGAAATAGCACTTACTTCTAGCTTAAATTTGTCATCACAAATGTGGCATAAGGATCCAAAATATTCCGAGATTCTTAATGGACTCCTGATATCAGATGGCATAGAAAAGAATCCTCCAAAAGGAACAAATGACTCCATTAGACTGCAAATTCACCATAAACACACAAAATCATTGTCAATATTTACAATTTAGAGTATGTCTAGGATGCCTTTTTAAGCTGTCTGTATTCATAAAAATAACTTATTAGCTTTTGCGGGGTCAAAAAAAGCAGTAGGTGGTGTTTGGATTGAATTTTTAGTTTTTGAAATAACTTAATAAGCCTAAGCTTTTAAAAATAAGCTGGTGTTAACAAAACAGCTTAAATGAGTAGATGAGGCTCTTGCGCTCTATCCTAAGATTCAAAAGTATTTATTTGGTGTATCAATATATAATAAACTAATAAGCTGTTGAAATAAGCGTATATGTTACATAAAAACAGGATGAAATGAGCAGGTAAAAAGTATTAGCAAAGTTCATATCTTCCAAAACTGAGTATATATGCTCGAAATTTACCTCGATTTCGGGTATGTTTCTGCCATGGAAGGTCTAATAGAATCGATAGGAAGAACATGCAGATCCCACTCCTCTAAAACACGCGGAAACGTCTTAAAAAATTGCATACAAACATCACTACTTTCCGCATAACCAATCAACCAAACTTTACGACCGTAAACATCAACTAACTCACTCAACTTCCTCACAACCACCTTAACCGAATCCAACGAACTCTCATTTTCGCCAGTTAAACACTTCAAATCGCCATAATCTACCACTACACCACACCCAACACTCACATCCAAAACATCACCAACTTCCTTAAGTTTCTCATCCAATAAACTCACATCAGAACTCCCACTAACAAACTTTACAACTTCATCCCTAACAGAAATAACATAATCACCTTTGGTTCCTTGTGTTTTCCGTAACGTTTCTAAAAATATCCTAAGGGTATCATTTCCTGATAACCCCACAAGTAACGGGTTGCATCTTTTTTTATAGTTTCTAACTTCATTTATCTTTTTATATATTTCATTATTTTCTAAGAAACCATTAAAAGGAAAACTAAAACTATTACTACTACTTAAGTTACATAAAAAAATAGGGTGGCCTTTATAAAGGCCACGGTGAACAGGTCGAAGTACAGATATTTTAATATCTGAACTCCGAAAACCTGAATCACCAAAGACCCGGCTAACAACCGGGTCATCAAGTACCGACAGAATAAGATTCTGTAACTCAACCTTAACAGTCGAAACATTGTTAGAACACGCCGCCATTTGCTGATACATATGAAAATTCTCAGGTTGTCGTCTTTGGTTAGCTTGAGATCTTTTAATAGCAGCCATGAGTGAGTTAGAAACTGGCGGCTCGTCCACGCGCTGAGGTGTCGTAGGTAACCTATCTACGGAAACACTTAAACATAGTTCAAGTGCTTTGAACTGGATGCGTGAAGCGTACGCGCTGTTTCTAGCGCGTGTGCATGCATCACGTAGAGGTGAAGAAGGGAGTGATAGTAAAGCAGTAACGACGTGAAGTGACGACGTTTGTGCATGGCAACGACGGCTAGCGATGGTGACAGCTTCGTCTAAAGCTTGTACGGATTCTGGTGATAAGCATTGCCGGGCTACGTTTACGGGTGTAGGCATCACCGGTTAGTTTATGTTTTATATAAATTTTTTTTTAAAGAATTTGAAGATATTTTTGTAAGAATAGTGAGAGCAAAGAATGACAAAGGAATATATTTCAAATATGTGATTTTGGGAAGTCTATATATAATAAAATCTCAAGCATATAAAAATTAAAAAGTGTCCATGTCTCAAAATACTTATTTTGATTTTAAATATTTCTGCAATAGTGAGGTTAGTATACTTTATTAAAACTTATGTATCTTAACTTATCATTTTTTTTATTAGGACACTGTATTCTGTGTATTAAATAATTGTATAATTTTACAGTATGTTCTGACTTTTTGTACAGTTGAGTTGAGTATCTCAATCAAGATAAATTTGTGTTGAATGCTTTAATCAAGATAAAGAGTGTACACATCATCTCCCTAATTATATGTGTTAGAATCATGTATATATTGAAATGACGAGTTTTGTTATAGAATCATTGTTTATTGTTAATTAACAAATGGTTAAACAAAACCAATTGAGCTGTTATTACCAAATCTCTTTCCGTTAAATCAACTAATAAATTAAATTTCAAAAGATTATATGTTTCTTTTTTAATTTCGCAATGTATTAATTGCACTTTTTCTAAACTGTGTATCTTATGAACAAGGATCCTCTGAAGTTGGGTTGGTCATGTTTAAAAAAAAAATAAAAAAATAAATAAAAACATAAAGAAACCCACCGCCCATTGTTTTATTTACTCTCACAATACCACTGACATAAGAAAGATATAAGAGAATTAAACATGAGATGATCAGGATCCTATCTTATATTCATAGCCAATGATTTCAAGACAAGGAAAGTATTTATATTAACTACTTCAAATTTGTAACGTTTAATTTATATTGTAATTCGTTGATTAATTCATAAACTTTTGACTAATAAACTTTTGAAAGTTGTAATCCATTTACATGGTCATAAAAAAACATAATGGAATCATATATGTATGACATTTTGTTAGTACTATGTGTCCTATAAAATAATAGACATTGAATTATTACAAGTTTGAAAAGGGCGGTTTTGGTGACGGATCAAGGAAGGTGGTGGCATTGTTGGATGGTGGAGATAATGGTGGCGGTGGTAGTGAAGATGATGATGTCGATTTAAAATGGTGGTCGAGATGAGAAAGGTGGGACATTTTAAGAATGTTGCAAGGGGTGGTGGGGCGAGGGTATAGATTCTAATGTGTAATTGAGATCTTTTGGTTGTGATAGAAGCTTTTTGGAGAAGTGGAAAGGTATGAGAGGCATGTGTGTGTCTTCACATGAAACATCTCTTTAGTGGAAAAAGTCATGGGGCATCCAACAATTATTATACCTACTTTCCCACTTTTTACATTTTTTGTTTTTATTTTTCTTTCACAAAGGTGATTTTACATCGTGTTATTCTTTGGAAAAACAAGAGTTTAAGCATGTTTGGTAACATTAGGTGGAACTAAAATTTGTAGTTGATGCTTGAGTTTGGTGTTGTGATCACTTTTCATAAATTAAAAACTTGTCTAAGGTACTACATACAATGAGCACGTGTTCTTAAATAGTTGTTTACTTGATTGAAACATTAACAAAAACATCTCTATAAAGGCGTAAACCTAATATATAATTTGCCATTGAAAGTATATTATTCTAAAAAAATGAAAAGAATAAGAATTGTTGAATTAAAAAGGTCTGCCTTAATGGTAAAGACATATGGGGTCCGTTACTACTTTTTAATGGGATCGCTTCCTTGTATATAAGCCGAAATGTAAGAGTCAACTCTACCGTGCATCGTTTGGACTCTTTTATTTACTTATTAACCTTAATTGTCTACCTATATTTCTTTAGTATGAGTCACCTGTGATTCTATTTATAAAAGAAAATTTCCGTACACGTGACATAAGTATATGTTCTCCTAGACGAGGTGCATGTAGTAGTGGTCACTCTACTAACTTGAAATTATGATTCTATTTACCAAAGTTGTGTATCACATGTTAGAGCAAATACGCCTGGGCTCGAGTCAATGGCCTATTTAGGACTTAGGGTTTTACCCAAGTTTGTCTTATAAATACTCTTGTAATCATTTATTATAATCAATCAATCAAAGTTTAAAATAAATAAATCTCTATTTCTTCTATCTATTTTCTTAAAGAGCTCGCACATGCTAAAAGCGATGCCTTATCCTGATACAACCCATAACCGGGTCGTATCAATTGGTGCTCTCATTGAGAGGGCTTACGATTAGGGTTTAAAAAAAATACTGTTCATCGGATACTATTCATCAGGTACTGTTCATCGCGGGTACTATTCATCGAAAAAATAATTTTTTTTTAGTTAAAAATCACTTGAGTATTATTCATGACATCAGACAGTATCGATCAGGACGCGAAATACGCACTCTCTAAGCTCTTGCAAATAGGTACGGTGGCCGAATATGAGAGTGAGTTTGTGGTACTTGCAAATCGAGTAACAGGGATGTCCGAATCTTTACTTACATTGTTTTATATCTCTGGTCTTAAACTAGATCTACAATGTTTAGTTTTACGGTCAAATTCCAAAACTCTAGACGAAGCTTTTTCATTGACCCGTGCGACGGAAACACGCTTCGCGAACCTAGATATTTGGGAATTTTTGAGGTCCCATCCTTTAACTTTGGGAAAAGACTTCTTCAAAGCTCGTATCACCGAGGGTCGTTTTGAGACAATTGCAAAAGAAAAGAAAGAGCACATCGTTGAAAAGAAAATAGATGTCATTCTGCCATTAGACGGTGAATTTGCTTCACCTAAGACTGAAGGGTCATTGAATACTGATGAGTATATTGGAGTTGAAGAGGTTGTGGGTGGTGGTGAAGTGCTTAAAATTGGCGAGGATAAGTTGAATAGAGTGATATCGACACTTAAGGATGGAGGTGATGAATTTGATAGTCGTTTGGATGAAATAAATTTGAATTTAAGCGAGGAATTAACGGACTCTCGATCTGCATATTCTTCGTATCACCTTGAGGGCAAGGTTATTTTTGAAGGAATGGAGAGTGTTGTGGCATGGGTAGCGGAAGACGAAAGAATGGTGTTGTGTTATGTCAAGGCAAAGGAATACGAAAGAAGAAAAAGGCGAAGGCTGCAATTTAAAAAAGATTATGGGATCCCGGATTACGCCAATGTTGCAGGAGGACAGACTGCCGAAACGACTCAAGAAGTCCAAAGGTATGGCATAAAGATTATGTCATATAATCTATCTTTATTTACGTGTCTTTCTTTAGGACTGTTTTCATTTTTATTTAGGAAAGTCAATTAAGAATGTTTTAAGACAACACCTTGAGGGTAATGTGGTTTTGAAGGAGTGAAGAATGATACGCCTGTGCTCGAGCCCATGACCTATTTAGGACTTAGGGTTTTACCCTAGTTTGTCTTATAAATACTCTTGTAATCTTTTATTATAATCAATCAATCAAAGTTTAAGATAAACAAATCTCTAGTTTTTCTCTCTATTTTCTTAAGGAACTCGCACATGCTAAAAGTGGTGCCTTATCCCGATGCAACCCATAATCGGGTCGATACAACATGGCATAAAGGTGATTTTGAAGGAGTGGGGAGTGATACACCTTTGTTGGATAACTATCATAGTTTATTTATTATGTTTATTAGGATAAGTGTTGAGTAATTGTTTAGGATATGTTTTGAGTTATGTTAGGATAAGTCTTATGTTTGTGAGAGTTATCTTATAAACTAGTATTTAAGATGTCATAATGTTATGAATGAATGAATCAATCAAAGTTTAAGATAAACAAATCTCTAGTTCTTCTCTCTAATATTCTTAAGGAGCTCGCGCCCGCTTGAAGTGGTGCCCTATCTCGATACAACCTCAACGGGTCGTATCACAAGGCCACAAGGGGTACCGGAGCTGGTTGGCTCGCACCATTCTCCCAGCCAAACCAAACCAACGGTGCACTGTACCGGGGCTCGCGCCATGGTGACCGGTCACCGCAGTATTTTTTTTTTATTTATTTTTTTTGAAAAATCTGGACATTATAGAGTTTTGGAAAAAAAATTCGGCCAACGATACCACTTTTTCTGGTGCCAAGGGTAACGACACAAAATGTGATGCCAAAAGATTTCTGTTGCTATAGAATGTTTTGCTAACATGACAGCACTTTTTGCCAACGGCACAAGGGTACCCAGTGCTCTTAGACTCATATATCAGCTTGAAATTATGATTTTTTATAAAGTTTTAAATCGGCAGGGAATCCCTGACCCCATGCACCATTTTTACGTTTCGACTGACCATTTCCAAAGACTTAGCTCCGGACAATGATTACTTATTCCAGTGACCTTTTAGCCAAAAGTTGAGATTGAACCCATGGCCTATTTCTCCAAAACCCTCCTCGACTTGTGTTAGGATTCACTAGAGTTAATTAACGTATCACAATCCATGTCAACTGGCTGGGGTAGTCAATATATAGCAGCCATGATCGGAACTGAAAATAAATTCAAGAACACTTGCATGAGGACTTCAGGAAAAACATGTTAGAATATGAAAAGCGAAAAAGACAATTCTTAAACGACTAAAATCCTGTCTTCGATCATCTAAGGAAACACGAAAGGAGGAAATAATGCAAGTTGGTGGGGAATTCGAGTTGGACACATCTGTAAGTTATAGTTACACTTTGATAGCAAAGAAAATGATGTTTATCATCAGTCATTCGATTACTTTTCATGTACATATATGTGATGAAAAGTCTGTGTCTTGAGGGCATTAACCTTTCAAATATATCAAAGATTGGCTTCAATGGCCTAAATTCATCACGAGAAGCCAACAGTAGTGGGTAGTAAAAGATCTTACAAATTGGTCATCTCTTTTAGTCCTGATCGAAGAAACGTACGTACTTCAATATTCCAGAATGTATGAAGTCATGGTCTGGCAAACTTGTCAATATCGCTAGTGGATCAATGCTTATGTCACGAATCACACTTCGTGGTGTACATAATTTTCTATATATCCTAGATACCACACAAACTAGTTTAGTTTGAGTAACATGATCAAAATGCATTGCAATTGTCTTCCTAGCTAGCTAGTTGAAGACTTTTAATTTGCCTGTGTTTTGCTTTGTTATTCCCTGATAACGTTACAAGTTAAGAGCATCTATTATAATAAATCTTTACAAAAGTTCATAATTATATCACATCATCAACACATAAACTTTTTAGATTTATAATTGTAGATCAATAAGCTTGTTAAATCTTTAGAAATATACAAAATAATTTAATGCATTAAATTATGGAAATGTTTAAGATATTTGACCTATTCATGTCATATAATGATTAATAATATTATGGACCTCTTTATTTTTTTATAAAACTTTTTGTAAAACACCATAGTAAAAACCCTAAAGATAACTTTTTACCGTCATTAAAAGGGTAAATTGCCAACAAAAGGATCAGAATATCAAAGTTGCTAATGTTGTATACCCGTTACACTCTTGTTCATCGAATATAACATAATGTGTTATTTTTGACATGTCACCTATCTTTATAAAGAAGCTGTTAAACTTTGGGAATTTCCTTTTTCGTCATAAATTCCATATGTTTTTGGCATCAAAAGATCTTCACTAATTTCTTCGAATAGAAAGGGTTTATGTGTTAGGCTAGATGTAATGGTGACCGGCTAACCGCAAATGCTCGTGGTCATCACTGATTGCACAACGTCAAGTCAGCTTTCTCTCTTTAAAATCTTCAGCATAACAAAGTTGCCGTAATAGTGACCGTGGTCATTATTATTATTTTTTTTCCATTTTGATTTTTTTAAACACTAAAATTAAAATTTCAATAATAATTAAAAAATATTACATTAATAATTCAAGTAAAACAAAAACATTACAATAAAATTAGTGTTCATTTGTTCGACGCCAAATGCGTTCCACTAGATTGGCTATAAATCTTATATGAGTTGTTTTGTTGTGTATATCTTTAATAACTTGTTACGTTTCTTCAGACATTCTTACGGGATAATTATCACGATGTTGCTTATCTGGATAAAAATTAGGAGATATTGCCCTCCCTTTGTCTTATATAATCATATTATGTAAACCCTAAACCCTAATATGATGATATCCGTTAGTTAATTTAGCATCATTGGCCGTGCGAAAGTTTTTATTATAACCCACTTTTTCTTTAGGACACCAAACACGCGTTTCACATCTTTCCTTGTTGTTCCGTGCGCGTTCTTATACTTTATTCGCTTTGTATTATTCGAGCCCGACTGTGAAACGGACTTAACAAGAATAAACCATTCCGGATATATCCCGTCAGTAAGATAATAGCTCTATTTATAAGTCACGTCGTTAGCCACAAATGGAACCTCTGCTTTAAGATTGTTGAAAATAGATGATTGACGTATAGCGTTCACGTCGTTGTTCGCCCCGGAAACACCAAAGAATGCATGCAAATTCATAAATCTTGTGAGGCAACCGCTTCGAATAAAATGAATGGATGTGCCCATGATCACACCTACAATATTGAGGGCGAAATGCATTTGAGCAATTAGCCCCCCCCCCCCCCCCCCCCCCCCCCGGCGCCCGCTTACAATCAATGCTTTCTGATATCTCAGAAAACTCGTGTTTCTCCTCGTACAATCATACGTTATTGAAATTATGGCAGATTATCAGTTAATCCCCGAACAATGCGTGTGAATAAAATTCGGCTCATTTGGAACTGCTTACGAAATAATTTTCGTCGTACATTTTGAGTTTTCAAATAAGTAAGCCACCACAAGACGATCATGAACACCGTAATGATCTTTATCTAACGAGTTTCGTGGGGTGTTTGGGATTGAAGAAGTGGAAGCATGAATAAGCATAGCGGCCTCTTTTAAAAATTCTAAATCGATATTATTAATTTTTTCTTCTTCTTCATCCGAGGATGTGAAAAAAAATTAAACGAAATTCATTTGTTTGAGTTGAGAAGATTAGTGTGTATATAAAGATTGCGCTTGAAAGTGTATAAAAATGGATAAGTATTTTGATATTTATAAAGTAAGTTTATTAAGTTTTGTTTTTTTAATAAAGTTGCCCGATGGTTGAAAAATTGAGCCGTTGGGGTTGCTTTAGATGCAACAAACTCGGTCGATTAAACGATCAAGTTCCTTAATTTTATTTATTTATTTTATTCATGAGAGGCTTTCTAAGGGATGGCCGTAATAGAGGAGGGGGACGCGTTCGGGGTGACGACCGATGGCCGTAATAGAGGAGGGGGACGCGTTCGGGGTGACGACCGACGGTCGACCACCCACTACCGGAGGTCTAATTAAACTAATACGACCTAAATCATGTCTGCTGGTAATAATAATGTTGATTCGATAGACTACCCACCACATTGGATGGATATAAATTGGTCAACACTTTTTGTTACTATTCTTCTTTTGGTTTTTTTATGCTGGATCCCTTAAATATAGAGCAGTGCTACACCCATCAAAAGTTTACAAAAAATCATCCACTCGCTGACGTGGCAGAGTGGTGATTGGTTGGTTTTCTGTGGCCCACAGAAAACTAACCAATCACCACTCTGCCACGTCAGCGAGTGGATGAATTTTTGTAAACTTTTGGTGGATCTAGTAATATTCTTAAATATATTAGCAGGGTACCCGCGCGTTGAAGCGGCGGGTACCCTGAAATAAAATTTTTCGATAAATAATGTATTTTAGTTTATTATGTTATTTTTGACAATAAATTTAAGGATATCAAGAATTTCTTATAGCTCGTGCCCGTTTGGGCTCGAACTCATTGGCTCGTGCCTGTTCAGGCTCGAGCCCGTTTGGTCCGCGCCCGTTCGGGCTCAAACCTATTTGGCCCGTTGCCTGTTCGGGCTTGAATATTTGTATAATGTGCTTTATTATTTGTAGTAATGAAATTTAATGCAAGAATTGTGTTTAATTTGGTTGTACAATATGCTTGATAATCTGTATTTGTAAAGGGTGTTTTAATAAATGTATTAATTGTATTTATTGACCAGTTAAATAATTGACTACATTAAATAGCATTAATGTGGTATTTTGTTGTACACTATGATTCTTGTCTTGTACATCTGAAAATTATGTGCATTAAAGTGTTGTATACTATGTTTCTTTTCTTGTAAGTAGTAGTCATTATAGTCATTAATAACATTGATCACTTTAATAGCATTACAGTTATAAGTTTGAAAATAAGTCTGAAAATTACATCATGCTTATTTTGTTGTACACTATGCTCATTTTGTTGTAAATCTAAAAATTGGTTGCAGCTATTGTGCATTGTGCTTAAATGGTTGTAATTTTTGGTGATGGGGTATTTTTAATAGCATTAATGTTGTTTGATAGAATTTTAGTGTTAAAATGATACCATGCTTTATTTTGTTGTACAATATGCTTATTTTGTTGTAATTCTAAAAATTGTGTGCTTTAAAGTGTTGTAAACCATGTTTAATTTCTTGTAAGTCTTAAAATTTTGGAGAGATTCATTCATTCTTTATATGTAGTATAGAATATAGATACCTATAACCTATGTATACAAGAGTAACTATATATATATATATATATATATATATATATATATATATATATATATATATATATATATATATATATATATATATATATATATATAGAGGGTGAGGATCAGGTACGTTTTTGTCTTTTAGTGCGGATGGTACGGACGAATCTCAGCCCTCCATCTAGTCAACCATCTGAAAAAGGCGGAATGGCAATATCGTAAATATCCCGTCTTTTTTTAAAATTGTTACTAACATATTAGCTTTTTTTCTGAAAAAAATTAAAAAAAATATGAAAAAATTAAAAAGTAAAGAGGACAAAAAATAATTAAGAATCGCTGAAAAAAATTTCAAAAAAAAAAAATCATTTTCATCGTTAAAGGTATTGTGATATTAGCGTCTGATTTTGACTTTTTTACAAAAGTCAAGATTTGATCTTTTCTTAATATCAAAGTTAATTTTTTTTAATATCACCGAAACTTTTCTTAATATCGTAATAAAAAAAAGTGATATTAAGTTTTTTCACAAATATCAAAGTAACTTTTTCAATATCACGGTTCATTTTTACATGTAAAAAAGTTTAATATCACGTTGGTTTTATAATAGCAACGTATGTTTTAAAATTTTTTAATATCACCGTAAATTTTTTTAATATCGTGATAAAAAAAACAATGATATTAAGCTTTTCACTAATATCACGGTTCATTTTTACGTGTAAAAAAGTTTAATATCACGTTGGTTTTACAATATCACCGTAGCTATCATGGGTTTTTAATATCACGGCTCATAAATATTGTTAATATCACGGTAGAACTCATAATATGGTTAATATCACGATAGCACTCATAATAAAAAAAACAAAAAGTTCTCCGAAAAATCTGAAAAAATAAAAAAAAATGAAAGAAGATAATAATATTAAGGATCGCTCAAAAGGAAAAAAATTAAAAAAATCATTTTCATGGTTAATTGGTACCGTGATGATAGCGCTAGATCTTGACTTTTTTTTAAAAGTCAAGATAAGATCTGGATTGGACGGATCAGATCAATCCGCACGTCCGCACTTAAAAAATTTATCCGCACGTGATCCTCACTATATATATATATATATATATATATATATATATATATATATATATATATATATATATAGTGTATCTTTATTTTCAGAACCCTGTTAAGTGCGGGAACTGCGAGAACTCTAATTTTGCATTAGAAAACATGCATGTTTATATAAAACATGTATGTTTTCTCACATACACCTTAATACACATACCTGCGTAACATACATGTTCATATAAAACCCTATTAAGTGCAACATATCAATTCAAAATGGTTTTATATGAACATGTGTGTTACGCAAATATGTGCATTAAGGTGTTTGTAAGAAAACATACATGTTTTATATGAACATGCATGTTTTATAATGCAAAATTGGAGTTCTCGCAGTTCCCGCACTTAACAGGGTTCTGAAAATAAAGCTCCCACACACACACACACACACACACACACATATATATATATATATATATATATATATATATATATATATATATATATATATATATATATATATATATATATATATGGTGTGATTTTTCTTTAGTTTGTTTGTGTATGATGAGTTTTTAACTTTTTAAACGAATAAATGGATAAATGGAGGAGATTTTTCTGTTTAGATTGCCTGTAGAGGGTAAGTGTTTAACCTAGATGTACGTGATCTCAGCGAAGCGCCATGTGACTGTTTCGACCCTTTCTCTGATTAACCCCAAATGCTTCATACATATGTGAACAACTTAAATGCAAGATTACGTATAGCATAACTTAATAGGATGGGATAGGATGGCGCCGTTGGTGGATGGTGGTGATGTATAATTGTATATGGTTGTACCATATATACAACATACTTAAACCAAAAAAGTAATTGTATTACTGAGTATATGATTCTGTCAAGATTTGTTTAGCATGCATGGTATAAAACAAACTGTTCAATTTGTGACGATTAGTCAAATCTGATACTATTATTTTGACTTTAAATAGCTGTACAAACTTTATTTCTCCCGAATATAGGAATAATAAAAATTATATAGGAAAAACGGGAGGACCTAATTTGATGAACGCGTGGCAACATCTTCACCAGAACTCTTGATTTTCGATGCCAAAGGAATCGATGATGACATACAGAATGTGACTGATACAAGAAAACAAATAATAGTATTTTATTATGGGGTCAACAATTAATGTATTTTATGTTTATTTTAAAATTGGTTATTCGTGTTTATTTTAGTTTTGAGATTCATGCCGCGTTGCTATGTAAAGTTACTGAAAAAGACACATTATTTTATGTAAAACAAGTTAAAGTCACCTTTTGATTATTTGGCTAGGATGCACAGAGGAATGTCCAGAGAAGGTTTATTATAATTTTTGAACTTATAAACACGGGTGCATTTATATACACACAATCTTTGCATTTTTTTTCCCTGAACGGCGTATTATATTAAAACAAAATAGCTAATAGCAAAACACTAAAAGCTAGAGTATACAAAGACAATCTACAAATAAACAGAACAACATATTCTAGATACCTCCCGATACTTTAATTGCGAAGACTGCAAAAAAGATGAAAAAAATCTTGCCAATTACAAAGAATCGAGATAAGAGAAAAATCCCACCCACGGAGGCCAAGCCATCAGTTTTCACTCATAAGTGTTTTTGATGGAGCCTCGTACAAGCCCTAGGGAAAACGATACAACCAAAAAAGACATGAAAGATCCAAACAATCTTGTCCCAGCGGCGAGAAGCAAAACACAAAAGCACCAACAACCCTCTTCTTCCCGAGCCAAAATAAAGAATCGTTTTGGAACCTCCATAACTCCCACCACGGAAGAGATAGCTAAACAAGGATCTTGTAACCGAGCAACCCAATTTAAATTCTTCTTTTTGCATCTACCACTAATCCAAAGAAACATATAAGTGGCGATGTTATCCATGTAAATACTTCTTTTCGGTTTTTTCTTGGCGAACAATTTAGCATTTCGAAATTTCCAAATATGCCACCATAACGCCAAGAACACCACCTCTAGACAATCCTTTTTCGCCTTGGACATAGTTAGCGACTTAAACGCGAGTTGCCAACTTAGAAAGAACCAATCGTTGGGATGTCAAGACTCCACCAGCGACCCACCTCTGTTAGAGTTTAACAATTAAATAGCACGTATTGCGGAAGCTAGGATCAAGTATAACACATAAATATTAACTAAAACATAAATAGTAAACGTACCCGATGCACTTCAAATAAACCTTGAGTCTTGTACAAATAGATCAATGATAAACCCTTTACCTTTTTGTTTATCGATCTCTTGATAATTACTAAAGTAAGTAATTACCTCGTTCTTGTACACACAAACTACCAACGAATAAAGGTTTGATGCAAGTAAACAAAACACTTAGTTTTTAGCCTTGGAAAAATCGATCCAATCCCTATGGAGGGGGGTGAACCGATCGGCCACAAAAGAAAACACAAGGAGGAAAGATTTAGGGTTAGTGTGTGTGCACAAAAGATGTGAAACCCTAATCCTTGGCCTTGTATATATACTAAAGGATTTCTTGGTGACCAAGCAAGCATGGGTCGACCCATGGGGTTGGGCTTCGACCGGCCTAGCACCCACAAGGGTGTTTCTAGATCTTTCTTGACTCCCAAGTTACACTCTAGTCCATATCTTTCGTTACTAATGATAGTTAGTCCATACGGTTAATAACTAACGACCATTTAGTCCATTAAGTGTTTATAAATATATATATTCAATACATTTAATATATACATATTTATTTTACATTATTCTTGTTTGTAAAGTGTGCAATCCCGAGGTCTCGGGTTCGATACTAGACATTTACATATTAATGTTTATACGTAACATTTAACAGCTCCCACTCGTATATCCATTAATAGTAAAATGACATTGGTTAGCGTCTTGCAACACTCCAATGCCCCTAGTTCAATCCGAGCTAGGTTTCCTGGAAAAACCTTTAATGATTCATCATTATAATTATCCTTTCATTACTAATACCACATTAATAAAGATGTGAGTTCCTTTATTAAATTTCTGTTTCTCGTTTCTTTATGATTGAACAAAATTACCAAAACATATGAACGTATTCCAGATAGACTTTGGGCCTGGCCATGCAAACATTTTGTCAACCCTACGAGGGGCCCAGCAGTATTAAACTTCTAAACAAATCAGAAGGAATAAATTCTATCTTGACTACAAGAATAACCCATGAACTTTGCAACACTTCTGAAAACAATTCTTATGACTCCCTGTTACGGTGAGCGGTAGATTGCTTCACAAAAATGCACTACATCCATGACACTTATCTGGTATCTCAAGTCTGAGGATAACTTTAAATATGATTCTCACATTAAATATTAAATCATATTATTGGGATAAGTCCAATATTCAATTCATTGAATATCATGTGAAATTGGTATGACTACGCATCAATATACTTTCAAGTATATCCTAAACCAATACTCAAATTTGTCTTAGTTTAATGATATTCCCATATCATTAATCGACAATGGACAATTTAGAATAATAACTTATTCATGGATCTTAAACATGCAAATATAAGATATATTATTAAGACAATGAATAAATAACATAAAACATATTTTATTTCATTAAAATAATAATTGTACATTACATCCTTTATCCAAACACTAATCACAAATGGGCATGAAACTTTCAGCTAATCTAAGTCCTACACCTTTAGCATGCTTGTAAAGCTTGGTGCCAGGTAGAGGCTTTGTTAATTGATCTGCCAAGTTATCATCTGTGTGAACTTTGAGCATTTCAATTTCGCCTATTTCAACTTGTTCTCGAACATAGTGATGCTTAATCGGGAAATGTCTGGTGCCTTTCATGATTCCAGGCTCATTGGCAAATGTAATTGCAGCTGAGTTGTCACAATACATTTTAATAGGTCTTTGAATCGAAGGCATAACTCCAAGCCCTGAAACAAACTTCCTAATCCAAACAGCTTCCATTGCAGCTTCTGAAGCAGCTATATACTCACTTTCTGTAGCAGACATCGCTAGTACACTATGCTTTCTGCTCCTCCAATCCACAGCTCCTCCATTAATGACAAAGACATAACCAGTTTGAGACTTCGTATCATCCTTATCACCTTTCCAAGAAGCATCGCAGTAACCTGTAACATCAAGTTCTGCTGATGGATTTCCCCCATAAACCAAGAACATATCTTTAGTAGCCCTAAGGTACTTAAGAATATTCTTAACAGCAGTCCAGCGAGCTTCACCTGGATTTTGCTGATATCGACTGGTTAAATTCTGAGCAAACGCCACATCAGGCCTTGTACTTTTTACCGCATACATAATAGATCCCACAGCCGAAGCATAAGGGACTCTTTTCATGCGTTGCACCTCTGCAGGTGTTGAAGCACAAACCTTGTTGCTCAAGCCATGTTGTTCTTGCATCGGCAAATATCCTTTCTTGGAATTTTGCATACTGAATCTCTTCAGTATTTTATCAATGTAAGCACTTTGGCTTAATCCAATTAATCGCTGAGATCTATCTCTATATATCTTGATTCCCAGAATAAATGCAGCTTCCCCTAAATCTTTCATAGAAAAACACTTTCCAAGATATGCCTTAACCTTTTGCAAACTTGGAATGTCGTTTCCCATGATCAATATGTCATCAACATATAATATAAGGAAAATTACATTACTCCCACTAACTTTGTGATATACACATGGCTCATCAAGATTTTGAGTGAATCCATACTTTTTAATTTCACCATAAAATCTCTTATTCCATTGTCGTGATGCTTGCTTTAATCCATAAATGGATCTTTTAAGCTTGCATACACGATTTGGGAATTCTGGATTTACATACCCCTCAGGCTGCGCCATATAGATGTCTTCATCTAGGCGACCATTTAAGAAGGCGGTTTTTACATCCATTTGCCAAATCTCATAGTCATAGTAAGCGGCTATGGCTATAAGAATCCTAATTGCCCTTATGTCAGCTACAGGAGAAAAGGTCTCCTCATAGTCAACACCAAAAGTTTGAGTATAGCCTTTAGCTATACAACGGGCCTTATAGGTGTGTACAACGCCATCCATGTCAGTCTTTTTCTTGAAGAGCCATTTACTCCCAACTAGTTTGGCACCCGGAGGTAGGTCTACTTCTTCCCAGACATCATTGTCTTCCATGGATTGCATTTCCCCATCCATAGCTTCTTTCCATTTGGCCTTTTCAGGACCATTCATGGCTGCTTTATAACTTGTAGACTCATCAAGATCACCCAATAAATTCTCATCACTCTCTACATTAAGACATAGACGAGTAGGAGCTTTTACTGGTCTTGTTGACCTACGAATGGGAATCACTTCAAATTCAGGTGGAGGACCTAAACTTTCAGGTTCTACCAGAAGTTGGTTAGTGTTTTCAGAAGGTGCTACATCTTCTTGACCGTCTTCCAGATCATATACTCTCCCACTGAATTCTTGAGATATGAGCTCCTTTTCAAGGAAGTCTCCATACCTTGCAACAAATACTTTGTTTTCAGGTGGGTAATAAAAGTAGTAACCCATAGTTTCTTTAGGGTATCCTACGAAGATGCACTTCACAGATCTTTGTTGGAGTTTGTCTGCTGAGTCACGTTTAACATACGCCTCACAACCCCAGACCTTAAGATAAGACAAGTTAGGAGCTTTTCCAGTCCATACCTCATATGGTGTCTTATCAACCTTCTTTGTTGGAACCATATTTAGAATGCGAACTGCAGATTCTAAGGCATAATCCCAAAACGAAAAAGGAAGAGTTGCTAGATTATACATAGATCATATCATGTCTTGCAATGTACGATTCCTTCTCTCAGATACACCATTTTGTTGTGGAGTATATGGAGAAGTAAGGTGCTGGACAATTCCCTCCTTTGCTAGATAATCTATGAACTCCTGACTCAGGTATTCACCACCTCTATCGGATCGAAGAGCTTTAATCTTCTTTCCAAGTTGCAACTCTACTTCTGCTTTAAACACTTTGAATGTTTCAAATACCTCATGTTTATGTTTAAGTAAATAAACATAACCATAACGGCTGTAATCATCCGTAAATGTTAAGAAGTAGCTAGCACCTCTCCTTGACACATGTCTAAGTGGTCCACACACATCTGTGTGAATAAGACCAAGTAGATCATTCGCCCTTTCAATCCTATTTTTAAAGGGTTTCTTAGTCATCTTCCCAGCAATGCAAGATTCGCATTTATCAAATGATTCATCATTGATCTTATCTAAAAGCCCATCATGTTGCAGCTTTTTCATGCGATCTTTGCCAATGTGAGCAAGTCGACAATGCCAAAGATAAGACGAATCCAGACCTTTCTTGATTCTCTTATTGTTGATGCTATACATTGAATTATTTGTAACAAAAGCATTATTATCATTCATATCAATTTCAAATACACCATTCACAGCAATAGCATTAAAGTAAAAAACATCATTTAAAGAAACTGAAATTCCATTGCTAGAAATAGTATGATGAAAACCAAGGTTTAACAAACATGAAAATGAAATTACACCTCTAACAATTGACGGTGCATAATGACAATTATTTAAAGATAGTACTAAACCCGAAGGCAACACTAAATTAAAAACTCCTATAGCTTCAACTCCTGCATGCGCTCCGTTACCAACGTGCAAGAATTGTTGTCCATAGGCCAGCTTTCTCTCAACTCTAAACCCCTGCAAGGTATTGCAAATATGAATGCCACATCCCGTATCATATACCCGTGAATTCAATTTAGGAGTAAGAGTGAATAATTCAATCATAAAGAACGCACCTGAAGTGCTGGGGTTACCAGCATCATTCCCCTGCTTCTTGAGTCGCAAGTCATGAATATAGAGAGGAAAATTGCGCTTCCAATGGCCCTTTTCATGACAGTGGTGACAAGCCTGATCCTTCTTGTTTGGAGGATTTGTCTTGTTCTGCTTAGGCTGATGCTGTTTCATCTTGGGTTGTGGTTGATAGGCCATGACCTGCTTGCCTTTATCACCTTTACCTTTGCCTTTGTTCACATGCGATTTCTTCTGGATTCTCCCCCCCCCCCATGAATTGCCAACACTTGTGGGGTAGGAGCCTTGACCTTGGCTGGTAGACTTTTCTCATAATCAACAAGCAATGCGAGTAATTCTGAGACTGTCTTCCCCGAGCAATGCATGTTGTAATTCTGCACAAAACTAGCAAAATCCCTGTTGAGGGACCTATTGATCAAGTGCACTTGCACATTGTCGGGGTAACCAAAACCAATTCTGTGAAGTTGATCAAACGAATCTTTCATCTCATCCACATAATCAGCTACTGGTTTACCATCACCATGCTTGCAGTTGTGTAGCTTGTCGAGTTCATCATACAATTCAACTACAGGTGGCTTCTCATAAGACTGCCTGAGGTTATCAAACATATTCTTAGGAGACGAGTACTCATACTTCTTTTGTAATTGAGCACTCATGCTAGTGAGCATTAAACAAGCAACCTCATTATACTTAGCATTAGTCACCTTCCATGCTGCCTTTGCTTCTGGTGTTGCAGTAGCAGCAGGTTCAGCAGGGCATTCCTCGGTCACATAGTCTAGCTTACCAGATGCCCTCAAGACAATTCTGAGCGAACGGTGCCTGTCATTGAAATTCTTTCCAGTCAGTTTTTCTCTCTCAAGATGACTCTTGAAAGCAGAAATCACAGTTTGGTTATCGGGTTGAGCCATATCTACAGATAAAGTTCAAATATTAGTATTTTCGATAATCAATATTTTCAAGAAAAATAAAATACCCAAGGCTATATTCATATAACCAACTAATTTTCTTGAAAATCTAGGATCCAACTTTACATAGATTCCACCACATCAGTTGATCTGCTAGTGGTGAATGTACAAAAGTTGGTAATCTGTCGAACAATAATTGGCAAACAAGATTTCCAATTCCTAGATCATTATGGGATTTACATCAAATTGATTCATCAATTTGCCTTGTAAGCATGTTTCATCCCATCTCATGCCTTAAGTTCTAGGTCTCACGCACAACTTAATTAAGTCATCTACCTTAGAAACTGTAAAATTACAATTATGGTCTCACGCGTTAAAAGAATTTTACCTTGTTATAGTAATTTAGCCTAGGTCTCACGTTTACTAAATTAAAATTCCAAGTGTTCCTTATAGATAGATGGCACGTAACTTAAATTAATAAGGGTATTATTTTTGATATGTAAATCAAAATATGTACAAAGATGCATGCACTCATCTTTATAACATAAGTTTTCATAAAAACTTTTATATCCAATTCGTGAAATTAATACACAAAGTTTTACTTGAGGTTTATGCCAAAACCCAAAGATGACTTTCTACAATATATGATTTTAAAAGTAATTCGTTTAAGACATATTCAAGATTGTGATAACCAAGGCAGACTCTAAGGCTCTTTTCTAAGCCTTCAAATCACGGTTATGAATATCATCTTAAAGGACTTAATTTTAAAAGCATATTTGTACAAAACATCAATCAAGTAAAAGTTTATGGATTCAATCTCAAAATTATGTAAAGTATGAATTTTGCTAGTCTCGCCTGGGAGCTGATTACCGTGCGAATCGGACCACTATCGGCACTTAAGACCTTGCAAGATTCTTACTTTATAGGGTTTCACCATTATTAGTCCGTATTATTTTCTTTATAAAAACAACCCTTTTATTGCTTACAACAAGTCAAACTAAAACAATAAAACAAGTATCAAAGAAAATCAAAACAACCAATAATAAATAAGTGAAACAATTAGCCACATGCAATCCGTATTAGAAAAGATCCTAATAAAATCAATTCTAGGTATAATAATGCATGTAATCAACTAAGGCCTTCTCCTCTTGATGGAGGAGAGTCACATACATTGACGAATCAATTGCGCAGGCCAAAGCTAATAAACACACCACATAGCATATATAAATCGATTTTAATAAGTTATTGGAGTCTTCCCCAATTTTAGATCTATCTAAAACATGTGATAAAAACAAGATCCATGACTAACATGCATGTAAGTCACGGATTAAAACCTAACAATTAGCACATAGGTCACAAGATACGTTCAATAAACCGGTTAATGACCTAGGGTTTCTAGTGATTACAAATAATCCAAGAAAACCACAAAACCCTAATTAGGGTTTCATGGAAAAATCGACCCCCCCCCCCTAAAAAACATGTATCTAAAACAATTAAAGATCCGATTTTTATTACGTTTTAGTAATCAATTACATGTTATACATGGCTCGTGATGCCACTGTTAGAGTTTAACAATTAAATAGCACGTATTGCGGAAGCTAGGATCATGTATAACACATAAATATTAACTAAAACATAAATAGTAAACGTACCCGATGCACTTCAAATAAACCTTGATTCTTGTACAAATAGATCAATGATAAACCCCTTACCTTTTTGTTTATCGATCTCTTGATAATTACTAAAGTAAGTAATTACCTCGTTCTTGTACACACAAACTACCAACGAATAAAGGTTTGATGCAAGTAAACAAAACACTTAGTTTTTAGCCTTGGAAAAATCGATCCAATCCCTATGGAGGGGGGGGGGGGTGAACCGATCGGCCACAAAAGAAAACACAAGGAGGAAAGATTTAGGGTTAGTGTGTGTGCACAAAAGATGTGAAACCCTAATCCTTGGCCTTGTATATATACTAGAGGATTACTTGGTGACCAAGCAAGCATGGGTCGACCCATGGGGTTGGGCTTCGACCGGCCTAGCACCCACAAGGGTGTTTCTAGATCTTTCTTGACTCCCAAGTTTCACTCTAGTCCATATCTTTCGTTACTAATGATAGTTAGTCCATACGGTTAATAACTAACGACCATTTAGTCCATTAAGTGTTTATAAATATATATATTCAATACATTTAATATATACATATTTATTTTACATTATTCTTGTTTGTAAAGTGTGCAATCCCGAGGTCTCGGGTTCGATACTAGACATTTACATATTAATGTTTATACGTAACATTTAACAACCTCTACCATCAAATCCTTTGCTAAATTACAACCAAGGAAGAGATGATATGTCGATTTTATACCATTATCACATACCCCACTCAAAATCAAAGTGACCTCAATCCCCCTATTAAACATATTAACCCTCGTCGCTAGTTTATAAATAGCCAACTGCCAAGCCAAAACGTACACCTTTATAGGAACCAAAGGAGACCATCTTGTCGTGCTAGGAAGGATATATTCATCTATAATGGATCTCGCCAAAGAAACCATAAAATCACCCGATCCCAGCTTTGTCCACCTCCACCTATCATCGACTGACGACAGAACCAAGGAACCCAAAATGCCAACAAGCTCTTCCTACTGAGTCGCCTTAACACCTCCTCTATGAATACGACGAAAAGAGGTATTCCACCCCACTTGCGCTATCTTCTCTGCAACAAAGACGTTCTTTTGATTTTCCAAGACATATATCCTTTGAATCTATACCTGATCACAACATCACTAAACCAAATATCATTCCAGAATTCAGTATTTGAACCATTACCCACCCGCTTAGAGCAAAAAGCAATTAAATCAATCCCTTGCTTTTCATGTCCTCTATCGACTTGACTATATTACACTAAATCGAGCTATAAGTGGATACATACAAACTACCACTATTCAACCCATGCATACCATGAATCACTTTTACCACTCTTACCCACAACACCACAAGATCTGTTAAAAATCTCAACACCCATTTAAATAACAAAGCATGAGTAAGCACAAACATATTATTAACTCTCAATCCCCCATATTTCTTGGCATAAAGAACTGACTTCCAAGACACCCAAGAGATTTTTTTCTTATTCCCATCCGCTCCCAAGAAGAATCTATTACGCAAAGTGATGAGGCGAAAAATGAACCGTTTTTAGGGGGTCATTTAAGCCCGAAACTGAATTTATTTGATCAAATATTGCCTTAAATCGTTCCTTTTGTGATTTTAGGTACTTTGGGAGTGAATTCTGGAAAAGGAAGCATTTTGGACGTTTTTGGAGCATAAAAGTGAAGAAAACGGCAAAGTCTTAATTTTCCTTGCTGGAAACAGTACCTGACGGCATCAAGAAGAATTTTATGACGGCGTCAAGAGCAAAATGGATGACGACCCAGAGAAAACGTGACGGCGTCAGAACAAGGGCGTGAAGAGTAATTTTGGTGACGGCCCAGAGCAGAATTACACATGACGGCGTCAGCTCTAGATCTAGGCAGTCCGAGAACTTTATTGGCGGCGAGATGACGGCGTCAGATTTTTCCTCTTGACGCCGTCACCTCCTAAAATCTATATATACTTTTCTATTTTTCATTCATTAGAGAGGAACTTGTGTGGAGAATTTTGGGGCCGAACCTAATAAACCCTAGCTCGTTTGTAACAATATTTTCAAGGGTTTTTACCCCTTGAAACCCTTCATGTTCAATTGAGATAAGTATTCTTCCAATTCATTCAATATGTCTATGTGTTGTTTGAATATATCTTACACTTGTCTTGATTTTAACATGCTAGGCTAGATCTATTGTGTGTTTGCTTAGATGTAATGAAACCTAGATGTTGATTATAGGTTGATTGCTTGTTTATAGTTGTAATGGATGAATGATTTCAATGTTAGGCTTAAGAAAACTGGCAGATCTTCATTGTGTAACTTGCTTGAACGTCTTAAGAAACATGAACCGATGTGTACTAGGTTTTTATGGTTGTATTTAATGCATGAGCGAATTCTAGTGATCCCATGTTAGGAGCTTCTTAGCCGGCTCGACATAGGAGTGAAGTAGGAGCTTATAGGATTGGGGAAGTAAGTATGCCACCCCATGAATGGTATTAAGGAATACAGTCCATCATCCACGCAACTGTAACAAGTAATTAACCTGTAAAAGATATCTAGGGAGTAGTGAAATCTAAGTAAACACAATTCTCCCATATATTGTTCACATCACTAGTTAAATTAGTTTATTTTCATTTTTGTTATTTTATTTTGATTGCATCTTAGTTATTGGGTTAGTTGACTAGTAACTAATTCCGCCCATCCTTCCAATACCCGAGATTTTTATTGCTTTTATAAAACATAAAAAAATACAAAAAGAATCATCCCTCACCTCTAGACCTAGTTTTTTAGGTTTTCTAATTCTAGCGACACTATTCCTGAGTTGAACGATCAATCCCCCGGAACTTGTCACTATACTATACTACAACGATCAGGTACACTGCCTGGTGGGGGTTGTAAGCTTCTCGAGATCCCTCGAGAGGTAAAGCCTGGTGCAATTCCCACGCATCAAGTTTTTGGCGCCGCAGCCCGGGAAATATTTATTGTCTAGGTTAGAATCTTTTTTTACTAGCTCTACTTGCTAGATTCCTTTCTAGTAAGATTTTATTTTTATTTTTTAGGTTCTCTTTAGTCTATCATGTTTCTTCGTGTTTTTGTTCGTAACTCTTTACCATCCGACATCATGGAAGGTGGTAACATCTTTGAACCCATCAACCTACCACAACAAGACCACCCACAAAACCCACCACTTGCAAACCAACCTCTTAGGCCCCGAACCCTAGGAGAGTACTCCCGACCTAGCCACCAAGGCTACCGAAACACCATTGAGCTCACCCAAGGAGCCAATGTGTCTCCCTTGCGATCCGACACTATCCGGTTGGTGCAAATCGGATGTGCATTCCATGGACTTCGTTCCGAAGATCCTAATCAACATCTCAAGGACTTCTTTAAAATCGTAGATTCTATAGACCTTGATGTTACAACTAGAGAGTCGACCCGATTACGCCTATTCCAATTCTCTCTACGTGATCAAGCTAGTCAATGGCTTGAACGTTTACCCGCGGGATCCATCACCTCATGGGATGATCTCACCACTCGTTTCCTTGCTTAATTTTTCCCACCGGGGAGAACTACCAAGCTTAGAAATGATATCTTGATGTTCCAACAACGTCAAGGTGAAACCTTTTACGAAGCATGGACTCGATACAAAGACCTACTCTGAAAAGTCCCTCATCATGGCATTGAACCATGGTTCCAGATTCAAATCTTTTACGATAAAGTTAATTATCAAACGAGAAGGGCTATAGATTACGCAGCCAATGGCAGGCTAAATTGACATAGCGTTGATGAATGCTGGAAAGTTCTTGAGGGGTTAGCACAATACGAAGAAGAAGGATGGGAGGACCCGATGTTTTCAAGTAATGGGAAACTTGATTACGTAAACGCTACCCAAGAACAATTATTGGGAAACATCGAGGAGCAGGTAAAGGAATTAATGAGAGTTGAAGTGCCTGCTGCTGAAACTGCAAGGAGTCCTAATGTACGTGTGAGTGCGATTAACAAATATAATTTTCCTGAACGTTCACGACAAGAGGAGTTCGAAGGGATAATGGTAACCTTCATGAATAATCAGGAAAAACAAATTCGACACTTAGAAGCACGCATGGAAAGCACTCGTAATGCTTTTATGGACTTAGCAGATAAATTCATATCAAGAATTAAGGAGAAGATTAAGGAAAAATCCGCACCAAGAAAAATCGAAAAAATCTTTGAAGTCCCAACCCCTTTGGTGTGTGACCAAGAGGATAATGAGAAACCCCTTTCAAGTGCTTCGCCATCAATCACCCCCCACTTTTGTGAGCATCCTCAGGAGGAGAAGAACTCGCAATTTCATAACATCTTCATTGGATGCTTGCAAACCACGCTCCCCAATTTGTGCAAGAGACGTTCCTTTGGTTTTAAACCTGGTGTGAAGAGGTTGCACCTCAAAACACCACAGCTTTGGGACCCTCTATGGAACGATTCCTCTTTGTACCCATCGTTGACCAATGCGATGGTTACAACTTAACTGAAACCTCACCCACCCCTTTTGACAACCACATCTCTCTCCGTGACAGTAATGAAATGTTTGACCCTGGTGGACTTTACTAACGGGATGGCTACTCGTAGTTTTTACCTATGTTTAGCTATTTACATTAGTACAGGGACTGAATTTGAAAATGCCACTTTGAGTTCATGATACGGGCATCTGACGGCGTCAGATCTTAACTCTTGACGCCGTCACCTCGCTTTCTCAGCAATAATAACCCAAACTCCATCACTTTCAACTCATACGCCACCAATCACACCCAAATTGCTGCTCCACCTCCGAGTCTCCAACATCCAATCCGACATCTTCCGTGATAAATCTCCACGTGGTAAGTAGTTTTTCTTCATCCTTTTTCGTTTAATTATCCTTAGGACCTACCAATTTTGAAAACCCCCATCATCCGAAACCCTATCATTAACCCATCTTTGAGAAATCATAATGCCCTTCATTAGATGTTTTGTAATCATGAGGTTACCATTAGATGATATTGGTCGACTCGAATCATGCGTTAATTGAAGAAAAATCTTTCACACCACGGATTTTTTGACCCCCCACCCATGTTTTCTGCATAAAGGAGTGTTTGTGTCATGGATTTAGAGTTTGAAAATTGATTTTTCCCTCGTAATTGCATGGATGGATTTTTTTCTGGGTCTGACGGCGTCAGGTTTCCCTTCCTGACGGCGTCAGATGTGTCTGACAGCATGAATTCGTAAATTTCTCATTCTAACCATTTTCGTTCCACTCTATCTTTTTCCAGGAAAATGAGCAAACGATCACGACAACACCGAGGTAGCTTGTCTAGGTCCCAACGAGTTAACTATGGGGATATGGTCCATAGTTGGAGTGAGTTTGATAATGACGCTGCTACAACTAAGTACGCGGAGCTTGTTTACCACCATATTGATGCTGGAGCTGTGATTGATTGTGAGTTTCTGAGGTCCCAAGGTCTTGAGGGTGAGTTCTTGGGGAGGATCCAAACTGATGGATTCACGGGTCCTCAATGGGAGAGACTGTTCAGGATGAGGGAGACAGTGTACAGTGAGTTGGTTAGGGAGTTCTTTGCGACTTTTCGCTTTGATTTAGCTGAGGCCAGGACAGACATGGGGGGCACCACCATTTACTTCAGATTGGGGGGAGAGATTCGATCTTGTTCGGTTACTGAGTTTGGATGGAGGTTAGGTTTGTACACTCGGGAGGAGGCTGTTGAGGGGGGTTTTATGCAGAGGTTGTTGCATGGGGAGATGGTGAGGAACGAGTTGAGGTGTGCCAATTTTTGGCCGAGTATTGGGAACGGGGTGTACACCTCGACTACTGGGGCGGCCTCAATAAGGGACCCCATGATCAGGTTAGCCCACATGTGCATCACCTACAGCTTGTCGGAGCGTCATGGCACCACTCACCGTGTCACTGCTTCAGATCTTTTCTACCTATACACCATGTTTTCAGCGGATGTTTACTGTAACATCCCATTTTGGGTAGCGAGCTATTTGAAGACTAGTGTGGGGGAGAGGGATATTGACAAGGTGTATGGGGGGATGTTCGTGACCCGGTTGGCTCGATCTTATGGGCTACTTGTTCCTGAGATCATGGGGTACCTGAGCGACTGTGGGGCTTGTAGGGTGGTGATGGCTAAATCCCTCAAGCAGATGAGCATTGTTATGGAGCTGGGGGATGGATCCTATACCTGGTACATTGCGGGAGGACCTGATGGTGTTGAGGATGATGATGAGGGAGCGCCCCAGCACCCACAGTTCAGGGATTATGAGGTTGGGTCTGCAAATTATTACCGACACATGGGTCGGGGAGACTGCAGGCACACCAGGGGGCCTGGATGGGTCAGGTGGACGCATGGCGGACCACCACTGACCAGCGCTTTGATTGGATGTATGATCATACCCTCCGCCAGATGCAACACCTCTCCACCCGTAATCAGATCGAGCCCCAGCTACAGATCGACCCGTTCCCCGGTCGTGAGATGGACTACCCTCCCTACGGGTATACTGGGCACCTCCCTCCTGGTTATGACTACCGTTATGGTCCCCCTCCCCAATGATTTGTCTTGATGTTTGTGATCTCTAAACAATTTATTCATGGTTGTGTAATTTGAAACAATTTGGACTATAATAGCTTAGGGTATGGCCTCTGTTGTCCCTGGATAATTTTTATTTTTATGTTCACGTTGAATTGCAATATTATGGTTTGCTTATGGTTTCATTTTTCTATTTGTGTGATTTTTATTTTGTTTGATTGTTATTTGTTTTCGTATGCATGCTTTATTTTTTATTGTTGGTAGATCATGTTTCAAAATAAAATGGCGAAAATACTTTATTTTGTTGTTTGGCTTTGTCTTAACTTCATCCAAAGGTATTTCGCAAAAGATAAGTGTAAGGGGAAACCCCAAATATGTTTTTAAGAAACAAAATTGATCATGATTCTCCACAATATTAAGTGAACATGTATATTCGTATTTGTTAGAGTCAAATGCTTGTATCGAGTCATAATGATATTTTGCAGGATTTTCCAGGAAGTAGGACAAGGTTTTTGCAGAAATTTTCCGGAAACTTAACATAAGAATTTCTGCAGGTCACTTCTTACGGCGTCAGGAAGAAATTCCTTACGGCGTCACGTGTAAAATTCTGGAAATTTTGCTAGTTTTGTTTTTTCTAACGGAGTCTTAAAGTTTTTGTTAAATCTTTAGTTTTATAATCTCCAGGAAATCTGCAAACACTCATTCCACAAGCATTATATCTTACTTTGTTTTCTAGGATTTGTAGCATATATAGATTGCCGCCGATTTTACGCAAGGTTGCCTTGTTTATTTTCTCAGGTTTAACAGGTTATGTTTGACAAGAAGATGATTTATATTCTGGAAGGGAAGCTTTGATTGTTCATTTTCTTGGAGGAAGATCTAACCTTGTTACCATACTATCCATACCGAGCGAATCAGGGGAGTATTTGATTTCATTCTTTTACCTGGTTTACTTTTACATTGTTTACTTGAATATTGGGGACAATGTTCATCCTAAGTGTAAGGGGAGGGTAAATGATGATACCTTATAGATACAATTGCGCTTGAGTTTGTTTGTTTGATGGCAGGTGTGTAATAAAACTATGAGAAATACTTGTTAGTGTAATTTTAGCGCCAAATTTAAATTTTTTTACAACATTTAGGTGTGAAACTTTAGCCTTAGCAAGCGTCTCATGGATAGGAGATTGTATGACTAGCACAAAATCGTACTATTCAGAAAAATTTTCCACCCAAATACGTGAGGTTCGCCTTTAGATTTGATAGGAAAAGCATTTACTATTAGTGCTTATAAGTGTACCGGTAGCATTTAGATTCTAGAACTTGCGTTAGTGATGCATCCCGAGACTGCTAGTGAGACTACATTCGTGTAGTAGGATTTACTACATGATAAGAGGCATTAGGATCACCCTTGTGTTAAACCCGTATCATAATTACTTGACCATTTAAGTCATATTACTTGGCTAGTAAAGTCAATTAATTTTTCCCACACCTTAGCGTTGTACTCATTTTTAGTACACGAAACCCCTAGTACACCCCTCCGAGCCTATCTTTTCGTTTCTAACTTTAAGCATCTTACTTAAAGGAAGAATTTGTTACACCCCACTTAAATGTACACCCAAATCACCTTAGCCTTCCGTGTATGCACTCATCTTTAGTGCATTATTGTTATTTGTTAAACCCTTAGTTAATTATCTAATTGATTACATGGTTGCTAAGTCGAGTCGTATCCTTGTACATATTGTTTTGGGACGATTGGGACTCACGGGTAAAGTACTTGTGTTATGGAGTAATGGGGAAGAACATCATATTATTACCCCCATATATGCGTTAATCCTAAAAGTACTCCAAGTGTTTTGATTATCTTAATTCGAGTCATTAGATTAGTTTATTGTAAAGTATGTAAAAATTCAAATGTAAGGGGAATTTACATTCCCTATGATGTATTATTTTGGATGGCAGGGTAAAAGTGTATGCAAAAAAAAAAAAAAAAAAAAAAAAAATCGAAAAAATTAAGAAAACGAAAAAAAATAGAAAAAGAAAAAGAGAAAAAAAAACATACGAACTACCATCCCGTTTCATTCTATGTTTTTTGTTATTTTTGATTTATTAGCTTAAGTCGAGTCTAGTCTTGGCTTAGCAACGCCATATTGTACATGTAATTAACCAAGATGATTAACTCGCCACCAGTAAAGATTGCCTATATCCAACAAAACCGTGTATTCCATATCCCTACACCTAACGTTACAACCCTTTAAAAGACCTCTTTGATAGTTTATCCTAGGTGCTTACGCCATGTGGTGGAGGTTTGATCCTTTCCCAAGCCTATGGTAATCTATATTGTTATGACAGGTAGTGAGAGATGTTTTCCATTTCCATATTGTGATATATACTTTATTACACCCGAGAGATATGAGTATCTAAACACTATTTGTGAGGTGCTAGTGTATGACCTCCGTGCTTGTCTTTGGTCTTTAGTGGAACGATTATTTGTTGTAATTACTTTTATATTAGTGTTAAATGACCCCTAACTTGTATTTTGACTAGAATAAAAACGCATTTGCTTGAGGACAAGCAAATCTCAAGTGTAAGGGTATATGATGAGGCGAAAAATAAATCGTTTTTAGGGGGTCATTTAAGCCCGGAACTGAATTTATTTGATCAAATATTGCCCTAAATCGTTCATTTTGGGATTTTAGGTACTTTGGGAGTGAATTCTGGAAAAGGAGGCATTTTGGACGTTTTTGGAGCATAAAAGTGAAGAAAACGGCAAAGTCTTAATTTTCCTTGCTGGAAACAGTACCTGACGGCGTCAAGAAGAATTTTATGACGGCGTCAAGAGAAAAATGGATGACGATCCAGAGAAAACGTGACGGCGTCAGAACAAGGGCGTGAAGAGTAATTTTGGTGACGGCCCAGAGCAGAATTACACATGACGGCGTCAGCTCTAGATCTAGGCAGTCCGAGAACTTTATTGGCGGCGAGATGACGGCGTCCGATTTTTCCTCTTGACGCCGTCACCTCCTAAAATCTATATATACTTTTCTATTTTTCATTCATTAGAGAGGAACTTGTGTGGAGAATTTTGGGGCCGAACCTAATAAACCCTAGCTCGTTTGTAACAGTATTTTCAAGGGTTTTCACCCCTTGAAACCCTTCATGTTCAATTGAGATAAGTATTCTTCCAATTCATTCAATATGTCTATGTGTTGTTTGAATATATCTTACACTTGTCTTGATTTTAACATGCTAGGCTAGATCTATTATGTGTTTGCTTAGATGTAATGAAACCTAGATGTTGATTATAGGTTGATTGCTTGTTTATAATTGTAATGGATGAATGATTTCAATGTTAGGCTTAAGAAAACTGGCAGATCTCCATTGTGTAACTTGCTTGAACGTCTTAAGAAACATGAACCGATGTGTACTAGGTTTTTATGGTTGTATTTAATGCATGAGCGAATTCTAGTGATCCCATGTTAGGAGCTTCTTAGCCGGCTCGACATAGGAGTGAAGTAGGAGCTTATAGGATTGGGGAAGTAAGTACGCCACCCCATGAATGGTATTAAGGAATACAATCCGTCATCCACGCAACTGTAACAAGTAATTAACCTGTAAAAGATATCTAGGGAGTAGTGAAATCTAAGTAAACACAATTCTCCCATATATTGTTCACATCATTAGTTAAATTAGTTTATTTTCATTTTTGTTATTTTATTTTGATTGCATCTTAGTTATTGGGTTAGTTGACTAGCAACTAATTCCGCCCATCCTTCCAATACCCGAGATTTTTATTGCTTTTATAAAACATAAAAAAATACAAAAAGAATCATCCCTCACCTCTAGACATAGTTTTTTAGGTTTTCTAATCCTAGCGACACTATTCCTGAGTTGAACGATCAATCCCCCGGTACTTGTCACTATACTATACTACAACGATCAGGTACACTGCCTGGTGGGGGTTGTAAGCTTCTCGAGATCCCTCGAGAGGTAAAGCCTGGTGCAATTCCCATGCATCACAAAGCCTCTATGTTCTTTAAAACACCCTCCGGAGCCTTGAAAATCTACATGTAAAACGTAGGAATCGCCCCAAGCACTGATTTAATAAGCGCCAAACGACCACCAATAGACAAGGTTTTCACCTTCCAATTTGAAAGTAACTTTTTCAACTACACATTTCCAATACCTCATTCTATTCATATTCTCACCCACCACCGACCCAAGATACTCAAAAGGTAACTTCACATGTTCACAACCAGTGCACATCGCCATTTGCTGGACATCATGTAATTGAACTCCAAAACCCAAGAGTTTGCTCTTTTGCATATTTATTGACACCCCCGAGGCAAGGTGAAAACATGCAAGAGATTAACGACATCTTCCATATTCTTTTTGCTCCAGCTTCCTACAAAATAGCATCATCTACATAAAAAAGATGAGAAATATTGACATTAATCGACTCACCAATACATTGATCTTGAAGCATGCCTCTGTCCATGACCCGCTAAATCATAATATGGAGACTCTCCATCCCAAAAATGGAAAAAGAGGATCGCCCTGCCTGAGACCCCTATAAAAATTAAACTCCTATGTGGAGGAACAATTAACCAAAATAGATGCCATAGCAGATTGAAGACTCGCATTCACCAAATTTCTTCATCTACCACCAAAGCCAAATTTCTTAATGATTTCATCTAAAAATCCAATCTCAGAGAGTCATATGCCTTTTGAAAATCGATCTTGAGAATATAGGCTTTCATATTTCTTTTTTTTTTTACACCAAGTAGCAATCTCATTAATAATAAATGGGCCATCAAGAATCTGTGTTCCTTTGATGAAAGCAGATTGTTCCTTGCTAACCAAAAAAACAATAACCACCGACAATCTATTAGCTAATATTTTACCAATTATTTTATATTGAAAACCAATTAGACTAATAGGTCTGTAATCTTTAACAAACTTGGCTTGCTGAACTTTTGGAATGATTGTTATAAACAACGCATTGCATCCTCTTGGGAACACAATTGTAATTCAACTTATGTTTGATGAGGGTGCTACTATCACTACAACAAATTTGTCATTTTTACACGCTTTTTTTTCATACTTATGAACCGTTAATTCATTTTTTAAATATATTAACACTTAAGAGTGTGAAAAATTATTTTAAAATACTCACACTTAAAAACTGTGAAGAATTTCAGTCTCACACTCAAAAGTGTGAAAAATTATTTTAAAATCAAAATCATCACTTAAAAGCGTGAAAACTTGTTTTAAAACGCTCACACTTAAAAGCGTGAAAAATATTCATAAATCTTTACACATAAAATTGTGAAAATATTTGCTACACCAAATTAGTTCACACGCATATTAGTGTTAACTTTTTAATTCTCCACACTATAACGTGTGTAAACATGCTTTAATAAGTGTGAGTACGTTACTATTTTGTAATAGTGTATCAATACTTCCTCGCTCACATTTTACGATCATCATATCCTTTTTATCTTTCTACTAATGGTATAGGATAGTTTTTTGTTAGTTTTTATTTTGTATTTTTGTCAGTTTAATACTTTTGACTTATTAAACTTTATATTTTTTGTTCCATACTTTCAGTTTCGGAGTTTTATAATATAAACATTATTAGAAAAAAAAATTAATAAATAAAAAACAAGAGAGGTATTACATGTGTTTTTGGGGTACCAATATCTCATCCTGTTTGATGATACTCATATATCTGTTAACCGATACCGTTGATGTATAACACATTTTTAGTTTAGGCTTAGTCTCTTGGCCCATAATTATGTAATATATAGACTATATTGTACTCCGTAATTCATTGTGATTAAGGCAATATTATTAGTTTACATGGTATCTATCGTTAATGTTAGGAATTATTGAAGTCAGCATATAGATTCTGCTGATGGATACTGCTGAAGCATATACGGATTTTCCTGATGATCTGGATTCTGCTGATGATAGAGTTTCTGCGGATATAGTTAATCCGTAGATAGAGTTTGTTATTTTAGGATAAGATATGTAGAATATCTTTTATAGTTTAATGATTATTCGTTTCTTGTAAAAGATGTTAGGGTTTCTTATAGTATAAAAGGAACCCATGGTCAATGTATTATGCACGTATTGAAAAACATTCTTAGTGATTAATAAAACGATCCATAGAGGATCAAGTATTTTTAGTATATTGTTTGTATTTATATTCCGCATAGATACAAGCATACAAAGATTGTCCATATAGTTTTGCTAGTGATTACATTAGTAAGCTATCGATCCATAGGCTCAAGATCTATCAAGGGTAAATCCTACAGTTAATACGATTCTCGCCTATTTTTTCTAATCCTAACCCCAAACATTCGTCCCTCTTCCCTTCATTCTGCAGTACCTCTCAAACCCTAAAACACCATGACCAATTGACCAATTCTACTAACACCTCCAGACTTTATTCTAAAATGATAAATTGTATGCTGGTTTAGTTCCCGTGAAGCTTGATGTAGACAAGTTAAATTACTCGTCTTGGTGTTACTTCTTCAAAATTTGTTCTGAAAACTTTGGTGTTCTAAAGCACATCAAAAGAGAATCCGCAATTTCATCTACTACTCCACCACCAACGACTGAATGGCTAATAGCCGACTCCATTGTTAAGTAATGGAGCATGTTAAGGATGCGTGGGATCATAATGAAAAAAAAAGTTCTTGACGGCAAAAGTACACATACTATTGTTTTAAAAGGTGAATTACATGGTATACAATTTGGTGACCTTAGTGTTGATGTGATAACGCTTAAAATTAACATATTTTCAGTCGTGTTATCATGCTTTTTATACTTATATTTTGGTTATTTTTATGAACTTACAATACTTAATGAAGTGAATTTGCTATTTTAGGTTCATGGAAGCTCACGTAACAGAAAATGAGGAAAAATTGAAGAAAAGAAGCTAAAACGAAGAAATATTTGATGTCTCGTTGTTCTCGACACACCTCTACTGTTTTGGTCATAACTTGAGCATACGAACTCGGATTGAATTGATTCAAGCGGCCACACAGCGAGGAAAGAAAAATCTACAAATTTGCTTTTAACCAATTCTAGCCAACTGATGTTAGCTGCCGGCTATGAAGCCTAGCCGAGGCTAATTAGCCATGGCTGCAATTGTCAGGCTATGCCAGTCGTGGTTGTAATTTTCAGCCGCAGCTATGGCCCTTAGAGTGCTCCCCAAGTCGAATTTAATAGAATTAGGTGCCATGATGCCACAAGTCCGATCAGTTCACCTCATTTACCAAATATTTATCACCTTTATGAACTTTAGCCCCCAAGTTGTGCATTTAAAGACCAAAGTCAAAGTACATGCTTAAGTATACCCCTTTGTTTAGGGACAAGGATTCTCTCAAGTTGTAGGTACAACTTTGTTGGGTCACTGAATTCCCCAAGCTTCCTTTAAACTTGGATTTGAACATAAAATAACCTAAGTGTCTAATATCTGTATATACAAACAAGTCACTGAGTGAACAGTATCTCAGTGAGTCATCTTCAGGATGCTTGGAGCGAGTCTATGAAGAAAGGTTCACCATTCAGTGAGGCGGAACTCAGTGAGTGGAATCTAAGCTAAGAAGAAGATGATGGGTTCAGTGAGGATGACAATAACTCACTGAACCCCCAGGACTCCTCAACAACTATTACATACTGAAGACTGAAGACCTTAAGACTGAAGTATGGGCGGGATAAGGCGGGAAAAGTTTGAACATATCAACCAATGACCTCATCTACCTAAAGTCAAACTTTCCCTGAAAGGCATCATGTCAGGATGGTGTCATTACTGTGCACTGGAAAGGCACATTGTCTTTTACCCAATATAGTCTATAGTAATAGAGAGAAAATATGTAAGTATTTTGTCTCTACTAGTTAGGTCATCTATTTGTTTTTATCAGTAAAGTTGTAATTTACTTATGTATAAATAGGTAGCATAAGTGAGGAGTAAAAGTTGACAAGTTTGTGCATTTAATGCGAAGCATTCACAAACCACTTTTACTCCTCCAAAGAACAACACAGTCCCTGAGATAGCTCAGTGTGACCTTATAGTTGTCACTCAACGAAGTTTGAGTTTAGAGAGGAGTCCACACCATACTTGTCATTTCAATCCCAAGTGTTATTCCACAAACACTTGGGTATAATTCTTTTGATTAACTTCTAATAAGAATTAAATGTTGAAAATATCGTGTCTCTTTTCTTTACGTTTATCTTTGTTGTTAATCTTATATATTTGTGTTAAATGTCATGGAACTTGGTTAGGTTAACTCTTTAGTTAACAATTAACTTAGTAAACGAGACCAACAGGTGGTATCAGAGCCTCTGATTTGTAAAACTTTTCTAATCTGTTTTCAAAACAAAAGAGCGCTCAAAGTTTCTTAAAAATCAAGATCCCACCATGGCTGACTCAGATGTTCCCCAACTTGTCGATAAAAAGGGTGGAAGTTATTCAGCTACTGCCCCTCGACTTGAGGTTGGAAAATTCAATAAGTGGAAAAAGCGAATGCTTTGCTACTTGACTGGGATGGAACCATATTACATTAAGTTAATTAATGATGGTCCATATGTCCCAACAACTGCTCAGGGTTTAGTTAAACCTGAAGCTCAGTGGACCCAAGATGAAAGGAGGGTGGTCAATCAAGACCAGCGCCTAAAAAGCATCATTATATCCTGTCTTCCTGACGATATAATGGAATCAGTGATCAACTGTCCTATTGCTAAGCAGACCTGGACTGACCTGGTTCATAGCTATGAAGGCCCTTCTAATACCAAGGAGAATAGAATCATGGATCTAAAACTTGAATACAATACTTTCAGGGCCAAAGATTCTGAAAGTCTCTCTGAGACCTATACTCGGTATAAGACCCTCCTGAGTGAACTGACCAATGATGGTGTCACCCTGTCCAAACATGATATAAATGTTGGCTTTGTCAACAGTCTCCCTGAGAAGGGGTTAAAAAGACAACCTGATCACCAGGAGATACCCTGGTAAAGCTCAAGAGGTTAAAAAGACCCTGACCACCTCACCCATATCAACTACTTTCTATTCTAACAGTGTTGTACAGGACTTCCAAGATGGTTCAGATGATGAGGTTGATACAAGAACCAGTGAGGAGTACCTGAATGATCTTCAAATTGAATTTCATGAAAGGGCACTCCTTGCAAACTCTAGAAGGTTCATTAAAAGAAACAAAAAATTTTCTAACTCAAAAGCAAATGACAATTCTGAATGTTTTAAATGTGGCAAAAAGGGTCATTTTGCAAAAGATTGTTTCTCAAAAACAACCTCAGAACCATCTTACAAATTTTCTGGAAATAATTTCTCTTCAGGAACTAGCAAGTTTCAGCCTGAATTGCTTCAATCAAATCAGTTTGTTCAAAACAAAATTGAAAAATTCCTCAAAAAGATTTTGAAGCTAAATATAAAAAGGCCAAGGCCAAACTTGCACTTCTTGAGTCTGCTTCCTCAATCAATCAGCCTCCTCAGGCTCCTAAACAAGCTCAGGCTAAAAACAAGGGGCTAGTTGCTGAAACATATGACTGGGATGAGGTTGAAGTGTCTTCAGATGATGATGAAGTTCATATCAGTGCCCTGATTGCCCTCTCTGAAGATAACAAGCTTACAGTGGGAAAGAGTCACGAAAGGAATGGTGAATGGGTCAACATCACAATGAGAAAGGTAAACATTTTACTCTCTATGGATGATGATGCTGACTGGAAGTCATACTTAGATTATATCAATGTTGATTTTAAGTATGTTGAAGATCAAAGGTTAAACTTGTTTTCAAAATTTAACATACTAAGTTTTGAGTTAAACCAATGTAGGGGTGAACTCCTTACTTTAAAATAGGCCAAACTTGAAAGTGTTACATTACAAATTCAGAATTCTGAACTTGTAAAACAAAACCAAGCTCTTCAGGAAGAACTTAAGAAAGAAAAGGAAATAATTTGGAAATGGACTCAAAAGAACCCCAAACTCTATGAAACAATGAGTCTCACACCCAGCACCAAAAAGGCTTGCCTGGGTAAAGACCAACTCACTGAAGAGTCTGGGGAGAGTAGCCATTCAAAAGCCTTTTTGTCAGCAAACATGCTCTCTAGCAAAGAACTAACTCCTAAGCCCAGTGACTGGATTGAAAGAGTCAATCCTGATAGTAAATTGCCAAATTTCAACACTGGAATAATTCTAGAGCTTCAAAGTCAGGCTATTAAGGAGTTGCTAGGAGTCACTGATGAACCCAGTCCTACTGAGTCCATTGCTGAGTCTAAGTCTGATGCACAAGCACCACTCCCCCCACTGAAACAACTTCAGGGAGCAGCACCTAGTTCAGACCTTGCACCACCTGTTTATCAACCTCATTCTCCAAAGGAGAAAACATATCCAGGATTAACTATCCTGAAGAGACCCACCACTGTATCTTTTGAAAAACAGACACCTTTAGTACCCACTGAAGTAAAACCAGAAAGCCCTGATTCAAAATTTGATCAGTCGGCTGAACTTGTCAGGAAGCTGAGTGAAAAGATTGAGTCCACTGATAAACCCTCTGGCTCAAAATCTAAACACTACAAGAAAAGTGGCTTTTTAGGACCCCATAAGCGTCATAAAATGGTACTTTTTAGGACCTTTCATTTAATAGGACCAAGGATGAAAGCGTTTCATGTAAGGCAGTTGTAATAGGTCCAAAGCGTCCTAACCCTTATGAAACCAATTTTATGGTCGTATTATATGTCTATGAACAACACAAATAGCGTCCTAATAAAACCATATTAGGACACTTTTACATTGTTTTGACATGTGATTACCTACTTTTAGTCTTTTGAGACACATAAAAACGTCCTTAAAAGTATTGTTAGGACGCTTATGATGTAACATCATAGCTATTTTAGCAACCAAGAAAAGGGTCCTAATAACTCAAATAAGATTATGATACCAATTTTATGGTCGCATTTTAGGTCTATAAACAACACAAATAACGTCCTAATAAAAACATATTAGGACACTTTTCCAATGTTCTAACATGTGGTAACCTACTTTTAATCTTTTGATACACATACAAGCGTCCTTTAATGTTAATTCTTAGGACGGTTATCATATACCATTATTGTTACTTTAACACCAAGAAAAGGGTCCTAATATCCCAAATACGATTATGAAACCAAATTTATGGTCGCTTAATATGTCTATGAACAACCAAATAACGTCCTAATAACAACATATTATGACACTTTTACAATGTTGTAAAACGTTGTTACCTAATTTTAATCTTTTGATATACATACAAGCGTACTTAAAAGATAATTGTTAGGACGCTTATCATATAACATTATAGCTAATTTAGCACCAAGAAAAGGGTTCTAATATCTCAAAGAAGATTATTTTTTTGGTCGTATAAAATGTCTATTAACAACCTAAATAACGTCCTAATAACAACATATTAGGACACTTTTACAATGTTAAGTTAATTGTTAGGACGGTTAATAAGTTTAATAGGACAATTTCAAAGTCCTGACAAGTCATATGATAGGACGCTATTTTCACCATGCACACTCTATTATTACGATATGAATAAAACATCAACTAAATATTAAATGAATAAAACGAAATTGTATTTTAAATTAGCAATTGTCATAACAAAAGCACTAAACATAAATAAGGTAGACAGAATCTAACATAAAGTCTGTTAACATTAAACAATACATTAACGCAACAAGAAGCTTAGTCCGTGGTCATCATGCATCATCTCTCTCAATCCTCACGGACCACCTACAAATAAACACCCATGTATAAGCATTAAGCTCCATGTTAGTAAAATTATTGGTATCACAAGATTAACAAAGACATACCGAGATAAAGGGACAAGGCCATGCTATGGTTGCACCAACACAGTCTTCAATTGTGGCAAATAACCCATAGGGCCTCACCAACATTTCATCTCTTTTTGTTGGTACTTGAATGTTTACCTCACAGCATCCTCGTCCAATCTCTGTACCACCAACTATATCATTTGGGTTCAAGCTCCTCACCCATCCTTTTGCTACAGTCTCGGTTGAGTTTAGAATGCTTTTAAGGACAACTTCATCCCCGACCTAGATTTCAGTTTTCAACAAACATTTATCAATTTATAGTCAAGACACATGTATTAGGTTAAACAGATGTAATACTGCAGGTATGGAGGCTGGGGTATACAAAGGAGGTCAAAAATTGATCAGTGTAATACTGCATGTAAGGAGGCTGGTGTATACTAAATAAGTTACAAATAAGCTACAATAAGCTAAATAAGCTGTAACTACATGAGTTGTACCTAGATTAAGCTAAAAACTACCAGATAAGCTAAAGGAATAAGCTATAGACCAAAATAATCACTTGATCAAATACCACAGGCCAAACAGGCCAAAACCAATAACCTTGCAGCCCTTGTGGGTCCCACTAGGGTTGACAGGGATCCAAAGTGAGACTTGGTATGAAAAGGTGACTTATTGAGGTTTCTAAAAAGCTAGGACTAAAGGTTTGGGTCCCACAAATAAGCACTTGAGGAGGGCTTGAACTTGGGTGGTCAACACTGATCACTCAGTGTATGGGTGGAATTGGACAAACAAAAAGCTATCTGCAGACCTATCTAATAAGCTCAAAAGTTTGAAATAAGCCCTGAACTTTATAGATGAGCTTATTGGCTTTCAAAAAACCAATAAGCTCACTGTGTGGCCCACTAATGAAGAAGCTAAGACACATGGAAAGTTGGGGTTTTGAGCTGATGCCCTGGTGCAGGGCAATGGTTAGCCCTGCAGGCCACTTTGAACTATCACCTAAGCCAGAGAAAAAATCATAAAAATAAGCTAACTGTGGGATTCAAAAGCTTAGATGGGGAATTTCAACTTGTAAAAATCTCAAGACTTGAATCTCAACACAAAATTCACAAAAATTATCCCAAGATCTGAGTTTCTGACTAACATACCATTTTGACTTTTTGATTTTGAACTTAAACTTTGACTTTAATGAAACTTGTTTGATCCGTATGCACTAATTATGATTATTTAAGCTATGATAACACTAATTTAAGATACATGAACAAGATTTAGACCAAGTGGGTGAGATTTGATCCTCACAGGTCCCAACAGTGGACTGTGAGAGTGAAGGTAATTGATGTGTGTCAAATTATAGTATATAATTATTCCGAAGAAATGCTCGTGAAAGTATTTCCCGGGTCGTTCTCCCAACGAAGGTTCGAATGGAATTTCGAATAATCGAATTGGGAATCGTGTAGTGTAAAGTGTAAAATGAAAAGTAATTGTGAAATCAAAATGTGAAATGAAATAGTGAAATATGCACAAGGTACAAGCTAAGTATGCACAAAAGTCTAAAACGTGAAAACGAAAATGCAAACGTAATTTTTAAACGTAACGTACGAAATAAAACGCGACTTTTATTCTAAAAATGATCCTACAAATATAAAACAATTTTCTAAAAATCTTAAACTAATAAAAAGAATTTTAAGAAAAAGAATTTTTTTTTTAGTTTTTATTTATTTTCTATGAATTATTATTGATTTTTTGAATTTTAAATGAATTAAAAATAAAGAAAAATAGAAAAATAAAGTGGAAAAATGAAAATTTAAATCTGAAAAATCTAAAATATTATAAAAGAATTTCTAAAAATATTTTTGTATTTTTCACAACATTTTCTGAATTTTTATGGATTTTTGTTATTTAAAAATGATTTAAAATGAAGAAAAATAGTAAAACAATCTGGAAAAATCGGGAAAAATTACAGAAAATCTAAAATAATGTGTAAAGACTACAAAAAAATTTTGAAAAGAAAAAGCTAAGCATAAGTGCTTATTTTGAGCTAAACAGTTTATGGCAAGTGCTTATTTATAAGCACTTGCCACAAAACTTAACCAAACTGATCACAAAAATGTTAAATGCAATAATAGACTCAGTTAAGCTCAGAAATGCTCAGATAAAAGCACAGAAACACAAGAATCTAGTGGTAAGCAATTAATCTATAACAAAGAATAAGCAAATCAAAGATAGATTAAGCTAAGAAGCTAGGAACTGAATGAAATTGCTAAACCTCAACTAAATCAACCCAGAAAATTCAATGAAACTTAAACTCAAGCTCAATCAAATAATAGCAGCCTTCTATGCTCAATTCAGAAAACAGACACAAACCTATAATAAGCAGGCCTCAAAAAGCTGTTCTAAAAAGCTTAAGCTAAAAATATGAGAGGGGCAAAATGAACTCTAAACAATTGAGATGCAAAGTAACTAAAATTCTATATCTAAAAACCACCAAATGAACTCTAAAATCACCCAAAAACAGCAGCAATGAACAACAAACCTGATGCACAGTTGACTTTTCAATTGCTATTCTACTTTGACTAAAGCTACTTTCTTCTGATCAAATCTATTCTAATAAGTAATTTTAAGCTACAATTAATCTATATTAAGCTAACTATGTCTATTACACAACTACAACTTTAACTATACTAACTGATTTTCATTTTAACCTAACTGTTGAGCTATTTGAAATATGATTTGACTTTTTATACAAATGAACCACTGTTTTTAAGATCTAACTTCCTATTATTACCTATAAGAAACTTATATAAGAGAACAAATCAGCAAACAAACTATTAATCTATACTATAACTAGTTAATCCAAACACCCCTGAACTACTCAGATTGACAATGAAACAATGAAATAATCCACTAACCAACCAACTACTGATCTACACAGTTATACTAACACTATTAGAAGCAAAATAAACTATCAAACTAAACTGATACTAGCTGATACTCAGTAACACAAATTTGCACAAAGAATAATGAAAATTTGGAAATAGAACTTACAACCTCTCACATCTCAGCATGAACAGAGATGTTTCACTATGCTTGCCTGTCACTAGACAGGCCAAAAGCTTCCAAATCCCTCTTTGGCTTGTCCCAATCACCACAAAACACCAAAAAGCCAATTTAGTTGACTTTCGTTGACTTTTTTGTTATGAAATGAAACAAAATTGATTTAGATTATAACAATAAGCTCTCTATAGCTAAAAAGCTGTCATAAGCTGTTATGAACTTTATTTAAAAAAAACTTAACTGAAAGATGAATCAAATCAAACTCTTTTCTTGTATTTTTTTTCTAATTTTTGATTTTCATAAAACTATTGAATGAAATAAAAGCTAAATAGTAAGTAAAGTAGTATGAAAATGAAATAAAATGGTAAGACAGTTAAAAGAAATTAACAATAAGCAGATAAGAACAATAAGCTAAATGATTTAAAGGAAAAACTGATTGCATTAAAAATAAAGAGTTACAACTAAGTTTAAGCTATTACAATCAAATGAAATTTTGGTAGAGCATGGCTACTCCAAGACTCCACACCTAAACAGCTAATCTAAGTCTCTTTATATAGGATAAGAGTGAGGAGTGAGCTCACGGATTGCCATGTTGGCAATCCGTGTGAGTTGTGCTTCTTTGAATCCTTTAAGAGCCGCTTGATCATAATCTAATCATTTCCCACTTCAAGAGAGCCCTTGGATCACTTTGAATGACGCGTCTCCACTAATACACGCTTGCCACGTAGCATTCTTGTGCTTCTTTAGATCTCCTGACACTATCTGACAGCACTGACATTCTAGAAGCAATCTTGATTTGACAAGTTTACCCTTAATTGTGGTAACAATTTTTGATTTGGGATCTAGGGTTCTTCGGTGAATAGTTATTTCTGGGGTGAGGGTGAATTTGGGGGGCGGGTAAATGGTTTTTATATTATGGTTTGACCGTGTGTAAGGGTTGTTTGACCGGGTATAGGTTGGGGTGGATCGGGTCAGAGTAATAGGATGTTGGGCTTGGGTTATGGTGTGGATGGTAGTGGATTGGTTTTAATTCTTGGGCCAAAACAGATTTTTATGATATGGATTTTCAGATTTTAGATAGCAAGGACCAATTGTGTAGTTTGTAAAACTCCAAGGGCTAAATCTGCCAATTGCGTAAACTTAATCCAAGGGTATTTCTTGTTATTTTCTGATTCTTCAAGGTTGATTATGTAAATCCGTGCTCAAATATGATCCAATGGTGAAAATTTCTTCCCGTGCTCGTGTTTGTCCGTTCCCGTGCTCGTGTTTGTCCGTTTTTCCATGATTTTTGTCCTTTTCTTAAATATCCGTACCTGCACATGTAAAAACACAAAAACATCGTATATTTGGCATTTATGGTCGGGTTTTTGGTCGTTTTGGTCCGGTTTTGGTCAAATAATAGTGACTGAATAAGCACTCACCAAAATCCCCCCGACTAAAGTATTGTCGTGTCCTCACGCAATGTGATCAATTCACGCTTTTGGGATAAATAATTGCGATACTCTTTCTACTAACTTTGTAAAGTAGCAAGGAGGTTCGAAAGAAGTAATAAAATCAGTTATTCCCGAAAACCCTCCGTTTTTCCAAAATTTTCCTTTTATTCCTTTATTCCACTTACACTTCCTATTTTTGTACTTTTCATTCTTCATAATTGTGACGGTTTGTTGAACTTTCATTATTTTGCAATAATTATTAGGGTCAACGAGTAGAAATACTTTTCATAGAAAAGTGACCGTACGGATAAAAATCATCATCCTTGATTTTTCACGAGTCCCCAAACTAAGCGTACAAACGAGATCACAGCTTATCTACAAATTAGATGCTAACACTACTCATAAAAGTTACTTGTGGAAACTTCTTACTCCCATGTCCTAGGTTTTTGTATCTCAATATTTTATTTTTGTTGAGAAATGAATTGCTTCATATTTTCTCGTTTCAATGTTTTTAAGTCCGATAGTGACACCTAAGTTTAAACGATAAGTAGTTTTCCATTTTCTCTTAAGAACCACTGCAATAGAAATTCGGTCCACATCAAGGAATTTTGGTACATACAATATCATAGATATAAGTTGCGGAGTACTACACGTGCACCTCATGTGTCCAATTCAGAATTATACACATGCACCTCACGGGCCATCAACTTATTTACATTCAAACTCTTATTCATAGAACTTTCAACTTTCACTTTTTTTTTCATACTTTTCATACTTTTCACTTTTTTCTTTCTTGACTTTTCTCATAACATCAATGGAAGCTTATCGGGTAGCTCCAAAACCACATAGATAATCAACTTTTGACTTTTGATTTTTCTCATTTTTGCTCTTATTTTTTATGTTCCTTGATATGTACCCAACTTTTAAAGCAAAGATTCTCTTAAGAAAACAAAGAACTAAATATTATTCAAACCGAAATACCACTAGTTAACCTAGAATATCTATTATATATGGGTGACGTATCTGATGGGAGTAAAAAGCCACAAGTACCTCTCATGAGCTCTAAAGAGAACCACTACTCCACGTTTAGCATCTAACTTCTAAATAAACTCTATCATTTCTCGCTCTTCGCAATTTAAGATTCCAAATAATGAAACCCGCGAATACTTAGCCGATAATCAGCCACGCATATATAAAGTCACTTACGGAAACTTGCAAACTCTAGAAGAAGAATTCACATTTTCTAGCTCCTGATGTAAAAGACTAGCGAAAGCTTTTAAGTTGCGCATGTATAAAGTCAAGTACGGGAACTTGCAGATTCTTAAGAAAGAATTCGCATTTTATAGCTCCTTGTGTACAAAACTAGCACAAGCTTATATGATTATCATTAGTTAAGGGAACAAGCTAGGGCTCAACACGCCCGGTCAAGTCAAAATATTTATTCCTACTCTCGCCAGCAACAAAGTCAACAGGTGTCAAAACACTTATTCGAACTTTATTATATTTTTGCACAACTTTTTCAATTTTTTCTCATTTTTATGTGCTTTTTCATAACTTTTTCTTTCATTTTTCTTCAAAATTTTTGAAAATTTTCAATTTTTCAAAATTTTTTATTTTTGGTGGAAAAACGGAGTTGCAAGAGTTCACAGCAAAGTGCAAGTCAAAAATCAGATCGAAAGATCACCCCCCAGACTAAAACGAAACATTGTCCTCAATGTTTAAAAGGTATGGGTTCTCCTACATAAATCTAAGGCCGTTTATTAATTATGCCAAAAGATAAATGTTAGTCGATAAGATTAGGATATTTGGATAAGCAACGGATGATGAAACTCGAGTGAAGAGAAAGACAAAACCACGAGCACGAGAGTCTTCATTATTTGGGCAAATCCTGGACATAAAACAACAAGCACAAAACACGAGAAATGGAAGAGGTAGCCCTCCTCACGTCACGTTATTAAGAAATAAGAAATTTAAGAAGATGAAAGGATAAACATGGGGTGCCTCCCACGAAGCGCTTGTTTTTGTTCACCGAGTCACATGAGCTTGACTCGATCCCCGAATTAATTCGTCCTTGGGGAGAGCAGATGAAACGGACACCCGACACAAAAGATAGAGATGCCAGGGTCAAATACGGTGTCTTCACTCCCGGTGGAGTGGAAAGAAGAAATGATGGTATAAGTATAGAATGGTTTAAACACTTGGATGATAAAAGGAACATCTTGTTCAAAACTTTCATTCACCACTTCAAAAATATCATCATTCATACCGAATTCAAAACCTTCATCGGGTGGTTTCGCGGGCGGACGAGAAGAAAGTAAATCGGAAAAAATATCATTCTCGTCATTCTCAACACCCGGTGGTATCGAGTCATCCGTAGCAAGAAATCGATCAACATCCTCTAAAAGAGGATCACGTAACGGATTATCAGAAATAGGTATAGAGTCGATCTCAAAGGTAAAGCATTCATAATCCGGAAAAGAGATATCAGCATGAATAGTGGGACTGCCACTACTCGTCTCTTCAAATCGAAAGATTTCAAGCTCGGGTAAGAAATCACTATCTATAACGGGGATAGGAAAAGAAGTCGGAGGATCATTTAATGCTTCAATTCAAGAGATAAGAAGATTGACATTCAATAATGTTTCACGTAAAGCTTCATCTTGTATTTCCGTATCAACATCTTCGTCAACATAATCGATTTCTCCACAAGATATAGAATCGTCATCGTCAAAATCGGAGAATATCTCAACATGATTATCATCAAACGGTATATCATTCGTATCAACATGATTATCAAGACGATTATTTTCAACAAATTCACCATCATCGTTAGAAATTTCTCCGGACTCACTTGGGATTGGAACGAGGTTCTCAACACTAGACTTATTGAATTCGTCCGATTCCGTTGCTGGAATAGTGTTTAGATGCTTGTCCCCCATTGTAAGAGAGTCCTCGGGTTCTACGGAAGGAGGGATAGATTCTTTTTGAGGGTTAAGAACAATCGTAATCATGGAATCATCATCGTCGTACATACAACACTCACAGAATTGAGATTTTATTTCTTCGGCAAGAAGTTCTTCCATTGATTTCACATGAGGCTCAGGAGTAGATGTAATACGATTAACCACCATTTCTTTTAACGTCTCAATAATGGATTTAATTTCAAAAATTTGATTAGTAAATTCAGAAGTTTGTGGGGGTTGGTTAAAACCGTGAGAATCGTAACAAAAATTAGGTTCATAATAAGAATTTTCATACGATCCCCCACAATCTTCAAAATTTGATGTATTTTGAAACGAATTATAATTGAAATACGATTCTTGCTCATAAGAGTTTTGATAAATAGGATTGAAATCATTTTGAGGATAATTATCAAAGCTCGGATCGTAAGCGTAAGACGTGTCAGCACTCGGGGCATAGCACATATAATTAGCGTATCCACATTCATTACAAAAACATAACCCACAAGGCACTCCTTCTTCAGAAGAGTTTCCACAATTATAGCAATTAAACGAAGGTGGTGGTGGTGTTGGATAGAAATCGGGAACGTTTGACGGATTGTTGAACGATATTTGATCATACGGGGAGAATTACAATTCCAACAAACGCCATCATGAATATTATCACCACATTGGTCGCACGTACACCACACACACAACCCTCCGAAGAAAGGTTCTCCACAATTATAACAAATCGGATCCATAAGAATTAAACATAAGAGGTTTTGAGAAAAAGAATCAAATATTAGAGGATAAGAAGATTATTTTTTGTTTTTATATTTATAGAAAAACAAATCACAAAAACTTTTATTTTCTTTTTGTAAAATGTAACGTTAATTGAAAACCGTTTCTTTCAATACCACTCGCGACGAGACGGGAGAGAAGAATGGATCTCTCTTCAGCTAGCAATTTAATGTCTTAGCATCCGTATTTCCCGCTTAATCGGTCGTAGTAATTGAAATAATCCGATAAACAACTAATTTTACGTTTTCGTTATATTGTGAGATTTTTTTGGTTTACAACGCCCTTCCTTTCGGTCGAGTCGAGGCTGTAAATTTTATTATTTTTTTGGTGTTTTTGTAAACACTTTAGGAAAAGTGTTTTAATTTTTTTAATTTTTATAGAGATATATAAACAAAGTAGAGGAAGGCTTAACAAAACACGATTTTTCAAAACGATATTCAAAACTCACTTCGACCTTCCCCGGCAACGGCGCCAAAAATTTGATGTGTGTCAAATTATAGTATATAATTATTCCGAAGAAATGCTCGTGAAAGTATTTCCCGGGTCGTTCTCCCAACGAAGGTTCGAATGGAATTTCGAATAATCGAATTGGGAATAGTGTAGTGTAAAGTGTAAAGTGAAAAGTAATTGTGAAATCAAAATGTGAAATGAAATAGTGAAATATGCACAAGGTACAAGCTAAGTATGCACAAAATTCTAAAACGTGAAAACGAAAATGCAAACGTAATTTTTAAACGTAACGTACGAAATAAAACGCGACTTTTATTCTAAAAATGATCCTACAAATGTAAAACAATTTTCTAAAAATCTTAAACTAATAAAAAGAATTTTAAGAAAAAGAAAAATATTTTTTTTAGTTTTTATTTATTTTCTATGAATTATTATTGATTTTTTGAATTTTAAATGAATTAAAAATAAAGAAAAATAGAAAAATAAAGTGGAAAAATGAAAATTTAAATCTGAAAAATCTAAAATATTATAAAAGAATTTCTAAAAATATTTTTGTATTTTTCACAACATTTTCTGAATTTTTATGGATTTTTGTTATTTAAAAATGATTTAAAACGAAGAAAAATTAAGAAAAATAGTAAAACAATCCAGAAAAATCTGGAAAAATTACAGAAAATCTAAAATAATGTGTAAAGACTACAGAAAAATTTTGAAAAGAAAAAGCTAAGCATAAGTGCTTATTTTGAGCTAAACAGCTTATGGCAAGTACTTATTTATAAGCACTTGCCACAAAACTTAACCAAACTGATCACAAAAATGTTAAATGCAATAATAGACTCAGTTAAGCTCAGAAATGCTCAGATAAAAGCACAGAAACATAATAATATAGTGATAAGCAATTAATCTATAACTAAGAATAAGCAAATCAAAGACAGATTAAGCTAAGAAGTTAGGAACTAAATGATCTACACAGTTATACTAACACTATTAGAAGCAAAATAAACTATCAAACTAAACTGATACTAGCTGATACTCAGTAACACAAATTTGCACCAAGAATAATGAAAATTTGGAAATATAACTTACAACCTCTCACATCTCAGCATGAACAGAGATGTTTCACTATGCTTGCCTGTAACTAGACAGGCCAAAAGCTTCCAAATCCCTCTTTGGCTTGTCCCAATCACCACAAAACACCAAAAAGCCAATTCAGTTGACTTTTGTTGACTTTTTTGTTATGAAATGAAACAAAATTGATTTAGATTATAACAATAAGCTCTCTATAGCTAAAAAGCTGTCATAAGCTGTAATGAACTTTATTTAAAAAAAACTTAACTGAAAGTTGAATCAAATCAAACTCTATTCTTGTATTTTTTTTTCTAATTTTTGATTTTCATAAAACTATTGAATGAAATAAAAGCTAAATAGTAAGTAAAGTAGTATGAAAATGAAATAAAATGGTAAGACAGTTAATAGAAATTAACAATAAGCAAATAAGAACAATAAGCTAAATGATTTAAAGGAAAAACTGATTGCATTAAAAATAAAGAGTTACAACTAAGTTTAAGCTATTACAATCAAATGAAATTTTGGCAGAGCTTGGCTACTCCAAGACTCCACACCTAAACAGCTAATCTAAGTCTCTTTATATAGGATAAGAGTGAGGAGTGAGCTCACGGATTGTCATGTTGGCAATCCGTGTGAGTTGTGCTTCTTTGACTCCTTTAAGAGCCGCTTGATCATAATATAATCATTTCCCACTTCATGAGAGCCCTTAGATCACTTTGAATGACACGTCTCCACCAACACACGCTTTCCACGTAGCATTCTTGTGCTTCTTTAGATCTCCTGACACTATCTGACATCACTGACATTCTAGAAGCAATATTGATTTGACAAGTGTACCCTTAATTGTGGTAACAATTTTTGATTTGGGATCTAGGGTTCTTCGGTGAATAGTTATTTCTGGGGTGAGGGTGAATTTGGGGGGCGGGTAAAAGGTACGGGTAAATAGTTTTTATATTATGGTTTGACCGTGTGTAAGGGTTGTTTGACCGGGTATAGGTTGGGGTGGATCGGGTCAGAGTAATAGGATGTTGGGCTTGGGTTATGGTGTGGATGGTAGTGGATTGGTTTTAATTCTTGGGCCAAAATAGATTTTTATGATATGGATTTTCAGATTTTAGATAGCAAGGACCAATTGTGTAGTTTGTAAAACTCCAAGGGCTAAATCTGCCAATTGAGTAAACTTAATCCAAGGGTATTTCTTGTTATTTTCTGATTCTTCAAGGTTGATTATGTAAATCCGTGCTCAAATATGATCCAATGGTGAAAATTTCTTCCCCGGCCTCGGCTTCCGCACACTCTTTCCATTCCCGTGCTCGTGTTTGTCCGTTTTTCCATGATTTTTGTCCTTTTCTTAAATGTCCGTACCTGCACATGTAAAAACACAAAAACATCGTATATTTGGCATTTATGGTCGGGTTTTTGGTTGTTTTGGTCTGGTTTTGGTCAAATAATAGTGAGTGAATAAGCACTCACCAGTAATTTGATTTTGACTTTCTCTAGTTCAAACATTGGTTTTATAGTTTTACTAGTTCTAATATCACCTAAGAGGTCAGAGTGTGCAGATAAACAAGTGAAAAGGCAACTACCACAGTTGAAACAACACAGAACCAAACACCCCTTAATAACTGAGTTAACAAATTTAAAAGGCAAATGAGCAATCTAAATCATAATACTGATACATAAGCTTGTAGCCTAGGTTCATTAGCTATCAAAGATAAAATAAGCTATAACAACTAGAAAGGAACAATTTATAATAGAAACATACCCGTAAGCGTGGAGGTTTATTGGTTACAACAGGAGAATGTTGTGATGTAAGAGGTGGAACAATGGAACTATCCGTCGACCCATTCTTCTCTGATAACTGGGCTCGTAACTTTTCATTTTCACTAGTAAGTTCTCCACATCTAGACTTCAATTCGTTGTTTTCTCTATGACATGCTGAACGACTTGGTATTACACTCCAAACATCAGAAGCACGAACACCTAGACCATACATGCCTGCATCACCATTTCGATCTTTACCCATAACTGTAGAAAAAATATCATCTGGTCTAGGATTATCAATCGAACCCTCGGGCAGATTATCACTAAGTCGTTTCATTTCATCCTGCATTTTATATAAACATGAACAACATATAGGAAAAGCATGTATTACGAAAAAAGCATATTGTGTTTAACTTCTGCTATTAATACACTTTTGCAAACATAAAAGCATATTACTTACAATCGCATTTGCAGTGTCATCATTTTTGGTATTTCCATCTTTGGAGAAGCATGCACTAAAAAGATCCAATCGAGTTGGATCTCGTCCCAAAGATGTCTGTATGAATAAAAAGAAAATGAATATTAACAGTGGATATCGACAGGATACATTAACAATCCCACTTTCTCCATACACTTACCTTTAACTCTTCCCTTTTGCGAGCATAACTTTTTTTACCGGTTATTTGGATCATCTTCTTTTTTGCCCGATTCGCCTTGTTTTTTTCACTTAAACTCTGCAGCAGGAAAGTAAAATATCATAATGGGAAATTAAGTAATGTTATTTAAAGTGGAAGAGTATTTCACACCTTTGTGTTTTCTTTATTCCAATACTTCACAAGCTTCTTCCATTGTTTTTTTTGCACTTGCTTTGGCCTAAATCTTATTTGTTGCTTAACTAACAAAGACGGATCATGGTAGTGTTCCTTAATTCTTGCCCTCCAGTTCTTCACCTTCCGCCCAAATGATTGCAATATCCATTTTTCTCCAGCTTCCGGAATATCAAATTTTGTCTAAAAAATGTAATAGCTCACATTAGAAAACAAATACTTTATTCATTAACATACAAATTTAACATTGTGCGTACCTTTAAGAGTTCAAGCAAAGCTTTTTTTTTTTTTTTTTTTTGCGGCGTCAACTTTATTCCATGGTTTATAAATCGGACAATACTTTCCACTCCTTGAAAGGGTTCCCATGAAATGAGTCAGATGACTACTTTTGTCGTTAATAGGTTGTCCGTGTTCATTAACTAAAATAGGAATTCTATCCCCTTTTTCTTTGGCCCAAACTTTTGCCATACGTGTTGGTCCTCTCTTTCTTTTGCTTACAATCCGAACTACAAAAAGTGAACATGATTTACAATAGATACGTATACATTTAAAATACTAAATAATTTGAAATGGAGGCAATATCTTAGCGTTGTATTTTGTCTTGTTTTAATTTAACTTTATTATATATTCTTCTTATATGACACAATATATGATATATGATTTTTAAAACGATGCAATCAAGTAGACCATGTTAACCTGTTTCATTTCGAGCTTGTGTAACTACATGGTTTTCTTCATTTTCAGAATGCTCAGCTTGAATCTCTTCTCCGACTAGATCATCGCCGTCATTTGTTAAATCGTTCACATTCTCCAAATCATCCTCATTCTCCAAATCATCCAATTCTTTATCTACATCATCTTCTGAAGTAGCTTGTTGTTCAATATCTTCATTCATAGGTATGTCTTCGATATCATCATTTTCAACATCATAAAGGTCTTCATTGTTATCTATATTAAATAAAAAAAAGAAAAAAGAAAAAACAAGTAAGCACCGAAAACAGTTAACTGAATATACACTTAATAGTAATTTAATATCATATATATAGTATTTGAAATTTATGTATAGTTACCATCAGATCTCAAGTCACGCTCCCCGTGGTCATGATCGTTGTAAATTGCAACTAAGTTTCTCTCAGTTGCAGTTAATCTCCCTCTGTTGACAGAATTTGGTTGATCATTTCTCGTTTGGACTTGGTCGGACTCCTGTACCCTACTATGTATTGCCCTCCCTGTATCAATCTGTTGTCCCTTTTGCGATTGAGATTCTGAAGATGTTAGCCCATGGGAGACATTCGGAGCACTAATTCATTTTTGTGCTAAATTTTTATATCTAGTCATGGACTGTGGAGCAATGTATTTTCGATGTTGTTTCATGCAAGTAGAATTGTTAGAAAACAAACATAAAGAAAATATAGTAGCCAAATTTATTATTCGTACCTTTTTATTTGTTTGTGTAGCCGCTTCTTCTGGGTTATCTTCCTCAGCATTAAGATGAAAGTCTGAACCAGACATATAATCTGCATCTTTCTCACCGGTATCCGTTGGTTTCTTTTTCTTTTTCTTTGTTTTGTCACTCTCTACTAGACTTGTCAAAGACTTTGCAAGATTTTTCACTCCCAAAGCTTGTAATCTCTGTTGGTTTTCTTGAATCCTTGACCTTCTGGACATTTCATAATCATTCGTATTTCTCGTGGTGACTTGGCGTTGCATCCTGTTATTTTCCATTACTGGTGCACAAAACAAATAAAATTATTATGAGATTGCAAAGAACAATAGTCATTTGAGAACAACAAAACTGAAATCAAATCACTATCTGTTACATGTTACAGAATGAAATACATTATCTACAAACAAAAATAGACTCAAATCCTTCAGTTACATGTCACAGAATGAAATACATTAGCTAGAAACAGATATCAAATCACTCTCATTATCACTACCCAAATCCTTTGACCCAACTTTACACAGGTATACCAACATTCATTTAAATTAAACAGAGCAACTAAAATACAACTTGTACCACATCACAAATAAGCAACACTTATGATCACATATGAGACTCATCACAAGAGGTCAACCAAACAAATACCCGAACCCACCATTTCCCACACTTAAGACTCATCACAAAGGTTAAACAAACACTAACAATGTATAACAATAACAATGTATAACAATAACAATAACAATAACAATAACAATAACAATAACAATAACAATAATAATAACAACAAGAGAGGTTTCCATTACCTGTTGAGTCAGATCTTCATTCAAAAGTAAAAACCCACAATCCTTGTTTTGTTGCCCACATACAAGCCTAAACCAAAATTGAGATTTTAACCGTCTGTGAAAAACGATTTCCATTAATAAAATTGAATCAAATACTTTATTTCCGAAAAGATATGCTTGATTTTCGTAGCGCCAAAAGTTATTTATGAATCTGAATTTTTCCCCAAAAATTTTAAGCGGGTTTATGTGAACGTGGGTGGGTAAGTTTTCCCCAAATTTTTATATTATAATTAGATTTATAATTAAATTAACTAATAGTAGTATATAGTATATGAAATGTATTATATTATTGTATATATAATATATAGGTATTTTATTGTATGTGAAACTAAAAATGAAGTAGATTTGGCATTCGTTTTTCCGACTTCCCTGGTCAAACAACAATATCAATGTGTTGAAGTAATCAGTCTCTGTTGTATCTTACTGCCCGAAATGGAGCGGCTCCAGATAGTTCATTTGTTTTACGCAGGCGTTATTTAAAACGTTGCTATTTTCTTACAGACGGGATTTATCCTAAGTGGTCTACGTTTGTTAAAGCGTATCCGCATCCAGTTGACCTGAAAGATAAAGTGAGATGTAGGACAGTAAACCACACTAGAGTCATATATGCCATTGGTGCATCAATGACACGGACATGGAACCCTATGAATAATGAAATGGCTCGGGTTTGAAACTGGGAGTCAGATATCATATCATAATCAGAGTGTCATATCAAAAGGTTCATATCCAATAGGTTCATATCCAATGTTGCAAAAATCGCGAATCTGTAGTCGGGCGGTCGACCACCTTGTAGCTTGTAATCGGTCTGGGCGGGATGAATCGGTGATAGGGTATAATTTGATGTATAATTAAATTAATTAATACTACCTAGTATACAGTATATGAAAAGTATTATATTATTGTATATATATAATATATAGGTATAGGTATTTTATTGTATTTGAAACTAAAAAAGAACTAGAGTATTACCCGGTGGTTGCTCGGGTTATCAACTAAGGGCCCGTTTGGTTGGTGGGTGTTGCTTTGGATTCGGGATTGATTTGGTTAAAACGTAAAGTTTATGAAATAATAACTTTGAAAAAGCTAATATGAATAACTCTCAACGGATGCGGTCATTCATTTATATCATCAAGTGTTTTTACGTAAGCCAACTTCCCATGACGTCACATTCCGGGGATGCTTTGTAGCCTATATTGTACACATATTGAACGGAGGAATTGTCCTAGGCATTTGCGAGGCCAATATACGCGAGGTGATCATAAAGTGCCGACTATTATGATTGAATGTATTGCTTCGCATGAAGTGAGAGATAGGACAGTAATCCACCACGAGCCCAGAAACATAACATATCATATCATATAACAGATAATCCACTAACTGTAGATAACAGATATAGGATGCATCCATACTCCCCTGCAGATAACATAGTGGCCAAACATATACTTGAGCTCATAACATGTAACATATAAGGGATGGTATGGAACATCACTCAAACACACTAGAGTCATATATGCCATTGGTGCATCAATGACCCGGACATGGAACCCCCATGACTAGTGAAATGGCTCGGGTATCAAACTGATAGTCAGATATCATATCTTAATCAGAGTGTCATATCAAAAGGTTCATATCCAAAATGTTCATAACAAATGGGTCATATCAAATGGTTCAGAAAAAGCATATCAAAGGTTCATAATAAAATTTTCAAAGCAAAGATTCGTCATTAAGGTTCATAGTAAAAAGAATCATATGAAAGATTCGTCATTAAGGTTCATCAAGGACGACAACAGGGCAATATCACCGGTTCATATGACCCAAGTGTACTATCGGGTTGTTCGGTTAGTTTGGTTTCATTGAATTTGAAAATAATAATCATGAATATTTAAAAAATAATATTCAAATTATAACCATTTATAAAGATGGGCGGGATCTTTTTGAAATTCACGGGTTGAAAAGGTTAAACGGGTTTTGGGTTGACCCAGTCAACCCTTTTTTGATACAAAAGTTGCCACATTAAGAAAAAAAGCTTAAACGGGTTGGCAGGTTGACCCACTTAATTTATTCACAACCCGAACCTGCCCTGATTAATAAACGGGTTAGATGGGTCGACCCAAACCCGACCCGAAATATATTTATACTCAACACCGAGTTAGTAGTTCCTCTCTTTTTATAAATGCTTCAAACTGAAACTGAATTGGGTGAAGCTTGAGTCATCCTAATTAAAATAATAATCATGAATATTATGGGAACGCGTAAGTATTTTCTCGACCTTTGATTTTCTGCAGTCTCTTCAGTTCTCATCATTACTTGTTGTAATTATCTCATTTCTCATTAATACATCTCTTAATTTTTTCAGTTCATGCATCTACCCTTTATATATATGTTTGTTTTCTTTTTATTTTTTCAGTTCATCTATCTACTTTTTTCAGTTCATAACTTTTTCTCTATATACAACCCTAATTGAAAATGTCTGACAAGCCATACTTGAAGGAATTGAAAGATCTTTGTGGTTCCGATAAGCTTCATGACTGTTTTATTTTTTTGAATATTCAGGAGATACCTATTAATGAGGTGAACATGAGAAATGTGGCGGCTGTGAGAGACGACATGCGTATGAATGTGGATAAGAGAACCGAACGTATGAGCGAGGTGTTTGAGTTAAATACTGATGAAGAACTGGCTGCTGAGGATGTTTATGATTCAATGCATGAAGTCCAGATCATTGAGAGATGTTTGGTAGAATCTCTTGCAAGTGTTGTGGCTGATTTTCAGAGGTTGATAGCATTGAAGAAGGAGACCATTGAGCTGCTGGAGAAGTATGATGAAGAATGAAGGTAGTTGTTGGGTCTTTTGTGGTTTTTGTGTCTCTTGGTCTTATGTTGTTGGGTTATGTAGTTGTTTGGATGAAAACTTATTATGTATTTATGTAGTTGTTGGGGATGGTTTCTTAACAATGTTTTATGTGTTTATGTTTGGGTACAATGGTTAATATATATTTTAATGTTATGTACATATTTATGTTTAATGGCCGTTTGTTTTGTTATGTGCTTTGATGATTATGTTGGGGTGTTGGAGAAGAGAGTTTTGTTGATTATGTAGCTGTTTCAAGAGCCCTTGGTTGAGCCTAGGGGCAAGGTCTCATTCTTTTGTTCCAATTTTTCATAAATCTGTGATTGTTAGTTGTTATTGTTAAATGTTGGTTGATTTTGTTTATATGTGTTTAATTTAGCCTAGTACAAGCTTATGTATCAGTATTATGATTTAGATTGCTCATTTGCCTTTTAAATTTGTTAAATCAGTTATTAAACAATCTGTGTTTTAAAGTAGTGTTTGGTTAGGTCTGTGTAGTGAGTATTAGTTGAACTCAGTGACTAAGGCCTGTTCATACAACTTTATTAACACCTAAGAAGTCAGAAACAAACAAGGTTTTAGTGGATAGAAGCTTTAAAGTCAAAATCACCAAGATATTGGCCTAAAATCTGTCTGTGTGGAAATTAGTGTGGCATAAGCTTCAAATCATCTCACAAGTAGTTGTTCTAGCATAAATTAGTCTTAATATAGCTTAAGTCACATTAATCAATCAGTAAATTAGGATCAAATCTCACAAAAGTCAACCTAAGTTCATAATTTCAAAAAGTCAAAAACATAGTTGTTTCAGAAATCCAAAAATAGGGAGATTTATTTTGATTTTTGTATTTGGATTGGGAACCTGAGCTTTTCACAAATCATAGTCCCTCAGCTCATCTTTAAAAATCTGTGTCCAACTTATTTTTAGTATTTTTATTGTAGCTTGTGCAAGTGCTTCTTTAAGCTTGCAGGGCAAGTACTTGGCCTGTGCACAGGAAATTGACCATTTTCAATAGACCATAGATTGTTCAATAGTGGGCCCCATAGTGTGATTATTGGCTTTTTGGAAAGCCAATCAGCTGATCTTTCTAGTTCATAGCTTATTTTGCAATTTCTAGCTTATCTAATAGGGCTGCAAGTAGCTTTTAGTTTGTCCCATTTGACTGTGTACACTGAGTGGTCAGTGTGTAGTTGGTTTTTAACCAAAGTTCATAAGCTCTTATCTGGCTTATCTGTGGACCCCAGTACACAACCTTGGGCTTTTTAGGGAGCTTACCAGTTCAGCTTATTGGATTAGTGCTTATTTTGGACTCTAGCCCTTTTGCCCTTAGCTTACTTGACTCATACTTGTGACCTGTCTCAAAACATACACTGAGTGACTCAGTGTTTGCCCACAGGTTCCAAGCACCACCCAGTGCTTATTTGTGTCCTTTGCCTTATTTCAAGTTGTTTATCATCTGTTTTTGCTCATTTGCTCATTTCATAGCTTTTTCAAAAGTGCATAAGTCCTAATAAGCTATTAAGTCAACTGTTAAGCACAAGGGGGTGCACATAGCTTATTAATAAGTTATTTCAAAAGTGGTTTCATAAAAGTTACTTATTTTTAGCTTTTTAGAAACCTCAATAAGTCACCTTTTCATATCAAGTGTCACTTTGGATCCCTGTCAACCCTAGTGGGACCCACAAGGGCTGCAAGGTTCTTGGTTTTGGCCTGATTGGCATGTGATATTTGGCCAAGTGGTTATTGTGGTCTAGAGCTTATTCCGTTAGCTTATCTGGTAGGTTTTAGCTTAATGTAGGTACAACTCATGTAGTTACAACTTATTTAGCTTATTGTAGCTTATTTGTAGCTTAATTCCTTTTATAAATCCATTTTGGCTTAAAAAAGCATCTGTAAAGCTACAAAACTCATAGAGAGCTTATTTTTGAGTTTTGAAAAAAGTGTTTTAACAAAAGTTACTTATAATTAGTAATAAAAAAGTTTTGTAAAAAGAAAATCAAAAAAATAAAATAAATGGAAAAATTGCAAAAAGTGGGGTTCGAACCTGGGACCTCAAGCATACATGCACAATACCACAACCCCCTTCCAATTGCTCTGGGGCACCAGTTCTGTTTGTTATTGCATAATCTATATACTTAATATAGTCCTTGTTCCTTTTAACTTATTTTTGCAATTTAGCTTATTTAACTGCTTATCCGTACCATTTTCCCCCTCCTCATATTTTTCCTAGGTTCCTTGTAACTTGTAGCATTCCTAGTAATTTTCCCATAATTTTTACTGTTCACTAGGTAATTTTTAGAGTTAATTTTAATTAAATTAGTTTAAATTAAAAAGCAAAAAATAAATTAGTTTTAGTGTTTAATTTTTATGCCAGATAACTTTTTATAATTTTTATAACTTTTATAAGTTTTCAAGCTTATGTAAAAATTACTTTTGCAATTTTGACTTTTAATTTCTAATTTTTAGATTTAAATTAGTTTATCTAGCTTTGAAGTAATAATTAACCAATTAATTAAGAAATAGCTTAAAAATAAATTGTAAAGGTATTTCTAATTTTAAGATCCAAATCCACATCATTCCACCATCCAAAATTGCCAACAGGACTCACCACCATCATCAAGCCCAGGTAATACCTCATAATTAAAACCCTAATCGTTTTTGCTAAATTTTTATAAAACAACATATATGGTTAATTGAATTAGGCTCCCTTTCTTTTGTTGAAATTATATGTGGTTTTCTGTGGTTAATTGAATTAGGTTTAAGATGGATACGAGTTGGATGTCTTTACCAAGATTTACCATTGAATATAAAAAAGGTCTTGACGACTTTCTTGATCATATATTTTATAATGAGGGTAAAAATGGACAGATTTCATGTCCATGTATTGATTGTGGTAATCAGATATGGGTAGATCGGACGGAGGCTACAACACATCTGTTATGTGTCGGGTTTATGAAAGGTTATACAATTCCACCTTTGAGTTCCAAATCAAGTGATGCTCCAATGTTGGATGCTGAAGATGACATGCAAGGGTTGGTGAATGATGCCTTCCATCGGTTTGGTGATGACACACAAACCGATGACATGGGAACACAAACTGAAAGTATGAGTATGCCAAACCTAAAGGCGAAAATTTTTTATAAAGTGTTGGGAGAGGCAAAGAAACCACTATATCCTGGGTGTAAGTTATCAGTTCTTTCTTTTATCATTAGACTATTTCATGGTAAGTGTGTTGGGAAATGTAGTGATAATGGTTTCAGCATGATGCTGGATACAATGAGGGAAGCCTTCCCCGATGCTTCTATACCAAAGTCATTGTATGAACTAAGGAAGATAATTCGAGAGTTGGGACTTAGTTATGATAAAATTGATGCATGTCCTAATGATTGTATGCTGTACTGGAAAGAAAACATTAATAAAACAGAATGTGATATATGTCATACGTCAAGGTATAAAGCAAGTGAAGATGATTTTGCAGATGAGTCAACCACAGCTGATACATGTAAGAAGATTGGAGCAAAGGTGTTGCGTCATTTTCCGCTCATACCACGATTGCAAATGTTATTTATGTCATCTAAAACAGCCGCCTCCATGAGATGGCATAAAGAGAGTCGCACGAAAGATGGTTACTTGAGACATCCTGCAGATTCCCCGGCATGGAAAGCATTTGATTTTAAGTATGATAAGTTTGCCAAAGAATCTCGTAATGTCAGGCTTGGTTTAGCGAGTGATGGGTTTAACCCTTTTGGAACAATGAGTGTTTCTCATAGTACGTGGCCTGTTGTTTTGACGCCATATAATCTACCTCCTTGGATGTGCATGCAGAAACCTTATTTCTTTCTAACGTTACTTATACCTGGCCCATCTGCTCCTGGGAATAATATAGATGTCTATATGGAACCGTTAGTGGCTGAGCTAAAGGAGTTGTGGGATCGTAAAGGAGTAGACACTTATGATGCATCATCAAAAAGTAACTTTCGGATGCGTGCATGTTTGTTATGGACGATCAGTGACTTTCCTGCTTATGCAAATTTATCCGGATGGAGCACCAAAGGTAAACTTGCATGTCCTAACTGCCATAAACATACAAAATCAACACGCTTGAGTCATGGCAAAAAACAATGTTTTATGGGACATCGTCGATATTTGCCTACTGATCATGCTTTTAGAAGAGATAAAAACTCTTTTGATGGCACGGAAGAGTTAGACAGGCAACCCCGTGGCTTAAGAGGACAAGAAGTACTTGATGAGTTAGATGGTTTTGAAATTAAATTTGGAAAACTTGTGAAGAGCAACCCAAATTTACCTTTTAATTGGAAGAAGAAAAGTATTTTTTTTGAGTTACCGTACTGGAAAGATAACTTGCTACGCCATAATCTAGATGTAATGCATATTGAGAAGAATGTTTGTGACAGTGTCCTTGGAACGCTAATGAATCTAGATGGGAAGACCAAGGATCATATAAAAGTACGCCTAGATTTACAAGAAATGGGCATTAGACCTGAACTTCATCCTATAGTTCAAGGTAACAACAAAGTTTATTTGCCACCTGCTTGTTTCTCAATGGATAAAAAAGAGAAAGATATTTTTTGTCATGTGCTTAAGAAGGTGAAAGTTCCAGATGGTTATGCAGCTAATATATCAAGATGCGTAGAGTTAAAACCTCCAAAACTGTTTGGACTTAAAAGTCATGATTGCCATATTTTGATTCAGCAGTTGCTTCCCATTGCCTTGCGATATGTGTTGCCTAAGCACGTGCGCTATACTGTGATGAAGCTATGTCGTTACTATAAACAATTATGTGCAAAGGTTCTTAATCCAAATGATTTGGTTCAAATGGAAACCGAGATTGGAAAAATACTTTGTGATTTAGAAAGGATTTTTCCGCCATCATTCTTTGATGTCATGGTTCATCTTTCGGTTCATCTTGCTTCAGAGGCCAGATTAGGAGGGACAGTTCATTACCGTTGGATGTATCCAATCGAGAGGTGCACATTAATATTTTAGTAAATACCTTTATTAACAAATATTATTGAATCTAAAATTCTTGGTTTTGATATCTCAGGTATTTATCTACATTAAAATCTTACGTGCGAAACAGGAATAACCCGGAGGGTTCCATTGCAGAAGGATATCTAGCTGAAGAGTGTGTGTCATTTTGTTCATTGTACTTATCCAGTGATGTTGAGACCGTACATAATAAGACAAGTCGAAATAATGATGACGATGGTTATGAGGATGTTTTACCTATCTTTTCTATGGCGGGTCGACCGATTGGTGCTACAAAGGTAGAAATAATGGAACTTGACATTTTGGCTAAAGCACATTCATATGTGTTGTTCAATTGTAGTGAAGTTGATGAATTTCGAACGTAAGTAATTATGATAGTTGTGAGTTTCATAAATTGTATTATACGATTAATAGTTGTCGTTGTTATCATCATTATCATCTGTTAACAATGCAGTGAACATCTGGCGTTGGTTCATCATCAAAATCGGAGAAAACGTAAGCGTGACATTCAACGTTTACATAGTGAGACTTTTGATTCGTGGTTTCAAGACCATGTAAGGAATATACACAGGTTTATTACTTTTGGAAAATAATTATAATGACATAGCATTTTCGACCTACTAATAACAAAACAATTAACACATCTTGCCTTAATTCAGGTTGAGGAGCTACATGCTAGAGGGGATCACAGAATCACAGAAAGTCTAAGGTGCTTGGCAAGTGGTCCATCTGAGTATGTGAAAAAATATAGGGGATTTATCATAAATGGTTTCCGATTTCACACAAAAGATGTAGAACATAATAGGAAAACAGAGAATAGTGGGGTTAATCTTCAGGCCATGACAAACAGTTACTCGAGTGCTACAGATAACAATCCTATCGCGGGAGATGTAACTTACTACGGGGTTTTGAATGATATAATTGAGTTGGAGTATGGTATTGACAAGAAAGTAGTTTTGTTCGATTGTGATTGGATTTCGAATGGTTCAAGGAAAAAAGAAGATGACAACGGGTTTACTCTATTGAATTTTGAAGGATTGAAGGCTCATAACGAGCCTTTTATACTAGCTTCTCAAGCACATCAAGTATTTTACGTTGCAGATAGTGTTGACAAAGGATGGCAAGTTGTGATCAAGACAGCGCCCAGACATGTTTATGACATGGATGAACAAACAAGTCTTGATGACGTGGAAACACATTTGCAGGGTGACTCATTTATGGGTCCTCAACATGACGAAACAATGGATATTGAATTGGTTAGAGGTGGTTTCGATGGAACCGTTGTGGACAACAATGACTTAGTTATTGCCGATGAAGAAGATCCAGTTGAAGAAGCTTAATGATTTCAATTAGCTAAATAGTAATAGTCCCTGTTTTTATGTAAAATTAGTTGTTAAGAATCAATGACAAGCCTCATTACTGTTTGTATAACTCTTTCTTATACATTTCTTATTTCCCCTATTGTGGCTTGGTTGTCCTTTTAGTGTATTATTAGTCATCTAGTTTGCTTTAAATTTAGGTAATTTTAACTTTTTAGCTTCTTGTTATTTATATTTTCACTTTGAGATCTCAAAACAACCCTGCTTAAGGGGTGTTTGGCTCAAATGGGTCAAACGGGTCAATATGGCTTATCACTGTTTGGCTCAAATGCCCATATTAAGAGCTTAATTTCTGCTTATTCACTGTTGTTTCTCTTCTGTTTTTTGTTTCCTTTAGTAGCTTGTACTACTGACTAGAGAATTATGAGCTTAATTGGGATTCTAGATCTTATCTTGTTGCTTTAATTTGGTCTGCTAATCACCCCATTAGGACTGAGATGCCCTGTACTCAGTCCTTTTTTGCTTATTCATTGTAATCAGTGCTCATGTCTTAGTATAGTAGCTTATTCTGGTGTTTTTGAATCAAGCCTATTTTATTTTGTGAGTGCAATTCTGGCTTAGTATAGTACAGCAATAATGCACCAAATTAACCATTATCATTGATAGATAAGGACAATACAAAGACAGATAACCCATACATAACTTCCAAAAGATTAAGACAGATAACAATACAAAGACAGATAACACATTATCCTAATGGTTTTTTGACTCCAAATGTCTTCTTTTTTATTGCATCCCAAGTAACATTGTTAGCAAGACCTAACACTTGTATCCTTTTACCAGGAACTTGTTCAACTTGTTCAACATTTTTGTCTTTTGACTTCTTGCCTTTTGACTTTTTGGCTTCTGACTTTGTTAATCCTTTGAATTTCCAATTAGGTGGAAAGTAATCAGCCCAAGATGATTTTGAGCTTAACTCATCTTCACAGCTTGACATAGGTGATGATTTTGAGCTTGAAATGGTTATCACTTCTGCAACAAAATAATACTCATTTAGAGCTTGAAATGCTAGGAACAAGGCATTCTAGTCAATATTCTAATACAAGCTAATACTATCAGAAACAATTGCAAAGTAGTAACAGAGTATGACTATCATAACATGCTATTAACTACTCATTCTCTGCAACTTCAATTCCCATTTAGCTTCAACTTCTTTGATAACAACTGTAAATGCATCCATTACTATCTCAGCAAACATCAATAACTGTAATTGCATCCACACATATATCCCATAACAACCATTTCATTACACAAAAGGTCATTACATCAAACCTACATAACAAGCATTTCATTACACAATTTTTGACAACAACATAACAGCAATAACCAAACACAAAACAACAACAATTTTCTTAAAAAAAACCACACTAGACTTGCTTTCTTTCAACTCCAATTGCAACAGAAGCATTTCCTTCTCCATAGTTGATTTTTGAAAGTCAATCTCCCTTTCCAAATCTCTTATTTTTCCATTGAATGAGTACTTGTCTTCTTTCAAACGTTTTTCCTTTTGAATCAAATTAAAAACCTCTTGTTTGTAATAGTCATTAGGCAACTCAGGATCTTGCCAGTAAAATGTCTTACATTTTGAACCCTATATGGTACAAACAACACACATCACTAATATCAACGCATCCAAGAAAACGCATTATAATACTCAATGCATCCAAGAAAACTTACATTATAATACTCAACGCATCCAAGAAAACGCCTTAAAGGGAAATCAATTGTCCACGAAGTCTGTCTAATTACTGGTTGATCATGTTCACAATGTGTTGGTGGTGGTGGCCGATAACTTCTATTGGAGGAGGAAGACATTTTATGTTTTAATTTATTTAGGGTTTATAATTGGGGAAGAAATAATAGGGGAAGTATTATTATAATAAAGATTTAGTGGAAATCCTACATGGCATAAAACTAATGTTTAAATAAAACTTTTGTGAATAAGCGTTCCATAAAACTGATCTTTTACGACTCAAATATCAAGTGTTCTATTATGGTGTATCAAATTTTGATACCCAAGTATCAAGTATCATACTAACTAATGTTTAAATAAAACTTTTGTAAATAAGCGTTCTAAAAAACTGATGTTTTATGACTCAAATAAGGAGTGTTCTATTATGGCGTATGATAATAAAACCACAATAAATAAGCGTACTATAAAGGTTAATGTTAAAAGACACAGGTGTCAAAGGTCCTATTAATTTTTGTTAAAATAAAACTTTTGTAATTAAGCGTTCTATAAAACTGAATAAGCGTTATAAAAAATGGATGTTTTACGACTCTAAAAAGATGTGCCATATTATGGTGTATCATAAAAAAACCATTATGAATAAGCGTTCTATAAAGGTTAACGTTATAAGACGCTATTGTCAAGGGTCCTATTCACTTTTCTTATAATAAAAAACGTTTGCGAATAAGCGTTCCATAAAACCGATGTTTTATGACTCAAATATCAAGTGTCCTATGATGGTGTATCAATCTATGGGACCCAAGTGTCAACTGTCATATTAAGTTATGTTTTAATAATACGTTTGCGAATAAGCGTTTTAAATAATTAATGTTTTATGACTTATATATCAAGTGTCCTATTATGGTGTATTGTAATAAAACCATAATTAATATGCATCCTTTAAGGGTCCAATTAAGTTTTGTTATAATAAAACTTTTGCGAATAAACGTTCTAAAATACTGATATTTTATGACTCAAAAATAAAATGTCCTATTATGATGTATGATACTAAAGCCATTATGCATAAGCGTCCTATAAAGGTTAACATTATAATACCCACGTCTTAAGGGTCCTATTAAGTTTGGTTATAATAAAACTTTTGCAAATAATCGTTTTAAAAAAATGATGTTATATGACTCAAAAATGAAATGTCTTATTATGGTGTACGATAGTAAAACCATTGTACATAAGCGTCCTATAAAGGTTAACGTTATAATACCCACGTGTCAAAGGTCCTATTAAATTTTGCTATAATAAAACTTTTTGTGAATAAGCGTTTTAACTAACTGATGTCTTATGACTCAAAACTCAAGTGTCCTATTATGGTGTATTATAATACAACCATAATGAATAAACGTCCTATAAAGGTAATTTATTAGGATCCATATTTTAAGTGTCCTATTAAGTTATATGATAATAGGACCCCAAATCATCGACCATCCTATTATATACCTTTTTAGGACAGCGCCTAAGTAGCAAATATTTAAAAAGGACCCTAAACGCTCATATGTCCTATTAAACAGTTTTTTAGGACTCCATTATCATACCGTCCCACACAAAGGGTCCTAAAAAGCCACTTTTGTTGTAGTGAAACAACCATCAGCTTCCTCAAGTACCTCCAAACCAAAAACATCCAGACCTTTTGTGAGATGTGAACTGTGCAATCAGCCGAACCATCCCACTGATAAATGCTACAGAGTCCTATTTTGCATGATTTGCAAGCAAGAAGACCACAGAACTTGTGAGCACATCTCTCACACTGCTTTTCTAAAAGCACAAGGTCAATACAAAACTCAAGGCTATCAGTATGCCTCATCTTCCAAACAGAGACTGAAGGCTAAGCCTTTCTTGCCATGTCCTCACTGTGGTTTCAACGATCATCTTCCTGATGATTGTATGATGAAAGACTGCTGTGACATCTGTGGAGATCCCTCCCATGAAACCAAGGGGCATGACAAAATTATTCAGTCTAGAAGAAACACCTCTCAGTCTACTGGGTCTTCATCTACCACTAAATGCAAAACATGTGGAAGCTCAGTTCACTCTACTTCTGACCATGATTCACTGACTAAGTTTAAGAATTCCCTGAGGACTAAGTCCACTAGAAAGTGGGCCAACAAGAAAAACTAACCCCTGCTTACTATTTGTGCAGAAACACATCAGAGATCCTGCCTGGCACCTCGACAGTGGATGCTCAAGAAGTATGACTGGTGTGAAGAGTTATCTGCACAAATATGTTGAAGAACCAGGACCCAAGGTAGTTTTTGGTTATAACTCATCAGCTCCCACTGAAGGTTATGGTTCAGTCAACTGCAACGGGATAGTTTTTACAAGAATTGCTTATGTCAATGGTCTGAAGTACAATCTGATAAGTGTCTCTCAACTATGTGATGCAAAATACATAGTTCAGTTTGATGATAAGAGAGGGACCATCTTCAATGCCAACAAGGAAGTTGTGTTGATTGCTCCCAGGAGGGATGATGTTTATGTTCTTGACATGTCATCCCTTACTCAAAATGGGACTTGCCTATTCTCTAAGGCAAGTGAGACAATCAACTGGCTTTGGCATAAGAGACTCTCTCATCTCAATTTCAAAAACATCAACAACCTGGCCAAACAGAACAAAGTTCTAGGCCTTCCAACCCTAGTGTATACCAAAGATAAGCCTTGTTCTGCTTGTGAGAAAGGAAAACACCATATGGAATCTTTCAAAACCAAACAATCATTCTCCATCAAAAGCTGCCTGCATCTTCTCCATATGGACTTGTTTGGACCTGTCAGTCCCATCAAAAGCTGAAAGGAGAAATAGAACACTCATTGAGGTAGCAAGGACAATGTTGAATGGCTCAGACCTCTCAAAACACTTATGGACTTGTTTGGATTGAGGTTGGGGTTTTCTGACCCGCCAACCTGACAACCCGAACCCGCCAACTCGAACCCGACCCGAATTGCCACCCCTAGCTACACTCAAAACAGGTCCATTATTGTGAAAAGACACAATAAGACTCCCTATGAGATATTCAAAGGAAGGAACCCTGACATCAGCTACTTTCATGTATTTGGGTGTCCTGTGTTTATTCATAATTACAAGGATCACCTGGGTAAATTTGATGCCAAAGCTGATGATGGATACTTCTTGGGATATTCTCTGTCTTCTAAAGCCTACAGGGTGTTTAACACAAGGAGACAACAAACTGAGGAAACTTATAATATAACTGTTGATGAGAGCACTGAATCCATCAGGTTCTCCAGTTCCTCAGTTGAAGAGATTGGTATTGATGATTCATCTAGGTATCCTCCTGATGAGTATCTCCCTGAGAATCATACTTCAACACAATACCAAGCAGATGCTGATGTCTCGTACTACATCATTCCTCACAATCTACCCCAACCAACTGTCAGTGAAGTCACTGAAACTCAACCTGTCTCTAATGAGACAGCACCCACTGAACCAATTGTCCAGGAATCCTCAGAACAAACTATTCCCACAAGTGTCAGTAAAGTACATAATCTTGAGTTACCTCAGGTTCCTGTAACTGAACCCACTCCTCAAGTAAATCAGGCTTTTACAATCTCTAACTCCTATCCTAAACCTCAGGATAGCTGGACCAGATCCAAAGTTATTGAGCTTGTGAACATTATTGGTGAGCCCACTGAAGACATGCTTACCAAAAGCATGGCTGCTAAACTCAAGGCTGCCACAACCAATATATGTCTTTATGCTGACTATCTCTCAGAAATAGAGCCTAAAAATATCAAAGAAGCCCTGACATATGAAAGTTGGGTTTAGGCCATGAGAGATGAACTGGAACAGTTTGATAGAAATTATGTCATGACCCTTGTTGAATGCCCAAATGGTGTTCTGGTCATTGGTATGAAATGGGTCTTCAAAAACAAGACTGATGAAAATGGCACAGTCGTCAAAAATAAAGCAAGACTTGTTGCCAAAGGATATAACCAACTGGAAGGTATAAACTATGAGGAAACCTTTGCACCTGTTGCTAGAATGGAAGCCATCAGGATCTTCCTAGCCTATGCAACTTACATGAACTTTAAAGTTTACCAAATGGATGTCAAAAGTGCATTCCTGAAGGGTAATATCAAAGAAGATGTCTATGTGCAACAACCTCCTGGCTTTGAAAGTAGTGAATTTCCCAACCATGTCTACAAGCTTAACAAGGCCCTTTATGGACTAAAACAAGCTTCCAGGGCATGGTATGAAGCACTTTCAGCCTTCCTGATCCAAAACAAATTTGTCAGAGGAAAGATTGACAACACTCTGTTCATCTATAGGACAAAAAGTGATGTCATCCTGGTTCAAGTGTATGTTTATGACATCATCTTTGGCTCAACGAGTTACAAACTTTGCAAACAGTTTGAAAAACTGATGACCACCAGGTTTGAAATGAGCATGATGGGTGAACTCACTTACTTCCTTGGACTACAAATCAAACAAACTGACAGAGGGATATCCATTTGTCAAGAAAAATACCTGAGGAACCTACTGAAGAAGTATGAGCTTACTGACTGCTCTTCAGTAAAGACTCCTATGGTTCCTCCAAACAACCTTGGCCCTGACTTCACTGGAAAATCAATGAACCAAACCCAACACAGGGGAATGATAGGCTCCCTGACGTACTTACTTGCATCTAGGCCTGATATCCAATTCTCAGTCTGCCTGTGTGCTAGATATCAGGCTGATCCTAAAGAGTCTCATCTCACTACTGTCAAGAGAATCTTCAGGTACCTGAAGGGTACATCAAACCTTGGTTTGTATTACCAAAAATGCTCAGGATTTGATCTCAAAGGGTACACTAACTCTGACTATGCATGATGCAATATGGACAGAAAAAGTACATCAAGATCCTGTCAATTTCTTGGTGGTAAACTTGTGTGTTGGAGTACAAAGAAACAACAGTCAGTGGCCATGTCCTCAGCTGAAGCTGAATATATGGCTGCTGCAGGATGTTGTGCAAATGTACTCTGGATGAAGAGCCAACTGAGTGACTATGGTATTCAGTACAAGATGGTACCCATCTTTTGTGATAACACAAGTGCCATAGCCATCTCAAATAACCCAGTGCTTCATCAAAGAACCAAACACATTGACATCAGATACCATTTCATCAGGGACCACATCATGAATGGAGAAATTGAATTACATTTCATCACCACTAAGTATCAGCTAGCTGATATCTTCACCAAACCCCTGGATGAGCCCACTTTCACCAGACTGAAAGCTGAGTTGGGCATGTTGGATATTGAATCAGGCAACTAATAAAAATTATTCCAATTTGATGTAAATTCTCTTAGGTCCCTGAAATAACCCATGTCTCAGTGATATACACCTCATGACTAATCATCAAAACACTGAATGATAAACTCATTCAGGGGGCTCATGATATCATATGGTATTAAATACCCTAACTAAATGCTCTAAGTACTTAGTTAGTAAATGTCCGAGGTAGGTAACTGATTCCTATTAAATATAGGAACATATGTTACTTATACAACTGGCATCCACATCATGGTCCCCCACATCTCTCACCAATACCACTAAGCATTAAAAGTTCTCTCTCTCACACACAAATACTTGTGTGATGACATCACTCTGCAAAAGCGTCTCTTGTAGTGCCACGCAACCGTTTCTCTAATCATGTTGCGAGAAAAATGGGTAATGGGAATCGTGCCAGTTAATGCGGATTTCAAATATACTTTATATTACCACTTTTGAATTAATACCAAAACGTTTCATATCCACAATGGCACAACCCTATTTCTTTCCCTATAAATACCCCCACTAAATTAAACACACACACGCTTTCAAATCTTAACAAAACTCTTGCAAAATTATTCAAGAATATTTTGGCTTTCAAAACTGTGTGTGTTTCAATTTTTAATCAAAAACTTTTTTTCTCAATACTAGATCATTTTTCTCACAAATGGCTTCTTCTAGAGTCATCCAATACTCTCCCAATGTGGACTTCCAGGTTGAGAGCGTAGACCTGACCAAGAACAATGTGGTGGGAAACTTCGCCTACCCTCAAGGGTTCCCTGAATACAGGGATGTGGTGAAGTACCTACAAAATTGCTTTCTCACCACCACATTTACAAAAACCTCCTCTGTCATCTATCATGACTACCTGAGGGAATTCTGGTGCACAGCGGTGGTTGAAAACCCTGATGCACCAAAAGAGGCCAAAATAAGGTTCTCAGTAAAGAATGGAACTAAGTTCCTAACTCTTGACTACAAAACCTTTGTCAAAGCCACTGGCCTTGACTATGCTGAAACCTTCACTGCCCAACCCACTGAAGAGGATGTGAAGGCAATTTTGCTGGAACTTGGCCCCTATGACAAACATCACCCTGAGGTGACGCCAGGGGCCCTCCTATCCAAAGCCACAATAATTAAAACCTGGTTCCCAGCCCCCTGGAGGATCCTGATGACCTTTGTCATTCAGGTCCTTGGGGAAAACAAATCCTCCACAGAGCAACTAAACACTACTCAAGCAATGATAGTGTATTGTCTCTTAGAGGGTACAAAAATTGACCTTGGAGAAATTATCTTCAGGGACCTCATTGCAAAGTTGGGTGGGAAATCTAGGCAAAAACTCATGTCTTACCCTAGATTTATTTCCTGCGCCCTGCAAGACTTGCTTGGGTCCGAGTATATTAGGCCTGAAGCCATAGGCTTTGAACCTGATGTCCTACATAAGGCTAATTACTCTCGTGACCCTCTTGAGGTTACACCTGTCGCCCAGACCACTTATATGCTGACTGCTATCCAGGGTGACAACAAAATTTCACCTGTTCCCTCTCCCACCAAGAAGGTGAAAGGGAAGAATGGACAGGGGTCCAGGAAGGTGGTTAAACCCAAATCACTCGCCACTGGTACCTCTGTCCCCATGCCTGGCCAAACGGGGCAACAACCGCCCATGACTGCTGACACCCTCAAGATAATTACCTAGTCATTGACCCCAAAAACAAAGGCCAACAGAGGGCACTGAGACATCACACTCAGTGTCCTCGGGTAAACCCATTCCCAAAGGCTCTACTGACATAAACAAGTCAGTAGAGTTGGAATCCACTCAACCTCCACATCCTGCTAAAGGCTCTAGCAAATCACAACCAGAGTCTCAGGGAGCAAGGGGTCCTATATCCTCGGTGGGGCAGCACTACTCCACTGAGAAGGGGACCCGCACCACTTCACATCCTGCTAAAGGCTCGGGTAAATCATAACCCAAGCATCAGGGAGTTACCGCCCCTAAATCTTCGGCAGGCTAGCGCAAGCCTGTTGGAAAGGGGGGCAAAACCACTCAGGTTCCTGATGAGGACATTCGCAAATCAAAGCTTTTATTTAAGGGCACAAAATCTCTTCCCAAAGACTCAGGGGGCCTGATACAACCCACTGATAGGGACACAACTATCACAATTCCTCATGATGGCACTGGGAAACACCCATTAGTGTCTGAAGGGGTCACGGGGGACAAAGACTCAGAGGGAAATAGACTACCCGCTGATATGGAACCCAAACCCACTCCCGGAGGTGCGCATAACTTGGGAACTGACCTTGAGGACCAGGCAGATAAAACCCAGTCTGCTGGATTTGAAAGGTCAGGACCTGGCCACAACGAAGGCAAATCTTCTTTTGAAGAGGAGTCGGATAACCTCCTTTTGCAGATTTAGTCAATGGCAGATGTTCAGGCTGCTTTGTTTTCTGATGATGACTTCCACAGTGATGAAGAGATTTTTGAAGCAGGAGAAGATATGGAACTTGAGGAGACAGTCCCTGAACCCATCTCTCAGTCTCCTCAATCATCCAACCATGATGCTGCTGAACCTCACTCCACATCAGAGTCCTCAGATGAAGAAGAGACTCCTCTCACTGAGAAGGTTTTTACCAAGTTCATAAAGAAGGCTACCAATGCCTTGTTCAGAGGGGTCACTGACGAAGTGTTTGACATGCACACTGAGCAGGCAGTTCATTACTTCAACCTGAAAAGTGCTGTTGAAGAATTTAATGAAGATGTCAGGGAACAGAATTTCTCAATCAACTACTCCTTGACACAAATGGTCTCTCGCCTCAACCAGTTCCTTGAATCACTCACCAATCTGAACACAGGGGTTCAATTCATTCAAGAATCGGTTAAAGATGATCCTGAACTTACCAAAAAGCTCTTTCAGGCGTCAGAGACCTATCAGCTCAACTCTGTGCATCTCACTGAGTTACTCAACCTGATTAAGTCTGTCAATCTTCAGGCTTTCAGTAGCTCAGTGGAGTCTGTCAAAACCTCCCTTGCAGCTTTGGATCAATCAGTGGCTGCTCAGTCCCAGAAGTCAGAAGCTTTTGCTTGGATATTCGGTTCTCGTTTGTCCGCAATGGAAAGTGCTCAGGCATCACTTGACGCCAAAGTGTCCACCATGCAGAGGGACACCTCAGACATCAAGTCCATGATGAATGAGATCTTTCAACCCTTCAAGGGTTCATCCACCTCTGCATCAGTCACTCCGACTCTTGCCATCACTGCAGCTCCGGCAACAGTTGAGGGGGAGAATGTCACTGATGCCCCTCATACTGAAGCCCGAACTGAAGCAACTGATGCTGCTTCCAGAGAACAGCCCTCTCACACTGAGGGGGAGCATGTCACTGAAGCCACTCCCATCTCATTTGCTCAACCTCATGAAGAAATTGTCGTCTCATTAGTCACTCAGCAGGATAAATGCAAAGGCATTGCTACAACTTCTGAACCATCAAGAGTACTAAAGCCTGCCTCCACCATCGTCAGACAGGGTCCTGATGAACCAATCAGGGTCCCATTTGAAATCAATGGGGTAATCCATCATCTCACTAATGAAGAAATCCAGGTTCATATGGAAAGAGATGAGGCACTGAAAAAGGTGGCTGAGGAGGAAAGAATGAGCAAGCCTGCACTTATAAAGGTTGTTCATGAAGAAGCGGATAAAATTGGGTTGGATACTAAGCAACTGGCCACTGAGCAAGCTGGAGCTGCCTTCAAAAAGGCTCAGGAGGAAGAGATGAGCGCCCTGAAAAAGCAAAGAGAAAAAAAGCTCAGGAAGGACGCTCAGATCAGGAAGTCCAGGATTGAAAGGTACACTTAGGTGATGAAAGAAAGGCTGAAACCTGAAACCATCACTGACATCAAAATTCATCGCAACACCAAGCCTGCTATTGTCACTATCTTCAAGGGGTAAGACAAAAGAGTAATGGACACCCATGATCCATTCAAGTTCGCTGAATTTGGCATCTCTGAACTGGATGAACTTCGACCAATCATTTCCAAGAAGTCGAATGTGGTGGTTCCCAATCTCTTGAAATCACTGGAGCTCAGGTATAAAGGACTGATGGAAATGCCTGAAGCTCTTGGAATTCCCTCTCTACTTCCTGCTCCATCTACTCAAGATGATCCACTAAAGGTTTCCAAAAGGAAGAGGAAGCAAATTGAGCCAGAACCTGAGATCAAGGTCCATGGACTGGACTGTGACAGATCTCTTCCTGAAGGAATCACCTTCATGAACAATGTGGTGTTTCAAGTTCCTGAGAGAGGTCTATGCTTTACTGATGAGTATGGAAACCCTGCTTTCCAAAGATGGTCAGACATGGACAGGGCATGGATTAAGGCGATGCTGATGTACCTGATGCTGGCTTCTCCTATTAGGTGTGCTGAAAACATAAGGTTCTGCCAGGACCTTAAAGCTATGATTGAGGAGCACCCTGAGAGATACCTCCTGAGATCCAAGAAGACTAAGCTTGAAGCTCTTGGTTATCAACTGAACATCTGAATCTGCATCAACTACCCTTTTTTGTGTTTTTGTAATTTTTCATAGGATTTGTAATATTTATTAATGAACAATGATGTTTCTTTTAAAGTTACAAGTGTCCTAAGATAATTACATCAACACTCAGTGATGAGAAGAAGACTCCTGACTACTCACACTGAATCATGACACACTTAGGATATTTGTATATCCAAATAGGGGGAGACTGTTGGGTCACTGAATTCCCCAAGCTTCCTTTAAACTTGGATTTTAACATAACATAACCTAAGTGTCTAATATCCGTATATACAAACAAGTCACTGAGTGAACAGTATCTCAGTGAGTCATCTTCAGGATGCTTGGAGCGAGTATATGAAGAAAGGTTCACCATTCAGTGAGGCGGAACTCAGTGAGTGGAATCTAAGTCAAGAAGAAGATGATGGGTTCAGTGAGGATGACAATAACTCACTGAACCCCCAGGACTCCTCAACAACTATTACACACTGAAGACTGAAGACCTAAAGACTGAAGTATGGGCGGGACAAGGCAGGAAAAGTTTGAACATATCAACAGGTGACCTCATCTACCTGAAGTCAAACTTTTCCTGAAAGGCATCATGTCAGGATGGTGTCATTACTGTGCACTGGAAAGGCACATTGTCTTTTACCCAATATATTCTATTGTAATAGAGACAAAATATGTAAGTATTTTGTCTCTACTAGTTAGATCATCTTTTTGTCTTTATCAGTAAAGTTGTAATTTACTTGTGTATAAATAGGTAGCATAAGTGAGGAGTAAAAGTTGACAAGTTTGTGCATTTAATGCGAAGCATTCACAAACCACTTTTACTCCTCCAAAGAACAACACAGTCCCTGAGATAGCTCAATGTGACCTTATAGTTGTCACTAAACGAAGTTTGAGTTTAGAGAGGAGTCCACACCATACTTGTCATTTCAATCCCAAGTGTTATTCCGCAAACACTTGGGTATAATTCTTTTGATTAACTTCTAATAAGAATTAAACGTTTAAAATATCGTGTCTCTTTTCTTTACGTTTATCTTTGTTGTTAATCTTATATATGTGTTAAATGTAATGGAACTTGGTTATGTTAACTCTTTAGTTAACTATTAACTTAGTAAATGGGACCAACAAACTTGAGTCAAGTTAGGGTGTTATGAACCATTAGATTTGATCCAATGGCTCATAATGACTCAACTTGACTCAAGTCCTTGTCACTTGTAATCTCTATTACACCATTTGCAAGACCTTTTAATCATGTTTACTAGCTTCAAACTTTCTGAGATTGTGACTTTGTTTGCCATGAGTGGCTAGTTCCTTTATGCACTTGTTTGGTTGATGTCCATGCTATAAGGATTGTTTGTTTTTTATTATGGTTTTGATCAATTTCTTGCTATTTTTAAGAACCATTTGTACTTGAGTTTTTTGTGACATTTGTTTATCATAGGGTTATTATCATTCAACTAATTATAATCATTTTTGCCTATTGACGATTATCTTTTGTATTGACCATTTCTTAAAAAACTTGATTTTGCAAAGAAACTTGGGTGTGATTGTTAACAAATATGTGAAACTACCGTAGATCAAACTTGTTAAATTAACATAGTCTAATTGGTTGATTTGGCTTAATGCTTGATTTTAGCGTTTTATGATCTTACGCGTGGATTGTATGCTTAAGAATCATAAATTGGAACTTGTCACCATCATATTCTAATACTTATAATCAATTTGTTAAAACCATCCTCATATAAACAATCCAAATATCATAAGCTAATCCAGACAAGTGTTGTCATTCATCTATTGAATTTGCTATAATCACAATTTACTTGATACTTGTTGTTGCTATTATTGTTCACTTTCTTATCGAATTGAAACACTTGATTCTACTCTTGTAAACACTCGAATGCTTGCGAATGACCTCAGCTTACCATCAAAATCTAGCTTATCTAACGGACGAGTATACTTGCCAATATGCGTTCTTAGCTTAACTCCGCAAACCTTGTTTTATAAATTTAAAACTTCGTGTGAACACATCAAGTTTTGGCACCGCTGCCGAGGATTTGGTTGTATTTTTGATTGCTTAGAATTCGTGTTTTATAAGCAATCTTGGTTGTGTTCATTAAAAAAAAAAAAAAAAAAAAAAAAAAAAAAAAAAAAAAAAAAAAAAAAAAACTCACTGATCCTTGTCAGCCGCGGCTGCATGCAACACAACCACAACTAAGAGCCTCATCCGGCCTTGAACTGCTTCCAGCCACACAGCTGAGAAAGCCGACCGCGGCTAAGAGGACTAGTTGACCCACAGCCGTGGTTAAGACAACTTCAGACCCAATATTTTCTTTTTCACTTGATTTCAGCCTCACGACTAAGTAACCTAGCCGCGGCTACTAGCCTCAGAGAACCATAAATTTTACTTTTCATCTTGTCGCTTTACCTTTTTGTTCTATATTCAATCCTTTACTTAAAAAAATGGTATTTGGCGGAACCATCTCAAGTCCGTGTACCTTTTTGGTACCGAGCCCCCCACCCAACAAGGAAGGCATATCCCGGTAAATTACCTAGGCAACACTGGTTGACCAAGTTGGAGTCCGGATTCGAACCCCCGCCTTTAAGCTTGACTTGGTCAACTGCGCGCTTTTGCGGTAGTTGGTGGCCAACTGCCCTAAGGCAGCTGGTTATTCAAGCCTTTACTTAACCCCTTCCCTAAATGTGTTTTAAACCTGTTTGAACTCCTATTCCTTGGGGGAAGAACCAACTAGTCCCTCTTATTCTTTGTTTTCTTATTTTGGTTTGTTTTACGTTATTTTCTTGCTTAGCAAACTATATTTTGTAAGTTGTCTTTACTTATTTCTTTTTAAACACTTTAAAAGTTAAAGTTATAAAATATAATTTTTTTTAGAGTTAGTCGTTTCCAAAAAGAGAGAAAATATTTTCTTTTCGTTTGTTTTACATTATTTTCTCGTTTGTTTAGTTGTGTTTGTTTTCTTGTATTAAGTTTACGTAACTCTCAAAGTAATACAAATATTTTTTTTTGTTTACTTATTGTTAGTCTATATTTCTTAAAGTCATTCTAAAAAACTAAAAATAAATAAATAGTTTGTTTTCATTTGTTTTGAATATTTTAAAGTTTTCTTTATTTGATTTTATTTTTCTTTTCATTTTTTAAATTACTTTTTGCAAGTCACTACGGGTTTGTATAAACCCATGTTCTTGCGGTGAACAAGTCGTTAGTCCACTTTATAAACTTAAACGTAACTTCAAAAAGAAGACTCGTAAACCCGATAAGACACCAAAGGTACCCCTCGAGATCGAGTCACCCGAACCTTATACCAAATAGCTGTTCATCGAGGAACTTTTCGTCATAAACTCGAAACTTAACATATTTGAGGAGAAAGTCGAAACTCTACCCGATTCCCTACCCGTAATCATCGTTGACTTCGATGACCAACCCATGTGGTCAAGCACTAGGACCTTTGCTCCAACACCTAGTGCTACTATTATTCAACCCACTCTTGCCAACAACTTCGTTATTAAGGGTACCTACATGAAATTGATTCGGGATAATCAATTTGATGGGAGAATCCTGTCTAATGCCGAAGCCGGGTATCCAGGTGTTGCCAATGTTGTTGCTAAAACTTGCTTGTTATGCAATCTCTTACGTGAACTTCATACGCCACTTTCGTCTCCTACGCTTGTCTATTGTAAGAATGTAAGTGGTGTCAACCTCTCTTTTAATCATGTGCAACATTAACGCACGAAGCATATTGAGATTAACATTCACCTTGTTCGTGATTTAGTTGCCACTAGTCATGTTCGTGTTCTCCGTGTTCCATCTCATTATCAGTATGCCGATATCTTCATCAAATGATTGCCTACTGCTTTGTTTGATGAGTTTCGCTTCAGCTTAAGTGTTCATTCTTTTTCCGCATAAACTGCAGGAGGCTGTTAACGGATATTTACGATGTATAGTCCATTATTAGTTTAGGCTTGGATTCTTGGCCATTATTATGTTATATGTAGACTATATTGTAATTCATTATGATTAAATTAAAGCAATAATATTAGTTTGCATTATCATCAATAATCATGACTAAGAATACAAAACCCGACATGAAACTTGTTTTCAACATATACGTATACTTTATATGTGCCATAGTCGTAACAAAAAGTGAAACCAAAGAAAATGAAGAGGTCGGGTAATTAGGGGACCAACGAGTACATAGTGAAACGAAATTCCATTCTCGAAGACATGCACATTATCATTCATAATTAACCTTGTTGAATATATGTATGAAACTTTAGAATAACTCACCATCGTTATATGTGGATCTTGTGTACCAAGTTTGATTTACCAACAAGTTGAATCGTGCATAATGAAACAACTTTTATATCACACTAAAGTGTGATCAGACTTGACCTCACTCTTTAGTTTCTTTTCAGTATTTGTGGTATCTCCACTCATCTAAAAGCTAGTTTGAGGTCGTTATTAGTATATTGATATAACAAATTAACTAAATTAACTGCTAAAACATATTATATAAATGTTAAATGTTCTATTTTTTTATTTTTCCCCCCACAATTTACTATATATAAATAAGAAATATATATAGAAGTATCTCAATATGAATTTTAGGCATTTCATAAGCATAACTAGGTTAAAGTTATATTAAATTGGGTTATGACCTCGTGATTTTGAAGTAGACTTAGTTTTGTTTGGTGCAACTTGATGTAGTTTTATACATCCACTATCAAAAGATCGCATCTTTTTTTCATTGTCATAGAAATAATCATGAAATGCACCCGACCTTCGAACACTACAAGAAACAGGAGAACAGGCGTCGACACTTTTTCCATCGACAATATGTCGACGGCATCACGCGCTAAACGACAAAAAAAACGCTTGACCGAGCCCCACTGCGTTGAATTTTTCATAATCGTATTTTCCCGTCGACATGTGTCGACGGGAACAATTTAACATATTTTTTTGGCCTCAATAGTTCACCAAAATTGGGCGCGAAATTTACCCGCTAATATATTCCCGTCGACTTGTCGACGGGAATATATTAATCACGTTTTTTTCCACAATTAACGTGTGATTAAGCATAATAATTTTTTGTTTTGAGAGTCCCGTCGACATGTCGACGGGATTATATTACTAATTATAAATATTTTTAATAAATGGGTAAAATATTGGGCGGGATTTTTCCCGCGTTCTTTTTCCCGTCGACATGTCGACGGGAATATATCTTCAAAAATCAGGCTATATATATCCTCACCAATACATTCCCGTCTCATTTTTTTTACCTATATATACAATCTCACAAAATTATTTCCGTCTCATTTTACACATCTCACAAATAATTCAATCGTCAATTCTTACACGACACACATGACTTGGCGTGGTTGCACAGTTGAAGAGGAGTACTCAAAAATCTTGTCACACGAGCTCCTCTATAATGAAGTTATGTTAACTTTTGGTCATGCAGTTTATGAGGAATATGGTTCTTTTAAGAACGTTGAACCGTGGATGAGAGACAAGATTATCGAATGGTGTAGGAAAAAGTCGTACTACAAAGAGTATATGGACGAGCTAGATGCTGCTGAAGCTCAAGCTGCTGCTGAAGCTCAAGTTGTTGCTGTTGGAGGTGACGACGAAGCTGAAAGTATGTTGGAAACCAAACTTGATAATCTGGGAAATAGGGTCACAAATCTTGAAGCTACGTTTGCACATATCAAGGAAATGAGAGCAAGGAAGGGAAAAGATGGTGCGAGTTCGAGTAAAGCGGGAAGTAGCCGCAAAAAAAAATAAACGGGTTGTTTCGTTTGATCTGTTCTTTTAGTTGTCGAGTTGTTTAGTTTGAGTTATTTCGTTTGGTTGTCGAGTTGTTTAGTTTGAGTTGTTTCGTTTGGTTGTCGAGTTGTTTAGTTTGAGTTGTTTCCTTTGGTTGTTGAGTTGTTTAGTTTGGTTGTCGAGTTGTTTAGTTTGAGTCTGTATGAAAATGCATGTGGTTAAGAACTCTTGCTTGTTTTAAATAAACAGTTTGCCTTTGTGTTTGATAATTATTGCTCCTTCAGTTCTATTATTTGTGCGTACAAATTTAAAATATAAAGGACGTTCAACATCAGTTACCACAACAACAACATTTTATTAAACAACAACAACAACAACAACAACAACAACAACAACAACAACAACAACATTTTATTAAACATCAATAACATCAACAACAACAGCAAACAACAGCAACAACAACGATAACAATACTACATATGAAATTTATCCATGTCACCTAAAAGGTCACGGAGTATTGCATCCGACTGACATGCGTGGTCGTGGTTGGGATATGTTGCCATGTCAAGTTTTGCCTCCAGCACCCTTAATTTTGTCTCTAGCACCTGTTTTTGTGCCTCCAACATGTTTATTCTAAGATTTTTTTCATGACAGTTTGAGCACCTTTTTGGAGCAGATCCAGAACCGCTTGATGTTGAAGCTCCCAGAGAACCGATCATCATTTTGGCGAGTCGTTCTTCCTTCCATAAAAAAAATTACATCCATGGTCTTCTGTCCCAGGCTGTTAAAGAGTAAAAACTATTATTTTTAACAACTAACCAAATTATTTATATAATACACGAAAAAATATGTAATTGTTCACCTGCGAGAAAGGACACGCATAGTATAGTTTACCACGGGAGTAAGATTTACACGATTCTCGCAGAATCATGTTTCCTCGTTCACAAGGACAAGGAAAAGCTTCAAATTCTGCCATCTTCTTCACCATGATAACAGTGTATGTTTGTGGTTGTGAGGTTGAGTGGTTGAATCGTGACCGGGGTGGCCCGATCTACAAGTTGAGGTGATAAAAGGTGGTGGCCAGAAAAAGATTCCGGCGGCCGGAAAATGCTGGTGTTGCCAGAAAACAGAAACTGCTAGAGAGAGATAGAGAGAGAGAGATATAGTGAGATGAGTATGTGTGTGTGTGTGTGTGTGTGTGTGTGTGTGTGTGTGTGTGTTTATATTATGAGGATAAGGTGTTAGGTAGAAAAAAAAGTTGTTAGGTAGAACCATTGCATCTCATGTATAACCATTGCATCTCGACTCGTTCGTTTAACATCTCATGTATAACCATTGCATCTCGACTCGTTCGTTTAACATCTCATGTAAAACCATTGCATCTCGACTCGTTCGTTTAACATCTCATGTATAACCATAGCATCTCGACTCGTTCGTTTAACATCTCATGTATAACCATTGCATCTCGACTCGTTCGTTTAACATCTCATGTATAAACATTGCATCTCGACTCGTTCGTTTAACATCTCATGTATAACCATTGCATCTCGACTCGTTCGTTTAACATCTCATGTATAACCATTGCATCTCGATTCGTTCGTTTAACATCTCATGTATAACCATTGCAATTATTTAAATTTAGTTTATTAATTTTATAAAACTTATTTTTTAATATTTTATAAAAGTATTTATAATAAATAAATTTTTTTAATTATATTAAAGTAATTTTATAAAAGTATTTATAATAAAGTAATTTTATAAAAGTATTTATTATAAATAATTTTTTTTAATAAAAGTTATTTTCCCGTCGACGGGAATAAAACCGCCAAAATTTTCGTGAAAATTTAATACGTCCCGCCAAACGCAAACGACAAAATAGCGTAATAGTACCGTCGATTAGTAATAATATAAAAAAATTCCTTTCTAGTCCCGTCGACATGTCGACGGGATAAAAAAAGTTATAACAAAACTAGATCTGATCAAATTATTTGTCATAACTTAGAAAAAAAAATAAACCATCGATTGTATCTTCTTCTCCGGCGATTGTACTCCACCACAGCACTCCACCACCACCACTCCTCCACACCACACCACCTCCACCTCCACCCCAACAACACCACATTATACCACCACCACCATCACAGCGCTCCACCCCAACAACACCACCACATTTACCACCACCACCACACGAGCACCACTGTGCACCACCTTCCCCTCTCATTTGTTTAATTCTTCCCCAACCCTTCACATGTTTAATTCTTCCCCTTCTTCCCCCCCCCCCCCCCCCCCCTTTCTTTCTTGAAAAATAAACCATCGCAGGTACTTTTTTGATTTTTTGATTTTTTGATTAATTTTTTATTTTTTTATTTTTGTTATTGTTTTGTATTAATTAGTTTAATTTAAGTGTTAATTTTGTATTATTATTATTTTTTTTTAATATAGCTGAGACCCGAGACCACAGCCGAGAGCCCGAGACCACAGGTAACGTGTCTCTTTTTTTATTTTTTTATAACTTTTGGTTTCCCGACGACATGTCGACGACAACAGTTTTTTTTTAAACTTTTGAGATATAAATGTGCTCTCTTTTAATGTAGCCCGAGCCCGGGACCGCAGCCCGAGACTGCAGCCGGAGGTCACAGCCAGTGCCCGAGACCACAGCCGAGAGCCCGAGACCATAGCCGAGAGCCCGAGACCACAGCCGAGACAGTATGTTGTTTTTTTTCGTATCCGTATTATTTTTTACATATCAGTATATATAGTATGTTGGACTTTGGTTAGTATATTAGGTTTTGATATACTATGTTGGACTTTGGTTAGTATATTAGGTTTTGATATAAAAGGGATTGTTGCGGATTGTGAAATGTGATTAAGTATTAGTTTACGACACAACCAAGGTCGGTTGTGCTCATTGTGTACCCACGGTGTAAATAGCACCTTGGGGGACTTGGTATTGAACTAGCCGTAGGATATTGGGTGGGTTGGCCGAAGGTGCAAATATTAAACTAGTATTTAGTTTAGTTAGTAGTTGTAGATATTCCGTTTGGTTAGTTGTTTGGTTGCGTTTGGTTAAATGTTAGTTGGCGTTTGGTTAGTATTTTAAAAATGTGAAGTTAGTATTGGTTAAATATTATGGCTTAGTTGGCGTTTGGTTAATATATATGGTATACTACTTTTAATATATTGGTTATGTTTTGCGTTAGAATTTTTGCGGATTGATTATGTTTCTGCTTATATAACGGGCTTATGGTTTGTTTGGTTTTCGGCTTATGTTTCACAAGCTTAGTTTTTATGGCTTATTTTGAAACTTTTTAACTTAAATAGTTTCAAAATAAGTAAAAAAAAAAAAAAAGCTTATGAAACATAAGCCGAAAACCAAATAAGCCATAAGCCCGTAGATCTATTGTTTGGTTTTCGGCTTATGTTTCATAATAGTTTCAAAAATAAGTCACAAAATCAAGTTTCAAAATAACAAAATAGTTTTATGAAACATAAACCGAAAACCAAACAATTGTTTATAGTCTAATTGTTTAACTTAAAATATATGCTATTGTTAGACTTTTGTGAATGTTTTAGGATTTTAGTGATTAATTTCGGAAAGTCCCCGTCCGAAGTTAATCATCCTATAGAAAATCCGTCCGAAATTAATTTATTAGAAATTAATTTCGGAAAGTCCCCTGTTTGGGACTGCTTTTTGAATGTTTTGTCTCATTTAGGATATGGATGCGTATAATTGATTTACTATTTGAGATGATTTCGACAGTGTTTCTCCTTTACTCCTACGAATATGTCTTTAATGCACATATTTGGGGAGTTGAGAGGAAATGCTGCCGAAATTTTCTCAGATAGTAAATCAGTTATACGCATTCATATATGAGATGAATCATTCAAAGAGTGGGTTAGGATTGCCTTCCATAGTTGCACTAGGTGAACAAAACAACTTTCCTTTATTCCATGGTTATATGTGTTTATGTTTCGAATATTTTGAATGTGTAATAACTAAGAGTTGAACAAAACAATATGCAGTTATGATACTTGATAAGAGTTGGACCCGTTTAGACAGTCGTGTTTCAAAAGAGTTTTTTGATGGTCTTGCCGCATTCGTTGAACATTGCAAGCCGTTATTGAATAGTTACGGCAGCATAAAATGTCCATGTCGTCTTTGTTGTAATGTTCCATGGGTATCTCTCGCCTTACTTAAAAGCCACATAAGCGAAAATGGGTGGGACCCAACTTATACACAATGGCATGAACACGGTGAACCGGATCCTCTTCCTATACAAGATAACACAACACAGTGTGAGATGAGTGACATGCGTGCGTGCATTAATGATATTTTTGATATTCCTCCAAATAATGAACAAAATGAGCCAACTCTTCCAAATATTGGCGAGACAAGTAACGAGCCAGCTCAAGCAACGACACCTCCTGTACGTAACGAGTATGAAGAGTTACTTGCCAGTTCCACCCAGCCTCTTTACCCGGGTTGTGACTTTATGACAACCTTGGATTTTATGTCAAAGTTTACGCATCTCAAGGTCAGCGGTAAATGGAGTGATACTTCATTTAACAATACGCTAAAATTTCTCCAGGAGGTATTTCCTCCCATGTTAGGTTACAATCTCCCACCATCATACTCTGCTATAAAAAAAAAAAAAAAACATTTAAAAAGGTCGGGTTAAGGTATGAGTCGATACATGCTTGTCAAAATGATTGCTTTTTATATCGGGGGACTGGTGCCGAAGATTTGGAGTATTGTCCGGTCTGTAAAACGAGTAGATGGAAAGACAAGAACACAACGGGGAAGAAAGTTCCTAACAAGGTGTTGCGTTACTTTCCTATCATTCCTAGGCTACAACGTTTGTACAAATCTATTCACACCGCAAAACATATGACTTGGCATGCTACTGGAAAGTCTACGGTAAACGGTATGATGCAACACCCGGTTGATGGTGAAGCATGGCAGAAGTTTGACAGCGGTAAATATTCGGAATTTGCTAACGAACCGAGAAACGTTCGATTAGGGTTGGCTGCTGATGGTTTCAATCAGTTCGGCAACCTTAGTCAGACTTACAGCATGTGGCATGTTATCTTAACAACATACAACTTGCCTCCGTGGTTATGCTGAAAGAGACTACTTTGATGCTGACGTTGTTGATTCCTGGACCTAAATCACCCGCGAAGGACATTGATGTTTACTTAAAGCCTTTGATTGATGACCTTCAGGAATTATGGAAAATACCAGGTGTCCCGACTATGGACGCTGTTACAGGCAAAGTATTCAACATGAGAGCGATGCTTTTATGGACCATCAATGATTTTCCTGCTCGTAGTAGTTTGTCAGGTTGGAGTGGGCAAGGTTACTACGCATGCCCTACATGCAAAGTAGGCACTTCGGCTACGCGTGTGATAAGCAGAATAGGTTATGTTGGCCATAGAAGATTCTTAAAAAAAACCATAAATGGAGGAGGGATACTACTACATTCAATGGTGCACCTGATTTTACAGATCCTCCTAAAAAAGATACTCCGGCTGATATCTTGACTCAACTTGCAATATTGCCCACACGTTTGCCGGGGAAACATCCAGATTATGGGGGTGGGGAGATAAAACGTAATACTACAACCGACATGAACTGGACTAAACGGTCTATTTTCTACGAGCTTGAATATTGGTCTTCTCTTACTCTAAAACACAATTTAGATGTCATGCATATCGAAAAAACTGTGTTGGAGAGTATCTTGAACACTTTGTTAATGAATGACAAATCTAAAGACACCGCTAAGGCAAGACAAGACTTGCAAACTTTGGGCATTCGACAGGAGTTGTGGCTCGGAAACAAACAAAACGGGAAGTGCTCGAAGCCTCAAGCTAAGTACTCCCTCACACCCGATAAAAGAAAACTGTTCTGTCAATACATCAAAACAATTAAACTGCCAGATGGGTTCAGATCCAAGTTCAAGTCGAAAGTGACCAAAGATGATAACAATATAACGGGCATGAAGTCTCATGACTGTCATATAATGATGCAACGGTTACTTCCTTATGGACTTCAGCAATACCTGGACACACCGACTTATACACCATTAATCGATCTATGTTCATTCTTTAAGCAAATTTGTGCCCGAATTTTGATGGTGAATGACATGGTGAAAGCTAAAGACCAGTTGATCAAAATTTTGTGCAGTCTCGAGCAAATATATCCTCCTGCTTTTTTTGACATTATGATTCACTTGGTTATGCATTTACCTGAAGAGGCTCTTCAAGGCGGGCCTGTTTCATTTCGGTGGATGTATCCATTTGAAAGATACATGAAGAAGCTAAAAAACTATGTACGAAATAAAGCTAAGCCGGAAGGTTCAATAGCGGAGGGTTATGTTGCAGACGAAGCATTAACTTTTTGTTCTCGTTATTTTCGGGGCAAAATTGGGACGAAATTTAATCGTCCCACTGCATCTCAGGGTTGTCCTCGCCCAACAAGTGATTTCCAGGTGTTCCGATCACTATGTAAAACGTTTGGTAAAGTGAGAATTATTCGGTTAGGTCTCCAAGAAATGAAGAAAGTGATATGGTATGTACTTCACAACAGTCCTGAGATCGACGCGTATATGAACGAGTTCGAGAGGTACGCGTTTTTATTTTGAAATTTCTTTTTCCCAAGTTATCTTTTCGATTAATTCTAATATCATGTCCATTTTCAGTGAACATCCTGATAGCGACATGCAACAAGAATTTCCTAGATGGTTTCAGACGAAGGTAAACTTATTATATGTATTTCCTTGTATAAATAACGACTATATATATTACTCATCTCCATCTATTCTTATCTTTGTTCATAGATCGGTAAACTTTAAACAGACAATGACCCAAGTTGTACTCCCGACTTATTCGCTTTGGCTTGTGGACCATTATCGACCGTAACCTCAGTTCACTCTTGCGTAGTCAACGGTGTGAAGTTTGTTGTACACAGCCGCGATGTAAAACGTACAACTCAGAACAGCGGAATTTGTTCTCCTGGCAAGAAGGAAGGAGAAATGTATTATGGTCAGCTAGAAGAAATTCTGGAGTTCGCATATACCCAGTTCAAAGTTGTGCTGTTTCGAGTTAAGTGGTTCGACTTGGTCAAAAGAGGTAGAGTCGAACGTCATAACACTAGAAACAACATGACACAAATTTGGGCATGTAGCACAGTGTTTGAAGATCAACCTTACATTCTCGCAACACAAGCAAAACAAGTCTTCTACCTTGAAGATCCTGCCAGACGACCACTCCATTGGAAGGTCGTCCAAGAAGTGAATCACAACACAACCTGGGATGTCATTGTGGCAGAAGACGATGATGATGTGATACATGGCAACAACTCATCGAATCTCCAACTGTCTGCTAATTTGAATGATTTGGCATTTGAAACCTTAAATATCGATGGTCGATCAACGTTAGTTGAGGCACCACCACCAATCATTCATGTTGATGACGACGATGAATTTATTGATGATGAGGACGACGATCCTTATGATTTAGCAGACTCTGATGCAAACAATTCTGATGATGAAGTTGAAGATGCGACTCATGCTGTTTATGATAGTGATGTAGATGTAGCAGATTGATCTTAAATTGTAACTTGTAAAACGACACTTAGCTTATTTGAATGAAATTGTTATGGATTGTTTAAATGTGTATGTATTTGAATGTGTGCATGCTTATGTTAATTTGTTCCCGAATTTCTATATGTTAATTCAACTTGTACTTTTACAGATGGCAGCAGTAGCGCGAGGTCACGGTGGTGACGGTGCCGATGACCCACCACCACCTTATCATTCGACAGGGCTTCATGAACCGACTCGGGGTCAGTTATTTTATTTTCCTTTTAATTATATCTTTATATTTAATTCTTTGAATGTGTACATTTATTTAAATTTGTTTAATTGTGTATATTTGTTTAAATTTGTTTGCAGGAATTCTTCGACTTGCAGACCCACATGCGCTCACCCGATTGGAAAACCATTTCGGCGGGCCTCAATGCGTACATTGCTAAGGTCTACTCCGACAACAAGGGCACGATGAAGAGGGTTTACTTCGACGGGGAGGGTGGGCCTGAAAAAGTGGATGAGATACGAAGAAACCCTCCTCCGAACGTCGAGCCATCTGTGTGGGAGGAGCATATCAAGTTTTACATGAATGATAAGAACCTGAAGCGTGCTGCTGTGAACAAGGAGAACCGAAAGAAGTTGAAGGTGTACAGCCGCCACGGTTCCAAGTCATTGGCCGCTATTCGCCACGTCTACGTAAGACACATTTTATTTTTATACAAGTATTTTATTTTTATAAAATTATTTAATTATAATTATATAAAAGTAATTAATTTTGATTTTATAAAAGTATTTAAGTTTAATTAAAATAAATATGGTGTTTGATTTGCCATTTTTAATTTGTTTCATCTTATATATATGCATGTGTGTATACAGTTTGAGAACAACAAGGACAAACAATACCCGTCACTCATCCAGTCGTTTTACGACACACACTACGACAATGATGGTATGTGGTTGCAGGATGAGGCTCGTGTTCAATATGTAAGTATCTTTTTTTTTTTTTTTTTTTTTTTTTTAATTTATTATTTATTTATTTATTTCCCCAAACACGCACTTTAATGATTCATTGAAACATAATCTTGCAATTAACCCGATATATATATATATATATATATATATATATATATATATATATATATATATATATATATATATATATATATATATATATATATATAAATTTTCTCAATTTTTTTCTCAATTAAATAGGAAGAGATGGTCCGGCTGCAAGATCTGGGAGCGAATACGCCAGAAGGGGTGGCGTACACGGAGGAGCAGATACTTGCAATGTTTTTGAAGGGCAAGCAGCGGGGCCACATCGCCGGACGGGGTAGGGTCGTACCCGGGCTCTCCAGGCCACCGTTACCATACACCCCGCCTCCACCTCCAGGTATGTACAGTTTGATAATATATTAATTATAGATTACTCGATCATGACACAAATTAAGTATTGCAATAGATGTTTTTTAATTTTGATTATTTCATTTTCAGAATACGCTGAGATGGAGAAAAAGCTTGCTGAGGTCGAGAAGAAGATTGCTGAGGCCGAGGAGAAGAGCCGTCGAGAAGCTGAAGAGCGTAAGACCTTGAAGGCGCAGATTGATTTGGTCACAGGTTTTATCTCCTCCAACCCGCGATGGAACGAGTATGTTAGTCAGGCGGGTTCTCAGCACGTGGATGGCTCAGGCAGTGGCGTTGGAGGTAGTGGCTCAGCTAGAGGGAGCGGGAGTCGCAGAGGCGATGAGGATGGTTCTGGCGATGATGAGGGTCCTACTGATGATCACGAGTGATTTTGGATGTAGAGGTACAAACTTGGGTATTTTGTGTTGTACTTATGCTTGAAACAATATTTTGGCGACCCATATGTTAGTATTGTATAGTTTAACCTTTTGGCGACTTGAACGTCGCGGATATTAAAACATTTGTGGATATGGCAGCTAGGTTTAGATATTACCACACCCCGTTTTGTAGACTTTATATATTTTTATGCATTTTGAGGGTGTTTAGCGATATTTTGCAAGTGTTATAGCCGATGGCGAGTTATACGTTTAGGACATGTTGATATTAAGTGGTTATAGGTGCTATTACAGTTACAGGTTTTGATAGATTTTTTCCGAAAAATCCGGAAAAAATCTGGAAAATTGCAATATTTGCAGCCTGCTGTTAGCAGGATGGTAATAATGATACCGTCGACGGCATCATTAAACCATAAATATTGGGTATTTAAAATACCGTCGACATGTCGACGGTATCATTAAAACAAAAATATTGTTTTTAATATTATGTCGTTGACATGTCGACGGCATAATATTAAAAACAATATTTTTGTTTTATTGATACCGTTGACATGTCGACGGTATTATATAAAACATAATTATAATCAACTAACTAAAACGTTAATTAGGTATATGTTCCCGTCGACATGTCGACGGGAAGAATTTGACGGACATCAAATTCCTTTGACTGGAAAACGATGTAGGACCCACAGTGTCGACGGTGATTGTCGACGGGAACACTGTTCCCGACGAAGCACAGCCGTCTTTATGTTCCCGTCGACATGTCGACGGGAAGGCATGATTCCGTCGACATGTCGACGGAAAGGGCGTAAAAAAGTCGCCGGGGAAAGCCTCGTTTGTACTAGTGGAAGGAAAATCTTTCCTCCACTTGTGCCTAGGTACACAATTTCCTCCATCAAAAACTATCACAATCTTCATATATTTAAATTAAGGTTGCGTTCGATTTTTCAGATGTTTTGTGTCTGATCCGCAAAATCATGTTTTTGAAAAAATAAAAGAAGGTGTGGGTATGAAGTCTTTAAGATATAAGAAGGGATAATCAGACAAAAAATTAATCTACTAATTGAAAAGGAAAAAAAAAAAAAATTGCATCTTATGTCTAAACATAAACAAACACATTTCTTTCATTTTATCTTTTCGCTTGCAGACATAAGAGGAAAAAACAAACGCATTTCTATCATTTACTCTTTCCGCTTGCAGACATAAGAGAAAAAACAAACGCACTTCTTTGATTATATTTTTTCGCTTGCAGACTAAAATGAAAAAAAAATGCTTCTTTTAAAAAACAAACACTGCTAAGTCGTATTTAATATAATTGACCCTTAGAGATTGTTATAAAATGAAATATTGATAGTATTGTAAAATTGAAAATTTGAAAACATTTAAACTAAACACCGGATATGTAATTCGTTTTCCTTTTATATTTACAAGAAAATTCTTTAGTGATAGAGTTTCTAGTGACACATAAATAAGTCACTAACTCTAATTTTCTTACTTAAAAGGGTGGGTAAAAGATTATAATTTTGAGATTTAATGACATTTTTTCGTAAAATATGTGTCCCATGAGGCAAAAAATATATACTTACACTTTCTTTGTGTTATAGGGGAGAGCAATAAAACCGAAAACCCGAAACAAAACCGAAAAACTACCCCAAGAAAAAACCAACCCAATTCTAAAACTGATGCTGCAGTTTTGGTTTTTGAAAAAACCAAAAATTTTGGTTTGGTTTTTAGTTTTATACGAAAACCCAAACCGAAAAAACCGAACCAACCTATACTAATATTCATAAAAACTAATTAAAAATATAAATATTAGTTTTGATATAAACAAAAACCAAAATCCAAAACCTAAAAAACACTTGTATTAGATATTTTGTAAAAAATGTTTATTTAGCTAACACTACGTAAAATTATTATTATTATTATTATTATTATTATTATTATTATTATTATTATTATTATTATTATTTTGCACATCTCCTCTTCATATACATGTTATATAATCCTATTATTTTTACTACAAAATGTTCACCTTACTTTATAGGATTTCTTGATTTAAGCTGTAAGTGTTGAAAAAATATCCCGGATGTTTGAAATTTTGATAATAATTTATTAAAAAGTTTGGTTTTATGAAATGTCAGTTTTGAAACTCATATAAAAGTTTTCTAAATATTATAGATACTTGGATTTTCAGATATATAAAGTTTTATCTGAAATTTCAGATATCCAAATTGCAAAACTTAGATAAAATAATGGGACTAACATAAAACCATTATCGCAAATTTTGAATATCCAAATCTGTGATATAACTAGTTACTGACAAGTCCTTTAAATTATTTAAATTAACAAAAAAAATTATTGTCGAAAATATCTCATTTGATATTTTCGCGTTTGGCCTCAAACAATCTTGAGACGGCTATGATAGCATCGTAATTGCATTTACCTTTTTGACAAATCTTTATATTTTAGACAACTTTGTATAAATTCATACGGTAACTGTTTGTTAAAGTGATTTCAAACATGTAGACAAGATGACCTTCTAATGAAAAAAATCAAAAACCGAAAAAATCAAATTGAACTTTTGGTGCGAGGTTTAGTTTTAAAAAACTTAAAACTGAACTTTAGGTTCGGGGTTTGGTTTTAGCAAAAAACCGCTCCATGCTCACTCGTGTTATTATAAATAGACTTTTAGTTACTTCACGTTTATCTACACTTTTTAAATGCAAGAGAAACAAGTAAAATTTTAGTGATTTTTATTTCTAGCTTTGGTTGACACTTTTATATACTTAGTGACACTTTCTCCTGTGTGTCACTAAATGACAATTATTTTGTATAAACCATTACACTGCAATAACTAGATTTCTAAAATTTCAATCCTAAGATATCAAGTCGAGCTCACTTGAACAATATATTGGAAAGACTCAATCAAGAGTGTTAACTCTCTAAAGATACAGATTTTAATCAGTTCTCTAGGAGCACTAGTTAGCCAAACTTAGTTATGATCATTATTTTTGCTAACAAAAAGCATGATATGGTTCATCTTTGTACAAATACAATATAAGTAGACGTAAATTTAGGTTTTCAATATAAGAAAATAAAAATAAAATTATAAGAAAAAAAAAAATGAGAATAATGGTGTGTTGGGTGAAAGTGGAAATGTCTATTCTCCAATCACTGTGGAAAAAGTTGTTTCTTTTGAGTAAAGACTCAATAATGGAAGACTTGACACTAACATAGTGGCCAACTAACTATTGGACTTAACCATATATAGGAACCTATGTTTAGCCAACTTGGGGAACCTACTTCTTTTCTAATTAACTTTTTTCATTCAAAATCATAAAAGTGGTTTCAAATAGCTTTATGTAATGGGCACAATCTAAAAGGAGCATATTTGCTCTAAACCAAGGGTACATGGCCATGTTATGGGCACATATTATATGCTTTTTACAAGTGAAATATTGTGTGTACAGTTTGGTCCATTGCGCAATCAAGATCATGGCACTTTTGTCATTTAAAGTATCTCAATTAGTGTTTAGAAAGGTTTATGCATACTTCACTTGAGGAAATTCTGGGTTGGTTTTATACGATGATTCTCGTATTTTATTCGAACTTAAAACCATACGTTGATACGTGTATGAGAATCGTGTATATGTTGACATGTTGTCACTATTAGTTGTGCATGTTATAATATTATTTCGAGTTTGCTTGGGGGGGAAAAAATCGAGTTTGCTTGTAATTATCTATTTTTCCGTCTTTTGAGCAACGCGTAAAAGGGGCATGTCTCAACTTTTGGTGATGTTTCTGTATTTTGCAAAGGAAAAAAAGCTTAAGTATTGGTACACTGTACATACATAGCCTAGCTTCCGAAACCATGGGCTTAGCTTTTCGGGATTGTGAGGGATTTCTGTCAAATGTTAACTTGTGATTCGGAGGGTCTACAAGGGTCTTTTAAAAGGTCAAATCTATGTCCTTTATGAACACGCTTTTAAAAGGGTATGTGACGACCGTTGCCATCGTTTTCTTTTAGCCTTAAAGTCACTAACTTTCCTTAGGACATGATGGATTCTCATTATATAAAAAAAAGTCAAAAAGTTATAAAGGTATGTTCTTTAATTGTAAATGGTACAACTATCAATCAATGAAACATGACTCCATGAAAAACACCAATAAACTGGGCCAATCTCTAAATGGGTCTGGACTCTGGACTTTAAATAAGGTCAAATCTATTAACATGTTTAATCTTCTTCATAAGTTCCAGATGGGCTTTCATTTATGGACTAGAAAGCCCATTTTTAAGTGTTCACTTAATCTTAAAATAAAAAAGTCATGGTTTTATCGAGCCCACTTAAAGAAAGCCACCTGAATTCTGTTAAGATTACTATAGAAACGAGTAGGGAATCGGTCCGCCGCATTGCGTCGGGGCGTTGTAGTTGTCGGGGAGTTTAGGTAACATTTTAAGATAGAATATCAGTCTCGTTATTGGAGTGATGTATATGTTTGTTTGTAAGTAAAATAGATAACGTTTTTGTTTTCCAAAATTTTGCTTTGGTAATCTACCTAATATAAACAACAACGCATACAACAATGACCAAAGAAGATAAACATACAATGTAACATGCAAGAGCTAAATGGGAAAACAAAAAAAAACAGCATCTCCAAATATATTACAAGAGCTTATCACCGTATTTTGTTTTGGCAATGGGCCAACAATGTTGGGTTACTGCACATGTAATGGCATTGGATTGGGCTGTATGTAGCAGGCAAAAAAAAACTGTGTATAACCCACGTTACTAAGCGACGTCGTATTAAATGATAATTAATATACATAGTAATTACTGTCCATAGTTGAGTTCGTTTATATCAAATCTGACCACTAGTACATGTCAAATGATAAGATGATCATTCTAACATTTTGTATTTTGAGGAGGAAAAAAAAAAAGGCAACTAAGTCTAATCTTTTACCCAACTAGTAGCTCATTTGGTTATAGAAACTTTGTAAGAAAAGAGTTAAGTTTTGCAAAGCGTGCATATTTTTCTGAGTGAATAGTTAGCCAGTCTTACTATTATCTTCCACGTATTGTGCTTGTGAGACGTATCACTATATAGGTGTGTTTGGGAAACTTTTGAAATTATAAGCCCCAGCCCAAAAGTAATCCTCGGTCTCGAAAATGAGAAAATATGTTAAATTACTTAAGAGTTAATTGCACTTTTGGTCCTTGTGGTTTGGCTAAACTACAGTTTTGGTTTCCAAAACTTTGAAAGTGTAGTGATAGTCCTCATTTTGAAGTGTGGCTTGCATTTTTGGTCTCTGGATAAAGTTAAATAACTAAAATACCCTTTGCCTTCTTCAAAAAAGCAAGGGTAATTTGTTCATTTCACACCGATCAGGGACCAAAAATGCAATCCAAACTTTAAAATTAAGACTATCACTGCACTTTCAAAGTTTTGAGGATTTGACCAAACCACAAGTACCAAAAATGCAATTAACTCATTATTTAATTACCCACAAAATATCTCGTATATTATATTATATGATATAAATATCTCATTATATTGATAAAAATATCTCATTATATTAATTTAATTATATGTACTTTTTAGTAATTTTACAATAATAATCTCAAACTTAAACTAATTTGGCAAACAAGTTTATAAATATAAAAATTCTAGTTTCAGCCTCAGCACCAGCCTTAACCCCAGCCGAAACAACTTTAATTTACCTAAATCAACTCTTTCTATTGTTTATGTAACTTGAAGGTAAAAGTTTATTTTCAAATACCGTAAAACGTCAAAGTTGTAAACTAACTCAATAATCGAATATGTAAAGATATATTTTCACTTATAGCTTTCGTAATGTGAATTTCTAAAATGTTTCCTCATGCAGTAAAATATTTTAAACATAAAATTTTCTTACAAATCAGAAAACACATTTAAACATTTTAATCTTATAAATTTTCTTAATTAAATACGGTTATACAATTAATTTAGTGAAACTTTACTTTTTATATTGCTTCAAATATATACCTTGATGAGGACACATTTTAGAACATTCCTACTTTTTTAAATATCATCAATTAATTACTTTAAATTAGATCAAATCTTATTGTATTAAATACTGGAGTTTACTAAGAATAATAGATAATAACTCCAAGAAAATATAAATATCTCATTATATTACGGAGTATATGATAAAAATACCCAAAACTTTATACTAATAAACTTGGTCAATGTGACTTAAATGAGTTGGTATGATGCTAGGGATTTGAATTTTCAACACTAACTTTTTTAGTGCCATTTGGTTACCATAACCAGTTATTCTATATGGAAAGAAAAAATAAGGGGCAATTACATATATACCCACTAAAACTTTCATATTTGCATATATACCCAAAACATGCTTAAACATCGTTGTACATTGTGCATTAAAAACTTGTGTTTTGAGGAAATATGCAAATATTCATGTTTTAGTGGGTATATATGCAATTCCCCAAAAAATAATGATGTTCGTTGGGCCACCACTCAAAGTTATTGGCATCTAAGTATCTACCATTGAGAATATTTAGACTAGTTTAAATTGTAGTAGTATAATTGTTTTGTTTAAATAAAAGATGTATAGCTTGTTGTAATATTATTGATTAAACATTTCTTTTCAAAGTTTATTAAGAACAATTTCCATTTGTCAGTAGGAAAAGTTGCAATAACTCTTAATGTTATAGCCAAATTAAATACATTATATGATGATGTACAATGTCACAGCTAGCAAATTTACGACAAAGTTTGGTATCTTCAAAAATTTTAAAAAATGTAACGCCAAAATAAAAGCAATCAAAGGTAGTCCGTGAAAAACAAAAGAGAAAGAAAAAGAAAAAAAGAAAAAGAAAAAAAATAGAAAAAGCAAAATAATAATATATGTGGTCACAATAGGAAAAGGTGAAGTTAAGGGAGAAAACATTAAACATAATAATGATATGCGGTGGGGGCAAGTAGTAAGTCATAATTATTCAACCCCAAGTCATGAATGAATGGTAACTCACTAACTCACCATTCATTGTTACCATAGTTAATTACCACAAAAATGTCACATGATTTACTCAAAATATGGGTATAATGATGCATAATTGCATATTGTGTAAGAGAAATGATTTAGAGATATAAAAATTTGACTAATTTTATTAGGGGTGAGCATCGGTTCGGGATTGGATCGGACTGATCGGACTGAAGACCGAATTAGCCAAAAAACTAAAATCGAGGACAGGACCGAATATGGTCGTTTCGGTTTGTCTCGGTCGGTCCAGTCCAACAAGGCCAAATAATCTGTTTGTGGTTCGGTCCGTTCGAGTCGTTTGCTCAGCCCTAAATTTTATGCCTAAATTGAAGTGTTAGTGTTTTATTGGTTTATAAAAACGTGGGTCCCTTTATTGTGACCAATAAAATGATGTCACATATATTAGTCATACTAATTAGGCATGTCAAACAATACTCCTTGTTTAATGTTTATACTCTCCCCGTCTCGTATTAAGTGTTCACTTTTAATATATACAAAATTTAAAAAAATCTCATTATCTCGACCAGTTAAATATTATCTTCACTCATTAAAGTCTCATCACATTAGTTAAAATACAATATAAACACTCATTTAGAGACATTCAAAATAGTATTGTAGACATTTAATATGAGACAAACATAATATTAAGCAAGTTTTCATAATGTTAAGAATAATTTCATTTCAAGGAAGATGTTAAGAATAAATCACCTTGTGGTCACAGAGGTATAATTGTGCCGACTCCTGGCTATCAAAAATATAGTCGTTTTGATATTAGTCGGCTCGCAATGTCAAATCGAAAACGCAGATAACCCAAAAAGTAGAGGTGAGTCACAATGAAAATGGTTGAAAATACATTTTTATTTTGTATCATTCTGTGTTTGGAGCGTATAGCATTTTGTAGCCTTTAACTTTTAAGATTATACGCTTGTTTTATATTTTACATATTTTAATTAACTTTACAACTTGTTAACATAAAAAAATCACAGAAAAAAGCTACAACTAAAAGCTTTTCACAATGTTAACTGTTACTGATTTCGTGAAAATATGTGTGTCAAGGATTTAATGTCACAAACTATTGTTCTTCTCTACAAATTTATGTAATAAAATTGAATCTCATATCAACGGATTTTATATATCCATTTTAGGGCATTTGCATGTATATTCCCCCATTTAATAATAACAACATTAGGATACGAAAGAGTTACGATGTAAACACTTAAATCGTTACTCAAGCTATACAATTGTCAAATTAGAGTGTGTTTCAGTGAGAACAAAAATTGAATGCAGAAACTAAGGGCCTGTTTGGTTGCCGGATTTGACAGGATTCGAATGAAAGAAACTTGAAATTCTTTGTTTGGTTACTTATTGTGGGCCCATAATTGGGTATCAAGAATCAGAATAGTTATAAATTTCAATACATGGCACAAAGGTCGGTATCAAAAAAATCAATCGAAATTGTGACATAAAAAGTCAAATATGGTAGGCGTGTAATTCTATTAGCCACTCATATCTTATTATATATATTTTTTAAGTTTTACAAAATTTAAAAATAATATATTTAAGATTATATTAACTTTATTTTTAAACATTTAAATATATAATCATTTATTTTCTCTCTCCTCATTTCTTTTTAAACATTTCTCAAAGAGATGTGTTACACTCACATACAATTTACACAATTTTGTCCACACGCTGGCGTGTCAGGGTGTTGATTGGTTGGTTTTTTGTGGCCCACAAAAAACCAACCAATCAACACCCTGACACGTCAGCGTGTGAACAAAATTGTGTAAATTGTATGTGGATCTAGAATTATTCTCTCTCAAATCCATTGTACATGTATTGTTTTTATTTTTTATTTTTTTATTTTTGTACTTTATTTTAATCGATTTTTCCAAAACTGAAGGTTATTAATAATAATTGAAAAGTTTAGTTTTGTGGGTAATTACTCCATCGTTTCAAATTAATAGTCCACTTTATTTTTTGTAGGAATGTTTCATTTAATTGTCCACTACTAATACTACATCCGTCTCTAAATAAATGTCTACTATTGACTCTTAAAGTCATTTTTTTCAACTTTGACCTTAAATTATTTAATTTGTGTTATATAATACTTGATGAAAATTAAACGAATAAAAATACATTTAAAACTCAATCCATTTATATATTTTGCATCACGCATTACATAACACAAATAAAATTATTTAATGTCAAAGTTAAAAAGGAAAGACTTTAAAAATCAATAGTGGACATTTATTTAGGGACGGAGAATAAATATGAAAGTTAGACCGAGTTACTATATACCTTCATTTGAAATTATTATCACAAACTATAACAAAGATATTAATTAATTAAAAATAAAACTATTATTTTGTTAAAAAGTAAAAAGAAAAAAATAAAACAATAGTTATTATTATTATTATTATTATTATTATTATTATTATTATTATTATTATTATACTCTCTCTGTCTCATATTAAGTGTTCACAATGGAATCTTGCGATGTCTCAAATTAAGTGTTCATATTGTACCTTCAACTAATAAGATAAAACTTTGGGAGGTGATTCACACACTTCAAAATGTTATTGGGACACTCTAATGTACAAGCAGTTGAAGCACGGTGTCAATAGTGTACAAGTATTTAATGTACAAATGGAGTGTCCCAATCAATTTTGAAAGTTTGCAAATCATTTCCCTAAAACTTTAGTGGGTAAAAATAATATTTGATTAGTGGAAAGTTTAGTTAGTGAAATCTCTTAAAATTTTGTGTATTTTGAAAATAAACATTTAATATGAGACGGAGCAAATATATATTTGTTGCAGGAAAACAATTATTTTGAGACGAGGAGACCAATAAAAACTTAGAGACCATTCTATGTGACAGTCATACATAACTTGAAGCAAACAAAAGCCGTTAAAAACAATTGATCCATGTCATCATAAGATAGTACAAAACAAATACCAAACACAAACCCATGAACACTCCACAACTCCAATAAACAAACAAAATAAAAAAAATGGAACCATCTGACATAGAATCAGTTCTAGAATTCTTCAGACAAAACCATCTTTCATTCTCTGAATCAGCACTTCTCCATGACTTATTCCTTAAATCATCCCACGTGCCAACACCTCCTTCTTCTTCTAGTTTCCTCGTACCACCACCACTCCCACCCATCAAGATTCCGCCCACGCGCCGCCCGGAAGGGAATCTTGAAGCACGTCATGCTGGTTCTTCTGATGATGATGATGATCAAGATTTTGTTAGCTTGGGTTCTTCCACTACTGAGTTATGCTCATCAGGTTTTACTTTTTTCTTTTTCTAATATTTGACTTTTATTTTTCTTTAAAAAATTATTACATTATACTATTTCAACATATCCTGTGGTCTACTAGGGACGCAGCCAGAACCAAATATGACTGGATGCACAAAATCTTTTATACCGTAATACTGGAAACATATTTCGAATGACTGGGTGCTTTAAGGAAAAATCGGTGTTTTTTTCAACAATTAACACGAAAAAATCCATAGGTTCCCGGGCACCCGCGGAACCCCTAGCTCCGTCCCTGCTAGTGTTAAAGTATGTTCAAAGTTTTAGAAACCGGAATACTGGTTAGGCTGCGTACATCAGAGTAAAAAAGGCTAAGTTTCCCGGATAACCTGAACTAAGCTTTTATTATGTTTACCTGTTTTTACTTTATCTACATTATATTTATTTAGTTTTAATTGTTAAATTGGTGATGTTTTTTTAATACCCTTTTGGGATTTAGGACCACAATGCCACACATTATCTTTGGTTTGTCTTTATAGCCTTTAATTAATTTATGTCCCTTAACTTTAGGATTCTTGTTTTTTTCTTGGTATGATATTAAATTGGAATGAGATTCTTGTTGTAAACTTTGAATCACAAATTTGGTGAAATAATGGTCATGTTTTCATTTCATTACAGTCATGTATTTGCAGTAACTATAATAAATGGTGCTGACTTTTATGGTCAAATTAGTTATGTTTAGTGTTAGGCATAGAAATAGTTTACTTAAATTCGGAAAATATTAGGTCTACCTATTGAATGCATATGCTGGAGGTCCTTCTAGAAGCAGTCTCTCTACTGTCGGGTTTATCCTGGTGGTAGGGGTAGGATATGTCTACATTTCACCTCCCCCTTACCCTACTCCGGCGGGATTGGGTTTTTGTTGTTGTTGTTGTTGTCGTTATTGTTGTTGTTGTTGTACCTATTGAATGCATATGAATGGTACTAGCAATTTCAAAGCTTATTACCTTGAAATATATTTGAAAGGATCATTGATATTGTGTTTGCAAATTGGCTGTTTGATCATGAAGATTCAAATGTTTCTCCTGTTTCAGTGACAATGTTGATGTTAAAAATAACCTAGGAATATAAAGCTAAAATATTTGATTGTTACTGACCATTAATTATGGTGACTATGATGTTTACAGAATTTACAAATCCATATGGGATCCAGACTGTAAAAGGGGCTAGCTCTCATGCTTCATCTGATAGGTTGTCTCAATTTGGTACGGCTCGTGATTACCATGAGTTTGACATGCAAAATGACTTAAACTGGTATAGGGAGAAAGACGAAGACTATGCTATGCCATCTTTCTTTGACTCGGATCCTTTTGGTGGTCCAAGTGAAGACAAGTTTGTTATGACCTCAGGAAAAGAAAATCTTGAACTCGTTTTTGATCCTATATTAGACCCGCTAGAGAAAGTTAATGGTCTTGATAAAGTGTGGCCTACCTCAACCGGGTATTTGAAAGATGATGCCGAGGTCAAAGATTATTATGAGGACATTAAGTCTCCATCTTTATGTGGCTCATTAAAAGAAATTGTTTTAAATGATCTTGAAGATATTGACCAGAATAGTAAAAGTTGTGATGACACTCTTGTTAGGGATTCTAAAATAACCCATGTCTTACAAAATACTAATAGTGATTATGATGCTGCTAAAGTTGAAGAAGTTGATGCTATTGTGACTAGTGAGGAATCTTTGTTGAATGCGACTGAAGATGAATATGAAGTATTTGATCTAAAAATTATACACAGAAAAAACAGGTTAGTTGACATATTGTTTACTAAATTAAGTATCCATAACTTGTTTTAATGTACTGACTTTTTGAAATTTGTAGGACTGGCTTTGAAGAGGATAAGGATCTGCCGATTGTTATAAACAGTGTGATTGGCGCACGATATGTCGTTGAAGAGTATCTTGGCTCAGCTGCATTTAGCAAAGTCGTTCAGGCCCGTGATCTTCAAACGGGAGTTGATGTTTGTTTGAAGATTATAAAGAACGAGAAAGATTTCTTTGACCAAAGCTTAGATGAAATCAAGCTTTTAAAGCTTGTAAACAAGCATGATCCTGCTGATGAACGCCATATTTTACGGCTTTATGATTATTTCTATTTTCACGTATGCAATAACAAGCACTTTAATAGTTTATGCAATCATTTTGTTAATTTGCTAAAAAGTTTTTTCAAAATTTTGCAGGAGCATCTCATCATTGTTAGTGAATTGCTACGGGCCAACTTATATGAATTTCAAAAATACAATAGAGAATCTGAAGCGGAGCCTTATTTTACAATGCCCAGGCTACAGGTTCGTTTATTAGGCCTAATCTTTGTAGTGGTTGCAAATGGACGGGTCAGTCAGTTGCGTAACAAGTCAAAACAAGTATAACATGGGTAGTTGCGTAACGAGTCAAAACAAGTATAATACGGGTCCAAACGGGTTGGCCGTGGTAGGCTGACCCAATGGCGCTTTTAAGTAAAAAAGATTATCGACTTCATAAACGTATCATGTATTAAATCAGATATAAGATATATACGAAGTATTGTTTATATTATATTTAATTTCTTTTGTTAAAGCAAGTTAGGAGGCTTTTAGAATTCAAAAACTCTTTTGGGTGACTTTTGACCATGTCGACCCATTTGACCCGTCGCAGATAAGATACAAACCATATCGACCCTTTTTGAGAAAATGAGTCCAAATTGCCTCCTTTAGATCCCAACAACCCTTTTCTTGAACGCGAAATGCTGAATTTTATTCAAAACCAGATCATAACAAGACAATGTCTGGAAGCTTTGGATTACTTGCACGGATTGGGAATTGTTCATTGTGATCTAAAGCCTGAAAACATTCTTATCAAAAGCTATAGCAGGTGTGAGATCAAAGTTATCGACCTTGGGAGCAGTTGCTTTGAGAACGACAGATTATCACTGTATGTACAGTCTCGATCTTATAGAGCTCCTGAAGTCATCCTCGGTCTTCCATATAACCAAAAGGTTGATCTTTGGTCTCTTGGTTGTATCTTGGCTGAATTAGCGTCTGGTGATGTATGTTCTTTATTCTCTATAAAAAGAACTTCATTCTTTCCCCATTATACAATGTCCATATTGAATTCTTTTGAATTTATGTGAATTACAACAGGTTTTATTTCCCAATGAAGACGTAGTTTTCTTGCTTGCACGTGTGATCGGAATGATTGGGCCGATTGATACTGACATGCTAATAAGGGGTCAAGAAACAAGCAAGTATTTCACAGATGAATTTGATCTTTATCAAATAAACGAGGTTTGTTTCTTCTTAAATTATATGTAACAAAAAGATCGACAATTGCTTAACTTTAGTACTCGTAACTCATTTATCCTGATTTTATTTATCCAGGAAACAAATCAAATGGAATGCATAACCCCAATAGAAATATCATTGGAGGAACACATACAAGTTTCTGATACATTATTCATTGATTTCATATCCAAATTACTTGAGATTAACCCGAAGAGGCGGCCAACTGCTAGAGAAGCCTTAAAACACCCCTGGCTCACATTTCCATACGAGAAGTGAGCGCGAAAGGGTGCTTATCTTCTTCATTCTTTGTTAAATGTATTTTCGTTGTTCAATCCGTGTTTGGTTTTGTTGTAGATAGAAGTGAGACGCATACACATTATGATGAGATGTTTATTTTTTTTCCGAAAGTAAATACCAAATTGTTACACCATAGATGAACCTAAGTTTTCATACTGAAAATATCAATTTTTTGGCCTATTTACTCATGCATATGTTCGGGTTATGCATTATCTTTAGCATCCGGTGAAATAACAAAAAAGTACATAAAGGGTTTCGGGTCAAACCAGTTCGACCCATTGTCACAAGTACAAGTAATTTACGAGCACATGTTTTGACTTGCAATACAAATGATCGACACCTTTAGGTTTTCTTAAACTATCAAATCGTTATCTTCATAAGCAAATAGTCAATAGTCTTAAAACATGGTCAACATTGTTAACGGGAAGAATCGGTGGTGGTGACCACATTGAAACTGATTAGTGATCGACAGATGGTGTATTTTGTGTCTAAGAGTGTGCTATAAGTATCTGTGTCTAAGTGGGGTATAAGTAAATGGTAAGGTGATAATTATTACGGGGTAAATGTGAGGTGAAATGAGATCATGTGACGCTGATGTAGAACTGATACAGTCTAACCGAAACTTAATGTAGGATAGTCGTTTGGTATCAAGTTATAAATGTGATGTCAATTGGTTACGAAAACTACTTTTTGCATCAGACTCTCCGTGAACTTAATATGGTGACAACTGTTTGGTTGCTACTGCTATGTAAAGTCTTTAATGTCAGTTGGGCATTTTTTAACTTTTACAAAGTTCAGGGACCAAAAGTGTAACATACACAAATATTGAAAATAACCGTTGACTGATCAACTAATAGTATAAATTTTGTGGGACCCGGTTAATTGTTTTACAATGATTTGGCGCGTGAGCCAACTCGCGTTTCTTATTACCTTCTTTAATCATTTTACTCTATTAGCCCCTGAAGTATGATATATTGTCAATAACACAATGATATATTTAAACTTGAGTAAATTACACCGTTGGTCCCTATACTTTTCCCGGATTTCATACGACATCCAAATACGGGAATTATTGCTTTTTTGATCCACGATCGAAAATATATTACACCGCTAGTCCAAAATTCTAACACTCGTTAGTTTTTTCAGTTAAGTCGGCCCTCGCGTGACATGCACGTGCGGACCGACTTAACTGGCAAAACTAACGAGCGTTATTAGCGGCGTAATATATTCTCGATCGTGGATAAAAAAGCAACAATTCCCGTTTTTGGATGTCGTAAGAAATTCGGGAAAAGTATAGGGACCAACGGTGTAATTTACATTTAAATTGTATTATAAGTTTCTTTTACAAATGTAGAAGGATTTTTACACTGGCCGTATGATGTTGATTGCAATGAGCCTCGTATTTTTATGCTAGTAACAAATATGTTGAAGAGTGTCTGTCATTTAGGTATTTTATAAAATTGAAGAAAGGAAAATTGAACCGCAACTAGACTCACAACCAGCATAAAAGAGATAAATCGCGTAACGTAACATTGATGTTTTATAAGCTAATGTAGAATACTCAAATATCATTCACGTATTGCCTTTTTCTTTCCAAACCTTCATCATGTTTCACAATGTTGTCATTATTAAACAAGCACCACGTTGCTTCGCGCTTTAAGCCTTTAAGCACACACACGCGACCAAACACGTACTTATACAAATTAGAAAACATGAGGAACACCTCTGAGTTATGATAAAAACATGAGTCTTAGAATTTGGATAGGGTAGAAGCTAGTCTTAATCAATGACCAACCATGGGCATAACCATTTAGGAGTACACGTTTAGCATTCATGATTGCATACTACTCTCGAAATTAATCCGGCTGAGAAATAGACGCTTCATTAACTGTAGTTGTTATATAAGATCATGATCTAAACTATACAATATATCTTATCATATGACGATTATGGCAGTTAGATTAGAACTCAAACAAGGAATATCTACATATTAATTAGTTAACATGTTGCACGCATGTTACGTGCATGACTACCGGTCTCTGATTAGATAGAGACTTGATAGTTAGACCATCTACTTTTTAATTTAGGATTAATTGCTTGAAAATGTATCATATTTGTCACTTTTTGTTATTGTGTGTACCGAACTTTTATCTTTCTTATTGTGTGTACTAAACTTTTAAATTTCGATTATTATGTGTATTTTATGACCATTTTACCCTTACTTTTTTTCAAATTTTGAAGGGTAAAATGATCATTTTACATGGCTTAATAGTCACAAATAATCAAAATTTAAAAGTTCGGTACACACAATAAGAAAAAAAAAAAAAAAAAAAGTTCAATACATGAAATAACAAAAAGTGGCCAATATAATACATTTTCAAGTAATTAACCCTTTAATTTAATATGCAAAAGAGTAAAGGCAGTTTTACTGGTAGACATCATCTTAGTAGCTTAAAGACCAAAGTGGGATCTTGACGAGTATATGAACAATAGCGCTGATTAATAGGATCGATGTTTCTTTTATAACAAGTGATGGAAAGTGATTAATATGAACATCTACTCAATTACAATATAATGTTTCTTGTATATTCAGCTTTTACAGAATAATCATCCATTAAAAATCATGAAAATAATCTCATTATTTTTTGTGCGTGTAAATAATCATGGTTTCTCGCATTTTAGCTTACTAATCTACACAAGAACGGACCTACATGGGTGTCGGGTACATGGATTACATCTGATTTTTGGTCACATAGTGCAAAAAAAATTAAAAAACTGTTGTTTTTCTGGTATGTGCAACCCCCAAATTTTTATTTGCTACTTTCATTTCTTACAATGTAACTTTAGTTAGCCTAACAATTCTTTTATACTACACCCTTTTTAAAATCATGAGTCCGTCCCTGAATCCACATAGTTAGAGTCTACCGCTACAATACACAAGCGGGCCAATTCCTCTTTAGAGAAGGTTGGTGTGGTCATATAGCAATATAAAAGTTGCTTGCACCAAATAACATTTAGAGGTGTTTGGCTAAGCTTATTTAGTGGGCTTATGAGCTGATTAGCTTATATAAGCTCATAAGCCCAAACCAAGTGTTTGGCTAAGCTTATTTGAGCGGGCTTATGAGCTTATTTATGAGTGTTTTGATAAGCCAAGAAAATAGGGCTTTTTTATGAAGGTCCGGCTTATATAAACTCACCACCTATATAATTTACAATTTTGCCCTCATTCTCTCCACCATCCAATCCACCAACAAATATCTCAATTTTTTTCCTTCTCCTACGCACCTCTGCTACTGCTATAATCTCTTCATGTTCCTCTTGGAACATACCATGTTCTTCCCTCTTTTCATCTGTGAGCTCATCCTCATTCATGTCCTTATCTTTTTCATGAGCCAATAAGCCTAAGCCTACTAAATAAGCTTAGCCAAACATGGCCTTAAACTCAAAACCTCTCACAATTTATTACTTAGTTATTGCCAAATTAGCAAAAACTGTTAGACATTGTAAACCCCGTAGGCTATAATGTTTATTCGTCAGATATTTATAAAGCAATATACATGGAAACCCAGTGGACCCAACCCACAAGTCGGGCTTGGGCCAACTAACTTATTCATCTAATACTTCCCCATAGTCCGAGCAAAGGAATCGCGAAAGCTCGGACTGGAGTAGTAAACTAGACAAGAAAAGGAAAAAAAAACTGTAACACAATAAAAACATAACTTTAGCCGACTCGTAACAAAACCGTACCAATGGTCGACTTTAGTCGAGTGGCACCAACAGTTGGCTAAGTCGACTGGTAACAACACCGTACCAACGGTCGACTTTAGGGACAGGTACCAACGGTCAACTTTAGTCGACTGGTAAAAAAGCCGTACGATCAGTCGACTAACAAACGAACAATAAAACAACTACTGGTATAATTTTTTTTCCAACAATTAAAAAATTAAAAAAAAAATCAAAAATAAATAATTGTGGCTATAATGTTTTTTGTCAGGTATTTATAAAACAATATACCTGAAAACCCTAATGGAACCAACCCACAAATCAGGCTTGGGTCAACTAACTTATTCATCTAATAAAAACCATATCACAAAAAGCTATTCTAGTTATTTGAGATCCATGTCTTATATACATACTTAAAGTTGAAAAACAAGCATTTCACTAATGAAGTGATCACTAGTTATTCTATTCTAAATCTAGACATGTAGCACCACATCAACAAAATAAGTTAAGATTAGGCGTGATAGTTGCCCTTACAACGCGTATGGGTCTTGACCATCGGTGAAGGTGATTACCAATGGTTCCTGACCACTACTAAAAGACAAAAAAGAAAAAGCAAATTGATGGTGGTGACTGCCGATTGAAATGAAAGTGGTGATGGTGTGTTTGTGTGTTACGGAGTATATGACATGTTTATGATTAAGTGTGAATAGGTAATCATTTAGGAAGATTTTGACTATTACATAGGTAAGATTGGATGTAGTGGTGACCACATCACCTCTACTGACTCAAAATATCATCACCTTTTCACTTCGTCACCAACATCACCACCAATATAGACAATCAATATCACCACATAATACCTCGCTTATACCAATGGAGTGTGGAGAGGGACATACGAATTTCGCTCATGTGACATATAGGGTATGTGGTATTGATGTACAGTTTAGGGAAGAGTTTTGTTTAATGACGGGGTTAAGGTTCGGGAAACAATTTGTATCGTCTTTTCAAGAAGGAAATATTTCGTTTAGGAGGCGAGTGTTCTTTTGAATGTAGTGATGGGAAGTTGATATTAGTTGGACAGCTGTTTAAAAAGATTACAAGCGAAGAGTTTAGTTCGTTGGACAACCTTGATGATGTTCAGATTCTAATTCCTCTACATGAATGATTAAAGTTTTATCGATTTGGAATGTAATTCGTATATTTTAATATTTGAACGTTTATCTATTTAATGGGGTTTAACAACATTCAATTTAGTTAATCAAAACCCATTTTGTGTACAAGTGACTCACTTTGAGATACGATATCTCATTCATATTAACTTTATTTTTTATATACTTTAGCTCGTTGCGAATCTCTTTTCAATGTGAACGTCAGTCCACTAACCAACACAAATATTTATAACATATATATATTAAATAATGTCTAAAGTTTTCGTTTTTGCATCACATTTAGTATGTCGAGTGCCTCACTTTGAGCCACAATATCACATTCATATTAACTCTATTTTTGACACTCTTTAGTTTATTGCGAAGCTCCCTTAAAGGAGAACATAATTCCACTAACAAACACAAAAATATATAACATAAACATTTATTAAACTAGTCATTCAGACCCGTGCGTTGCACACGGGCTCTATCTAATTGGTCATAATGTAATGTGTGGTATTTATTTTCGTCATTAGGTTTGTAAGTTGTGATGGTATCACAACTTTTGTAAGCATCGCATGAGTTTAAGATGAATGAGTTTAATTAGTTGTTTGTGAATTTTATATTTACACCGAGTCATTCATACTCGTGCGATGCACACGGGCTTAATCTAAATGTTCGTTAATGTATTGTTCAACACTAATTTTCGTCATTTCATGGGTTGTATATAAGTGTTCATAGCGTAATCTTTGGCACTTATTTTCATCATTATATATCTAAGTTGTGATAGTATCACACATTTTCTAAGTATGACACACATTTAAATAGTTTCTTGACATTAAAAGAGTATATGTGAAGAGACTTTTTTCAAGATGCTACATTTAAAAGAGTCTCTTCACATGTAATTTTTTAATATGTATAAGTTACATACTAAATGTTAAAGGGAGGTTAAACGCATATGGTTCTTTCAAAATAAACGTAACCCTTATATAAAATCGTAACAAAGTGGATTTTCTCTATATTTTGAGATCTAAATTGTGACAATGAATTATCCTTTTGGTTTATCATATCAAATTACGGTAGCTTACATTACTATGCTTAGTTATTAGAACTTTATTTTATCCACAAAAACCATTTAAGTTTCAATATTTTTTATTGTTGTGAAAATCGATCCAATATTGTTAGTATATTTAATTTGTAGCATATTGCATATATAAATATATTTGAAGACATCAATCTTAACATATAATTTTCCTACTCTTAATAACTAATATAACAATTTCATTTTGCCAAATTTGTTTGTCATTCTACAAATGAAACTAAAATCTTATTAAGATAATCAATTAATCTCTATAGTGATATTAACACACCGCAAGACAAAAAACTACATTAAGAGTAAAAATATTAAAATGCACAAACAAAGTGTAGTAATAATTATTGATTAAAAATTAAATGCTCATCACATTATTTTCAAGAAACTTACTTGCTAACGAATCAATAGTATTAGCCCGTTTATCGGTATTACATGAAGTAAAATATTGCATGTTTAATTTGTAAAGTAAATTAATATGAATGCTAAGTATTCATCCCACCGATTGTTGTGGCATTGTTCTTTTTTTTTTGTTGTTCTTGTTGTTGTTCTTCATTGGCCTTTTGCATGTTTTGTTCTTGATACAATTTTTGTGACTTCTCGGTCTTTTTCTTTAATGATTCTTGATGTGCTACAAAAAACAATTAGATATAGTTGATCGTTAGTAACTTAAATACAGTTAATCAATATATTGCATTTTCGATCAAAGTAAAAATGTTCGTGCATGTTTCACTTAATTGATAAAGACAACGATGTGTAGGATCTCTTAAACCATTAGAGAAGATGATGTTACTACCAAACCTCCTAAGCACGATCTTTATGTCCTACATTGTTACACACACAAAACACACGTGAAATTTACATGAAACAATATAAATCAATATGCTAAATAAGTAAGACGATATGATGCTTACTTTACCACCATAATAAGTTGTGGGCCAATGTGCACGCGGTGTGGAGGAAGTTGTGGTTTGTTGTGTGTGATTTTTGACACATTATATAGTTGATAAAATATTTGTAACTTATGGACGGGAAGGTAAAAAGACTAACCACTAATTGGTGTGTTTAATTTATGCATTCATGGCACAAAACACTTCATCTCCTATGTACTTATCCTTATGCATGAGTATTAAATCAATGTACTCACACATGAAGCATCCACATTTCATTTTCAATTCATGAGCCATTTATTATGACCACTTACATTTATAAGGCTACTTAAGCTTTTAGTATATAAGATAGTGTCCAAAGTTTGCAAATAATCATTTTAACATATTTTACCATAAAAACCCCTACTTATCAAACTAAATTAATTTTTCAAGTAATCCTAGGGCATTATCTCAAATTTTTATTAACTCGTGTACCCACTTAAAATTTTAAGCGAGTTATGAAGTGGCAACGTGGGCCTGGGCGATTTTTGTCACTATATCAAAATTTGAAGGCGTAGACGAATCCTAGTTGTATGTTAGACCCGTTTCCCGGGTACTTGGACCCCACCCTAGATGTAATGGACTAAGAGCCTTAAGTGATTGGTTAGTCAACAAATGTCGGGATGTAACACCCCGAAATTTGATAAGCAGCGGAAGTCTAATCGGGGTCATTACAGTTTAGTACACAGTCATACTCAGAGAAAATAATTCAAAAGATAGTCAATATCATTCCATGAAAACTTAAATAGTCAGAGTTACAAACATTTTTCCAAAATGTTAATTGTTTCGCAAAAGAAGTGATGAGTTTGTAAAGAATGATATAATTATTGAAATAAAAAGGGAGGTCCTGTGCCCTTTGCCAGCTCCGTGCCGCCATGCTTGCTAATTTCCTGAGATAAACATGCTTAAAAAGTCAACACAAAGGTTGAGTGAATCCATAGTAGTTTAAATAGTAATAGTGTGAACACAAGTCAAGCATTTGAAATAAACAAGCCAAGATAGACAGGTCTTGACTAAACTGGTGAAATATTGCTCCTAAGCCTCACGAAACGCAAGCCTTAACATTGATTTGACATATCATAAAGATAATAACAATCACCTACACCACAACGGATGTAAATGACAAGGGGCCCTCGGTGACAGGAAATGTGCCAAATTTCCATAATACCTCGAATATAGCACACCTCCTGCCAAGTGATCACCTTGACATAGGTGGGCTGCCATTCCAATAGATCTATCAACTATATTCGCGCTCACTCGAAAGTGATTAAGGTTCGTGATATGAGAGACTTGTAGCACAGGTGTCAACTTAGGCAATATCAGGTGATAACAGCATACAGAAAAATACTTGTGTTCGATTTATAGCATGTATCTCCCCACGGGGTTTAAAAACAATTAAAAATGTGGGACCATGAACTCACCTGACAGGTGGGTGTGAATCACAACGGTGCTCAAAAGTGATGGTGTACTGCTACGACTAGCAATGAAATTCCTCCGACTTGCGACCTAAATAATACATTGTAATCGGTGTTTTAGATTCGTTTTGTAATTAACATGGGATATGTCTCGTGTACGGTGATATCCGTTCGGGTGTCTTGATATATTCCAAAATAACTTCACGTAGTTATTTGTATCGTAGTTACGAACCGGTGTTCGATAAATGTTAATTAGTTTGTGAAAATAATATCGTTAAAAATATTTATAATTAAATATTTTTAGTAAAGTTATATATATATTTTGAAATTACAAAGTATATACATAATTATATATATAAAATTTAAATTATACAAATAATTAATTAATAAAATACTCTTGTCATTTTTGTCCCTTAACTTTATTAAAGTTACACTTTTTACCCTTTGGTCAAAAATAATTACATTTTAGTCCTTGGCATAACTTTTATACTTTATTCCTTAAACTTTGGCAAAATTACAGTTTCTACCCTCAATTCTATTAGAAATCGATATCATACAATTTAGTCCGAAAGTTTGTGATTTCAACACTTTTAGTCCCTTAACGTGGTACTTTTGCAAAAGTAGTCCAAAAATCTAGTTTTCGAAAAGTTAACTTTTAGTATACGAAAATACATTCAAATCTTGTAAAACCTCTTCAAAATCAACCTTGAAGAATCTCGAAAACATTTCAAAATCTTTCAGTTTCCAACCGAAACCTTCCTTTGAAAAATACTTGGGCTCGTTAGCCCGGTTAAGGCCCAAAATGGGTGTAGTTTGATTAAAAGTAGTGTTCGACTAGGATTTGGTTTTGGTCTTGTTTTCATAGTAATAAATCGTGTAAGGTTTGCATGTTTAGTGGGTTCGATTTAGTGTGAGCCAAATGATTAGTATGTCGCAAAATATGCATGTATTGTATGCAAAAATAAGAAATGGTGAGCCCTTTTCCTAAGGGCGTCGAGGTGTGGACATGTATATCATCACAAGTGAAACGAGTGAAAAATGGTGTGTGTCGTATGCTAGTGAGTGTGGTATGCATGATACGAGTAAAAGTAGAAAATGAAATAGGTGATGATTAACTTACAACACCAAGTATGGTGGTGAGGATGTTCGTGTAGTGTGAGCAACGAGATCAAGCAAACGTGATACCCTCTCCTCGTATGGTGACCCTTGATCCAATACTTTGTTACCCAACTCATTCAACCCAAAACCTTGCTTGCGTGATCCTTGATTCCTCGACAGTAACTAAAGAAAAGGAAGGAATAGAGTGTTTGTGATTGAGAATTTTGGTGGAACTTGAGAGTGTGTGAGATCTTGCATTAAATGTGGCTTATATAGGGTAGTAAAAGTAGTTGTGTGTTTGATCTTGTGAAACATGCTACTTAGTTGTCATTCGAGTAGAGACAACCTTGCGCTCTTGTCATGTCGAGTAGAGGTGGTGAGGAGCAATATGAGTTGACCTTGGATTAGTTTAAGTTTAGCTAGGTTTAGTAGGGTATTAAACAATAGAGATTTAGAGCACATGTGGTAATCTTTTTGGGGAACATGAGACATACGATCCATGGGGTATTAGAACTTTTGGTGTATAATTCGATTGACCATTGGTTTGACGGCTCTAATGGTGGCTCTTTGTCGCATGGAACAAAGTCAAAGAGAATGTTGTAAGGTTGTGTCGTGTGAGTAGGGAACTAAGCAAACAAACATGTGTAATATTCAAAATGCAAAGGAGTTGGTTTCTGCTTCGTGTGGCATACTACGCAAAAGAAAGAAATACATAACAAGCCATGTGGGCTTGTGAGTGTTTTGGCCTAACTGAATCAAAGAAAAGAAACCATGGGGCTTGTGAGTGTTTCGGCCCAAAGAAAACGAAATAAGATTTGTGTCGGTGGGCTTGTGGTTTGTGCTCGGCCCAAAAATAGGATGGGTATCGGTGATTAGTAAAATTGTGACTTTAGCTTCGGTGTCGGTTCGTGAAAACCATAAATATATAAACGGTGTCGTCATACGTATATATATATATATATATATATATATATATATATATATATATATATATATATATATATATATATATATATATATATACGTATATATACATAGTGATAGTGAATTTGTAATAATTAATATATACATATCGTCATATATATATATTAATAATATCTCGGTGTCCAAATAGGGTGTCGGGTCGCAAGTGGGAGTTACCGGTGTTTACCTCATTGGGTGACATCCAAGAGTGACAATCGGGTGATATCAGGTGACAAAACATAATCGGGTGCCAAACAAACGGTGATAAAAAATAATCGGGTGTTAAACAAACGGTGTCTCATTTAAAAATTTCAAATTAGACCGCAAAAATGGCTTAGTTTAGAATAGTGTCGAAATTAGCATTTATAAATGACCTGGGATTTTACGGAGTATTACAGTACCCACCCGTTAGATTGGATTCGTCCCGGAATCCAAAGTTGAATCGGTGCTCGGGGTTGTCTCATCAAATAGTTGTGGGTATTTGGCACGCATTTGATCCTCGTGCTCCCATGTGAACTCGGGTCCTCTCTTAGAGTTCCATCTGACCTTAACAATGGGAATGCGACTATGCTTAAGTCGTTTGACCTCCCTATCCATAATCTCAACGGGTTCCTCAATAAAGTTCAACTTATCGTCGATTCTGATCTCTTTCAACGGAATCACAAGTGTTTCATCCGATAAACACTTTTTCAAATTTGACACGTGGAAGGTGTTGTGTACTCTATTGAGTTCCTCAGGTAGCTTAAGTTTGTATGCCACGGGACCGATCCTTTCAATGATCTTGAAGGGTCCATCGTATCTTGGGTTTAACTTTCCACGTTTTCCAAACCTAATCATCCCTTTCCAAGGTGATACCTTAAGCATGACCTTGTCTCCAACTTGAAACTCTATTGGTTTCCTTCGCACATCGGCATAACTCTTTTGCCGATCCCTAGCGGCTTGTAATCGTTGTCTAATCTTCACTATTTTCTCAGTGGTTTCAAGAATCAACTCGGGACCTGAGAGTTGTACATCTCTAATCTCAGCCCAACAAACTGGTGATCTACACTTTCTTCTATAAAGTGCTTCAAACGGTGCAGCCTTAATGCTAGCGTGATAACTGTTGTTATATGAGAATTCCGCTAATGGTAGGTGTTTATCCCAGCCTTTTCCAAAATCAATCACACATGCCCTAAGTATGTCTTCTAGGATCTTTATAGTCCTTTCACTTTGACCATCGGTCTGTGGATGGTAAACTGTACTCATAACTAACTTAGTTCCCAAGGCTTTCTGTAAAGATCGCCAAAAGTTAGACGTGAAACGGCTGTCTCGGTCGGAGATAATAGAAATCGGCACTCCATGCCGGGTTACTATCTCCTTTAGGTACAAATGTGCAAGAACGTCCATATCATCAGTCTCTTTGATCGGCAAGAAGTGCGCTGACTTCGTGAGACGATCGACAATAACCCAAATAGTGTCCAACCCACTCGATGTCTTGGGTAATTTCGTAATGAAGTCCATTGTAATCCTTTCCCATTTCCACATTGGTAGCTCGGGTTGAATCAAAAGACCGGATGGTTTTTGATGTTCAGCCTTTACTCTTGAGCAGGTCAAACACTTACCGACATACTCTGCAATGTCAGCTTTCATGTTTGGCCACCAATACAACTTCTTTAGATCGTGATACATCTTGTCCGAGCCAGGATGAATGGAATATTTAGACTTATGAGACTCATGCATGATGAGGTCTCGTATTCCTCCATACAATGGAATCCAACTTCTGTCCTTGAAACACAGCCTTCCATCTGGTTTCTTGACAAATCCATTCGTGCTTTCTGGCATGCCGTAAATCTTCTCGTGTGATCTATTCTCTTCCTTAAGGGCCTCAGCTTGAACTTCAAGAATTTGAGACGGCAGTGGTGATCTAATTGTCATACCCAATGACCTAACTCTGAGGGGTCTAAGTCGTTCCTTTCGACTCAAGGCATCTGCTACAACGTTTGCCTTCCCCGGGTGATAACGGATCTCGCAATCATAGTCACTTAGTAACTCTAGCCATCGACGTTGCCTCATGTTTAACTCCTTTTGATCTAAAATGTGCTGAAGACTCTTGTGATCGGTGAAAACCGTACACTTGGTTCCATATAGGTAGTGTCTCCAGATCTTAAGAGTGAATACCACCGCTCCTAATTCTAGATCATGAGTTGTGTAGTTCTCCTCGTGGGGTTTAAGTTGTCTAGAAGCGTAAGCGATAACTTTAAGTCTTTGCATCAATACGGCACCCAAACCTTGGATTGATGCGTCGCAATATACCACGAAGTCCTCACTTCCTTCGGGTAGTGCTAATATCGGTGCTTCACAAAGCTTCTGCTTCAAGAACTGAAATGCCGATTCTTGTTCCTCTCCCCATTCAAACTTCTTCTTCTTCTGTGTTAACTCAGTCAAAGGTTTGGCAATCCTTGAAAAACCTTCAATAAACCTTCGATAGTATCCGGCAAGACCTAAAAATTGGCGTATCTCGGTAGGACTCGTTGGTGATGCCCAATTTTTAACAGCTTCGATCTTGGCGGGATCAACATGAATACCCTTACTGTCGATAACATGCCCAAGAAATTGTACCTTCTCAATCCAAAAATCACACTTGGAAAATTTGGCGTATAATTTCTCTTCTCTGAGCAGTGTTAGTATAGCCTTCAAGTGTTCTGCGTGCTCCTCCTTATTACGTGAATAAATAAGGATATCATCGATGAATACAATCACAAACTTATCCAAATAGGGTTTGCACACTCGGTTCATTAAGTCCATAAATACAGCGGGTGCATTTGTTAGACCGAATGGCATTACTTGGAATTCGTAGTGACCGTATCTTGTCCTGAAAGCCGTCTTAGGGATGTCTTCTTCCCTAACTCTCAGTTGGTGATAACCCAATCTCAAATCAATCTTCGAGTAGACACTCGATCCTTGCAGTTGATCAAACAAATCGTCAATTCTTGGCAACGGATATCGATTCTTCACAGTAAGTTTGTTCAACTCATGATAATCGATACACATCCTGAAGGTTCCATCCTTCTTATTTACAAACAACACCGGGGCTCCCCACGGTGATGAACTTGGACGAATAAATCCTTTATCTGATAATTCCTGCAATTGCCCAGATAACTCCTTCATTTCCGACGGTGCTAGCCTATAGGGTGCTCGTGCTACGGGTGCTGCTCCTGGCATCAAGTCAATTTGAAATTACACTTGACGAGTCGACGGAAGGCCAGGCAAGTCCTCAGGAAAAACTTCTGGAAAGTTTCCGACTACTGGCACATCCTCGAGTCGCTTCTCTTCCGACTTCTTCTCGGTGACTTGAGCCAAAAAGACTTGACATCCTCGTTCGATGTACTTCACAACTTTGATGCAAGAAACGATGCTCAGACGTGTCTTACTTCGCTCTCCGCGAACAATTAGGGTTTCGTCATTCAGAGGGATGTGAACGACCTTTTCGTCACAAAAGATTTTAGCGCGGTTCTCGGATAACCAATCCATTCCTACAACCACGTCGAAACTACCAAGTCTAATAGGCATAAGGTCAATGGCAAATGGGGTGTCTAGTAGTCGTAGGGTGCAACCTCGGAGTATAGTGTTAGTACTTACTAGCTTTCCATCGGCTAGTTCAATCTCATACGTGGTGTCTAGTTTGGTCGGTGTAATATTAAGTAGGGGTGCAAGAGAAATAGATACGAAACTTTGATCAACTCCGGAATCAAATAAAAATTTAACGAGGCGGTTGTTTAAAAAGAACGTACCCGTGACTACGTTCGGATCTTGTTGGACATTTCCATCTCCCAGCACGTATGCTCTCCCATGTGCATTGTTGTCCTTGTTAGGGCACTGACGCCTGTAGTGTCCTTTCTCTCCACAAGCATGGCATACTACAGCCACGGGTTGCAAGTTAGCTCCTGTAGCCTTGCAATCTTGTGTCTTATGTCCAGTCCTTGAACATTTCCCACACTTAGCATAGCAGGGTCCAGTGTGATGCATCTTACACTTGTCACATAATGGAAGAGGTCTAGCATACCTAGCATCCTTAACTGGTAAGGCGACATAAGCTCTGACAGCTTCCTGTCGTCGGTTCTGTTGATTGTGGTGGGTGTTTCTGTCATGGTGATAGTTACGGTTGGGGTTACAGTTGTTGTTGCCGTTGCCGTTGTTGTTGTTGTTGTTGTTGTTGTTGTTGTTGTTGTTGTTGTTGTTGTTGTTGTTGTTGTTGTTGTTTGTCTTCCGATCATCAAACTTCCTTTTGTGATCGTTGTTCCCTTGAGCAGAGTTACGCTTAATCTCCCGGTCTAGCAGTCTTTGGGCAATAGTCATTGCTTCATCCAAAGATTGAGGCTTTGACGAGGTGACGTTTCCCTCAATGCTCCTGGTTAATCCCTCTATGTACCTCTCCAACAACTTTTCCAAGTCGGGAACCTTTGACGGGCAAAGGGTGGCAAGCTCCTGAAATCTCCTATCATAAGCCCTGAGATCATTTCCTTTCACAACCAACGTGTGAAACTCATCTTCTAACTTCTTGATCTCACCTCTAGGGCAGAACTTCTTCAACATCTTCTCCTTAAAGTCAGCCCAGGTGATCTGATAGGCCTCTTCCACACCTATCTTCTGAGCAGTTGCGTTCCACCAAGACAACGCATCTTCCAACAATGTTCCAGTAGCAAACGAGACTCTGCTTTCAGCGGCACAACCGCTCCTTACAAACACAATCTCAGTCCGCTCAAACCATCGAGCAAGCTCTGTCACTCCTTCAGTACCTCTGAAGTGAGATGGTTTACAAGCTATGAAGTCCTTATAGGTGCACTTCCGAGTCGCAGCAGACTCGCTCTCAGCAGTGGCTCGGTTATTGCTACTAGTTCGTGCCATTGCAGCAGCCTGCTCTTCTAAAGCTGCAGCAACACTGTCGGCAACCAACTTTCTGATAGTAGCCTGGGTCATAGCGGGTGACGAGGTAGCAGTAGCGGTTTTCCTTGGGGTCATAACTCTATAAAATCGCAAGTGCATAAGTACAAATCCCAAACATCAATCAATAACAAGAGAAATAGTGCAACCAAACTCATAATAGTCGAGATCATCACAAAGTACATATCACAACCACACCATGAATACATACATAAACCATATCATTCATAAATAATCATCACGACATGTAACAACACACATGGAAATTATAATGAATCTCAATATGGGAGCATAATAAAAGATCATACAACTAGAACATCATAAATCAATATCAATACAGTACAATCATAACCAACATAAAGTTTTAATAATTTTGAATTCATTGTTACAAAACAATAAGATACAACATTATTAATGCCACAGGCGGAATGTTAAGATGTCTCTGAATGTAATGACATGTCATAGATCTATGAAGGTCCAGGTGTGCCTCCTGATCTCCTCTCCAGCTCTCTGATGATCCTGATCATCTCCAACATCACCAAATCCCTGGATCTCTCACGGGCCTGAATCTCCTCAATAGTGGATGAAAGTGTGTGGATGGTAGAACTAGATGCGGCTAACTCCTGTGTCTGATGCTCCAGCATCTCCTGCGTGATGGCCGCAATCGCTCTCAAATCCTCTATCTCATGCCTCTGAACATCTAGTCGATGACCAAACTCAATGATGGTAGCCTGTGCCTCCTCGATCTCTGTCCCCATCATCTCAAATACCATCTCTAAAGCTGTCCTATGTACCACGAGGTTCTCGACCTCCTCCTGCATACACTCAATCCTCTCCAAGGATATATCCTCAATAACGCTCAACAGCTCATCAAGACGATCCTCATGTCTCACTAATCTAGCAGCCAAAAGAGGGATAGTATGGTGTATCGGCTCCCCAGTGACCGGTAACACCGCTGAAGAGCCATCTCCAAGCTCAGCAGCCCTAGGCGATCCCTCAACTAATCTCCATCTATGAATGTAGTCTAACAAAAAAGACCATCGGCGAGCATCAACCAATCTATGAATGCCGGGTGAGGTGGGGGTCTCAGTGTGAGCAGGTGATGGTACAGGTGATGTAGTAGGTGATGGTATCGGCACGGTAGTAGTCTGTGAGTAGAAAACTGTAGGTGGTGGCATGGGTGGCAAAACCTCAGAGGTGTGGGGTGCGGTGTAAGTAGGTAACATGTAAGGATGTGGCTCAAGTGGGGATGATACGGGTGATGGTGGAGGTGCTGGTGATGCCACAGGTGTCAGCTCTGGCATAGAAACAGGTGGTAGTACAGATATGGGTGATGATACAGGTGTAGGTACAGGTGGTGTAACAGTAGAAGCAGGCAAAATACAGACTCGTTTCCGAGCCGTGCATTTGCGGGTATAGTCTCCCTCATGATATCGAAACAACTCTCCGAAAGGCTCAGGCTCATAGGGCTCAAGAATCCTCACTCGCTTGCGCCGACGAATCGGTGCAGGCGGGGATGGTGGTGGAATAGAAGCAGCAGTGTCAGAAGTATCGGAGTCAGAAGACTCGTCATCAGCATCTGAACTGGTGTGGTGACTAGCAGGTGGTGTAGGACGATCATCAGCAGCAAGAAACTGCTGAGATGTCAGGTACTGATCATAAAGGTACTGCCCCTGTGTCATAGGTCCACAGACAGGACAAAAAAGAGGCTGAATAGTAAAAGAATCAATGGGTGTAGAAGCAACCTCACCCTCCTCAAAGGGCTCAGTATCAGTAGATGGGTCTCCAGATGGAACAGGATATGGTATAGCAGGTGATACATGTTGGGTGTCATGGTCAGAATCATGGGTGTCATAGTCAGATAGGTCAATAGTAGGGTGAGTGGATGATGCCGGCACGACGTCGTCACTGTCGGACAAAATAATAACCGGGGGCGACATGGTACTGTAATATCCCAAAAATAGCAGTAATATAAGTCATTTAGTCTACATAATGCTCCATGCACAGTGATCATAGTGTCATAGTGAGCTAAATGCAATGGGTGCTAAAATCAAACCTTAAAACATAACGTTGGCAAGCGCTGGCACGGAGGGCACTTTGGTGATAAACAGTTTGTTTAGAAATCCGGTGAGGTTATTGATGAGGCGAAAAATGATCCATTTTTAGGGGGTCATTTAAGCCCGAATCCGACTTTATTTGATCAAATATTGCCCTAAATCGTTCCTTTTGTGATTTTAGGTGTTTGGAGAGTGAATTCTGGAAAAGAAGCTATTTTGGACGTTTTTGGAGCATAAAAGTGAAGAAAACGGCTAAGTACCTAATTTGCATGCTGAAAATACAAGGTGACGGCGTCAAGAGCAACATCTTGACGGCGTCAGACATGAAGAATTAAACTCCGAAGTTGGTGACGGCGTCAGAAGGACTCGTGACGGCGTCAAAGTGGCAAAATTAATATACCGTGGGTGGTGACGGCGTCACATAGGCCGTCATAAGTGGATCAAGGCCGTCCGAGGAAGTATATGGCGGCGAGGTGACGGCGTCATAAGTTACTCTTGACGCCGTCAGACTGTTTTTCCTATATATAGTTTTCTAGTTTTTTCATAAAAAAAAAAAAGAAGTTTTGGTGAAACCCTAAAGACGATTTTGGTGCCTCTTTTACAGGTTTTTCAAGGGTTCCAAACCCTTGAGACCTTGCATTGTAATTGAGATAAGTGTACTTTCAATTCAATCAATATGTCTATGTGTTGGTTGTTTATCTCTTGTTCTTGTCTCAATTCCATTATGCTAGGCTAGATCTCTTTTGTGTTTGCTTAGATCTAATGAAACCTAGATGTTGATTATGTGTTGATTACTTGTCTATTCTTGTTTTGAATGAATGATTTATATGTTAGGCTTAAGAAAACTGGCAGATCTCCAAATGGTAACATGCTTGAACGTCTTAAGAAACATGAACCGAGGCGTACTAGGTCTTTATTGGTTGTATTTAATGCATGAGCCACTGTTTACAATCCCTATAGTTGTGCTGGGTCATGGTGTAGGAGGAGATAAGAGGTCATAGAGTTGGGGAGTTATGTATGCCACCCCACGAATGGTATTAAGGAATACAATCCGTCATTCATACAAGTGTAACAAGTAATTAACATGTAAAAGATATCTAGGGAGTAGTGAAGTCTAAGTAAACACAATTTCTCCAATTACTGCTCACAACTTTAGTATAATTTAGTTTAATTTCATTTTTATTATTTTATTTTGATTGCATCTTAGCTTTGGGTTAGTTGAATAACAACTAATTCCGCCCACTCCTTCAAAACCCGAGATTTTACTTGCTTTCATAAAAATATAAAAATACAAAAATAATCATCTCTCACCTCTAGAACTATTAATTAGGTTTTCTAATCCTAGCGACACTATTCCTAAGCTGAACGATCAATCCCCCGGTACTTGTCACTATATTATACTACAACGATCAGTTACACTGCCTGGTGGGGGTTGTAAGCTTCTCGAGATCCCTCGAGAGGTAAAGCAAGGTGCGATTCCCACGCATCAAGTTTTTGGCGCCGTTGCCGGGGAAATAGTTATTGTCTAGGTTAGAATTTCTTTTTATTAGGTCTACTTGCTAGATTCCTTTCTAGTAAGATTTTATTTTTATTTTTAGGTTCTCTTTAGTCTATCTTTTCTTTGTGTCTTTGTTAGTAAAAACCTTTCCATTGACTATTCCGTTAGCCATTATGGAGAACGCGAATCCACCATACTACAAACCACGAAATTCACCCACTCCAAATGACATCTTGATGTTTAAACAACATGAGGATGAACCTATCTATGATGCATGGGCTCGTTTTAAATATTTACTCCGAAAAGTCCCTCATCATAATTTTGATCTGTGGTCCCAAATTGAAATATTTTACCATCGTGTCGACCACTATACCAAAATGGACATTGACCATACCGCACATGGGGACCTTTGGGGATTAAGTGCTGATGAAGCATGGGAAACCATAGAGAATTGTGCCATACTTGCCAAAAAAATGGACAACCCAACAAACGTTGTTACGGATCAATTGATAGCAAGTTTAAGGGAACAAGCAAGAAGACTGTTTGGGGATAAAACTATAGATGAGATAACTGGGCATACGGGGTGGTATGATTTCACCACAATACAAATGGAAAAGATAGTAGAAAACCCAAGCCCAATAAGTACCCCACAAGTCCTACCATCACTTGAGGAATACACACCGCCCGTGACTTATTCGGATGAAGTAGAAGAGACTATAGGAACCCCAATTGAAATAGAACCCTTGGACCAAACACAACTAGAGGATATAGGTTTGAATACTTATAATGATAACCTTACTCTTAGTTCTAGGGAAGTTCCTAGTTTTGATGAACCGGAGCCTCAACCAAAACCGTTACCTAATCTTCCATCCTTGGATGAAAATTTAGGAATTGAAATAGGTCCCGATCCACCCTTCAAACCATGTAGTCCGGGTAGTTTTACGTTGAAGGAAGTAGACCCCAAGCCTTGTAGAGAAGA